>CM037161.1:27798608-28121108 GCA_020921065.1 Vaccinium darrowii | reverse complement strand
GGTCAAGTGTTAGGTGTCAGCTTACGCTTATGTCGAAGGGACTAGTGTTTGTTACCGTGTTTAATGTGAAGTGCTTCTGCGAGTCTGAATTATCCCGTACTAGATACCGCGTGATTTTCGACTCCGTTTAATGTGCTCTACATAAGAGAGGAAGCTTTGGGTTTTGAATTTTGGTTTTAATGTTTTTGTGCTGGACTGTGCTTAAGGTTTACAGTGAGTCAGAGGACATTATGAGAAATGAAAAACATGCAGGGGGTTCCTTAATTGCATGGTTAGTTACTATTGGTGTCTAAAAATGTGTGAAATTTGATTGAGCTATGTTTGTTGCCAAATGTAGATAATGTTTGACCACATTGGATTCATCAATAGACGCCTTATATTAGATAATGTGGGCCAAGGTCCTCTTTTTGGTAAAGGTGGGGTCCAAGGTCATTCATAAAATAAATTAAAATATAGTTAACACTTAATCCTACTTTATCCTTGACGAGAAATTATACTCCGTTTTGGGTCACATACTTTCTCATTACGCATTATTGTGGAACCCACACATTATTCTGGATCTCATAATATTATATAGGTACTAAAAAGTATGGCTTAGCAAAACAGAAATAGTAAAAAGAATGATATCCGTACATTTAACGGTGGATTCAACGACAGCATAATCAACATGACCCCTTTTTTTTGCAATTGTAATGGTTTCATTACCTTGTGCGAGATTTTGCTCTTTTAGCTTCTCCTTTAAAACAAATTTATAATCAACTGCCATGGGCCACAAAGGGCAAGAATTACATTAGGCATTAGAACCCTATTTTTTGGAGATTTATGATTCAAAGCAGGCAATTTAAAATGACATGAGCTAAAATAAGTCATGCACCTTGTTAACAGCATAAGCTGCAGGTCCTCTACCCTGCCAAAAAAAAAAAAAAACACTGATCTTTGTACGAATTTATCCATTCTCTCTTCCTTTTTCTCCGTTTTCATTTGTTTTCGGTACAAAAATGCCGGCGAAAAAATCCGGAGAGACAACCATTGCTGGAGATGCATGAGAAAGTCTACTTGATAAAAATACCTTGAAGTTGTTGAACAGACACGGTAAAAACAAGATTTACCTAATTCAACCCTGTAGTGTGGCACGATCCCCAAATCAATCTGTCTATCACTATCAACACTTAATCCATGAAAAACTTCATTCAGATCACATCGAAAAGTTGTTTCATTACATCGGTAATGGATAACTAAAAAATATCCACAAAATGGATCCCTATCTCCTCCATTATTATCATAATTTATGTTCTATAGACAATATATTATTGACACTCAACCTTCCCAAATAAATTTCCCAAAGTCATAAGCATGCGGTAAAGTTTAAAAATACCTGCATGCATAGCAGCAGCATACTTGGACGACGACGAGAAATAATGGGAAAAAAATAGAAGTACTGTTTTTTTTACTCTGTGATTATGTATAGTTATCGGAATGCATGCTCTAGCACCAAGACAATGCAGAAGCCAAGCCGGAGACGGGAGATGTCGGGGACTGTGTTCAACATGAAGCCAGAGTCTTCTACTGCTTCCAAATCGGCCACCACCTTTTCCTCCTCTTAGAATCATCAAAAGAAGGGAAATCCGATTCATTGTTTTGAACGGCAAGTGAATCTGATTCATAACCAAAACAAAGAAATCATAGGCTTATTAGGGATCAACGTCGAGACAAATCTCAGAAGGCAACAATAAAACCGCAGATCACCCCGTATAAATTGCTGGACTACCATGGCCCTGTATAAATTGCTAAACTACCATGGGTCCAGTTGTGATCCGTTATGGTTGAAAACTTGGAAAAATTTGTTGATTGTGGCGGTAAACAGAAGCAATTTAGTAGAATCTCGATAAGGTGGAGCTCAACAGTCGGGGGGTAATCACCTCCTTGAGGATAGATGGAATTGTAGTGCACCTCCGCCCAAAAGCTCAAGAAGACAACTGCAAAAATGCACACAAAAAAAAATTTATAGTATGTTGAATACTGAGAAGAAAAAATTTTGATTCTATTTTCATTAGGTTCACATGTTCATTTAAATGGAATAGCAAAATAAGATAAACTGGTAAATCTAAAATACAACGAATTCTCGTACGTACTCAAACAAACACGTAGCACAGATTCTAGGCATACCGAATATGAAGACAAAATTTCTGAGGAGTTATGTGAGGTTATGGTAAATCATGCCGGATATTGGTACAAGTCGATGTTACAGAAGATTTGTATAGACTTACAAGAGAGAAGATTAAAATACAGGAAAGTTCAGCAGACGTGTATAGTTAGTTATATTTGGCTGCATTTAGCTCCGACACATAACTAGGTTCATAATGTAGTTAATGGGCACACGCAACGTGTGTGGACAGTTTTAGGATGGGTGCGAATAGCAGGGTGTGTGTTATGATAGGTGATTCTTACTATTTTTCCCATAAAAATTATTCAATGGCACGTTAAAAGTAGTGTAAATACTTAACTTTTAGAGGAGTAAATATGAAAAACGGTTTCTGTAATTGGTTAATATTAGGGGGGAAAAAACCAAGGACTGCAAAAGCAAGATTTCATCCGAGGGGGTTCCATAGTGATCTGATTTCAACATCAGAGAATCATTAATCTCAGATACAGTTATAATGTGTACGTTGCATGAAAGATTACAAAAAATTAATTCAATATTCATATTCACGATCAATAATTACAACAGAAACAAAGAACGAACCTCTTGGCCTACAAGCGTCCGCTGAGAAAGAAGAAAAATGATGGCCATTGTAAGGCCAGTAAATTAGGCTCTTATGTGATCGGTTTGGAACATGCAGTAGTATGCATAAAACTAAGATTTCAAGTGCCATCGTAAGGCCAGTAAATCAAAGAGGAGGGTTGTCACCTATCAGCAAAATATACAGTTTATTGAAGAGAAGGGTTGTTACCTATCAGCAAAATATTCAGCCGATCTCTTATATGCATTATGTGCAAAATGTCAAATTCCATGGCATCTTCCAATATTAGTTGTTTGGTATGGTGAATCTCTTAATGTGCACATTGTCTTTGTGTGGATATCCACAGTAGGTGTAGTGGGCCGAAAATAACCATTTAAGTGGGGCTCGGTAGACGAGCCCAGAAGGGTCAAGGCCCAAGCGGATCACCTAGCCCAGCTAAGGAGCAAAACGCGATGGGCCATCCGACACGGGCCCATCCGAGTCAAACCGGTGTCTTGGTCAAAATGAACTACGAACCGGACGAGTCATCCGAGACAGATCATACCCGAGATGGCTCGGAAGGGTGATCCGAGATACCGGTGACGTTCTTTGTGACATCACCCGAGGCGGTTACCGCTCGTAACAAACTTGGGAAGGCACATGTGCATGTAACAGCTATCCCTACATCAGCGTGACGGCACCCAAAACGGTTGCGCTACGTGGCGGAGCCATATTGGAAGACGCTTGCATGCAATCATGACAGATCTGGCTCGTGATGTTCGGTGACGTCATCCGAGCCAGATTACGGATTTACCCCTGTACTTGGGGAGTCTATAAATACGAAGAGGAGGAGCCCTAAAGAGGTACACAACACTTCTTCTCTCAACTAATACTCTCTCCGGTGCCTCTTTACTTCCGATCTCTCACTAGACCGCCGGAGTGCCTTCCCTGGCCACATTCCGGCCAGGTTTGGCACTAACGCCGGGTGCTACATGTGCAGGGGAACCAAGGAGGTCTTACTCGTTGCTCACAAGGGTCAAGCAAAGGTTCAAAGGGTCATCTAGAAATCAGGACACCACAATAGGCGAAGAAGAACATAAAATGCGTCCAGCAACTTAAATATTTTCAGGGGGAAAAAAAGGGTGTGCAAAAGAAAAACACATATAGAAACGTATGTTTTACTGCATTCATGTTATATAGTGATGTTTCCCTCCAAATTGAGGTGCCACCCCTGCCCAATGTCATTCCGCACCTAATAGCCATCCAATTCAGCAATGGGATTTGCGGAGTTATATAAACATATGATGTTGTTTATACTACAGCAGTATCCTTTACGGAAAGGCAAGGCACTATTAATCCTCCCTGAACCGTGACAGATAATAATTTTTTCTGGAAACAATGACATAGCTCTATGTCTAATATCAAAACAACGGAACATCACGACAAACACTCCCATAAAACAGGACGTATACAAGTTACCTCGTTTTGATTTTTGGGACTTCGGAAGAATCTCAATGTAACAGGTATCCTTATATGAAGTGATGACAAAAATTTTAACACCGTACTGCAAAACAATAATGGGGTACATTAGTTCTGGATGAAAAGCATATTTAGATAAGCAAGATAGTTACTGCTTACAATAAATGAACTAGTGTTTGTCAAAAAAAAAATAAATGAACTAGTAATGTAATAACAAATATAAGAATCCAAATATTATATAAAATAAAATAAAAAAAACTAACAAGGACCATAAATTGAACTATTCTAAAAAAATTGACCAACATGGACCATAAAAGTATCCTAACAATTGCTTTCACAAACCCTTGGGCATCTGCACTACTGATTAATCTTTCCTTGGGGTGTAACTCGCATCTTTGCACCACTCATCCATCAGGAACTTACTCTCCTTTCCCTCTTTGGCAAGCATAACTTTTCCTTTTCTTTTTCACCAATGTTTCATAACTATTATCACTACCAGCGTAACTAGCCATACTTAAATTTGAGAGTCCATGGAAGTATACTAATAAGAACCCGCGAAGTTCCCACTTCTTTGAAGTATACTAGCAAATGCAGTTATACTAGGCAAAAAAAAAAAAAAAAGAATTTATCCTACAAACCTTCAGTAGGACTGATAGGGAAAGAACTATAAGACACAAAAATCCAAGCAAATATGACACAAACGGAATACAAGGAAAAAAACATGGTTTGTTGTTGATCCACAACTCGTACCGAATCTGCAGCTGCCTGCAATGTCACGTGATCTCCCCATTCACCACTCCTAGTCAATCAATATGAAGGTTAAATAAATCTATTTTGAGCATTTAATGAAAATAGCAATAATAAAAGGCTCAAGGATTTAAAAAATACTTGGACATCTTCTTCAAATAGTCACCATAATCCATGGGAACATATGCTTCATACATATCATTGTGAGACTTCAGCTGTAGATGGCCAACCATCATAGAACCAGAATATTAGAATCCAGATAACATGCACTATAATGAGCTCAACAACATTCAATGGTTCAGTGAAAGGTAGATTATAGTTTCTTGGAAAACCACCTGATTAACAACTTGTTGCCTCACAAATTTGTGGTGATCTGGGGTACGATAGAATTGATCTGATAAAGCACGAAACTGGTGGGAAAAAAAGGAGTTAATCTCGCTACCAATAAACAAAAAACATATAAACTAAAAAGTAGTTGCATGAAAAGAAGGCACATATAATGAGTATTTGACCAATGCAAACTTAATGCCATGTGCCAAATTAAAAGTGGGTATTGGGTCACCTTTGGTTGTTCGTTATGGTGGGGCAGTATCCAGTGGAAACCACGGCTCGAAGTCTGGGAAATGAACTAGACGTGGCAACAAAGCCGTGTTGATACTCGTCGCCAGGGAAGTGCCCGCCACCGCAATGGAGCTTTGGCAACTCTAGTGCTCAAATCCCTTATGAGAACGTGAGGGTACAAATAGGCGAGTATGCAACAACCCCGTATCATATCCAGAGTTTTCAATGGTAATCTTGGGTATGCATTTATTAGCAATAAACCCATATACAATCTTTCCTATCTTTTTTTGCTCTAAAGGTATAAAATCTTCTTCGCTAGTACTTTTAGGGGAGTTCCTGTGGTTCTTTTCTCAATTGTCAGGCCCACCATTTCAAGCATTATGTGCTATAAATCTTGTTGTTAACTCCACGGGACAGACAAACACACACACACACACACACACACACACACAAGGCTAAGAATAAGTTCTCTCTAGAATAGTTGAGAGTGGGGATACGTCGGAAGGGAAAAAGAAGAAGAACAAACCTGACAATTACCATCTCCTTGAACCTTGTGCTCAACCAAGTCATACAAATGCAATCTGCAGAATCATAAGTGGAATCAAATTTACTGCATGTAGTACCTACCTAACGAATTTCATATCACAGAATAACAAAAGGCCTCCTGATCCAAAAACCAAAACAAAGTAATATCAAAATCAAAGGGAATATAGCCAGACATCCCAATAACCTCAAGTGAACAGAGCGTAATATCCTCATAATTACAGTAACTCCTACTTTAAGAATTTCAAATGTCAACAAATTGATTCAACCATGGGAGGCCCAAATCCTCTTACTGTGTCATTGTCGTTATATTTAATGCATGGAACACTTGTCAGAGAACGTGGATGACAAATAACCAAGGAGTAGAAGCAGAAAGAAGTTGCAGCAAGGTAATAACTATTACGAGTTCTGGAATATTGGACCATTTATCACAATCGAAAACATTGAGATAAGTGTTGGAGTCAATGCATAATATTGTAAGGATCCTTCATAAATTGATAAGAAGTATCAGAAGTTCAGCTGAATGGGCCACTATCTTTTTACTTGTCAATGGATTTCCTTGTTAGAAGAAGATGTAGCATTTTAAAGGTTCCGTACATCTTCCATGATTCAACACATATTTGTTTGAAGCCCAAAAGGAAAAGTTCAACAAAATAAAGAAAAAAAAAGGACACAAAACTAGAGAAGCATATAAGAAGCTTAAAGGCATAAAGCACAAAATTGTAAAGCTAAGCTGCTACTCTTACAAGCATGATAATACATTATCAAACAGTGGCACCACATTTATGGGAAGTATTCACATGGAAAATGTGAATATCTTACATCACACAAGTAACAGATACTTTAAAGCTTAGTTCACTTGCTTGAACACCCAGTTCACCAGCTTGATCATAATAAGTCACCAAATTTTAATACCAAGCTTCTTGGTTTACACAAACAATGCTCAACTTTTAAAATTCGACACCTGTTGAAATTGCAAGATTATGTGAAAAAGCAAAGGCTTTGGACGGGAAGAGTTATTTAACACCAGGATTTGATTACGTTTTACGATGGGTAGAGTATGGACGGATTGGAGGGAAAAATTATTCAGTGTTTATGGAACATGCTCCAACTATTCCCTAACAGTTGTGATCCCCCACCAAATAAAAAGGGTCCCACAAATTTATCAATAGTTAGACTATCATACAACAGCTCAAAATATGGAAACTATTCGAATAACTGCAACTTATGGTGCATTCACATTCTGTGTATAATTGATAGAATTTATGTTAAGTTTCTTGATGACTACCCAGATAAAAATTAATAGAACTGTGATCAAACAAGGTCCTTCGGGTCAGTTCCAGTTCAAGCCAACTGCCGACCTAGAGCTTTCTTAAATTCTAAGTGCCAAGCCTGAACCATCTAAACCCGGTGTATCATGCAGAACAAAAACAGATCTGAATTGTAAGCTGTAAGGGGATAGGGAGAGACACATACGACAATATGGTCATGTTACATTATCCTATCTTGCTCACCAAATACAAACGAGATTTTTTTAAGACCTGGAGAAAGCCAGTCATTTAGCCCTGAATGTATCATGCTCGAACAAAATCCAGATCAAGGAAGCGATCGGCATTTCTATTGAAATCTACTCAAAATCCATATATCTGGCTACTGGTTACCACATCATTGCATACCCGAGTCGGGTACGAGCAATGCAGATGCAGTAATAAAACGCAAACCCAGGCGTCACAGTTGATAAGGGTTCACAGTAACTACTAGACCCACTAAATCTCTCTTTTACCAACTTTTTCTGTGTCCCAACTGGTTATTCTTGGTCCATCATTTTGTAGACCCTTCTTTAATTCCAATCTAACCAATTCCTAATGGGTATGATTATTGATCACCATCAATTAAGTCTTTCGCATATTTTATCTTCCATGTTCCTAGATTAAATATACTCTACTTATAATTCGTGATCTCATTATACTACTTGCAAGGTTGGTTTTAACTTAAATATGCATGAGGAAATGGGAACAACAATCTTCCGTTTTGTATCAAATGTTGCAATCGCTTGCACACAAAAAAATGAAGAATCCAAAAGTAATTCATGTTGGGTATTGCATTACTGTTGCAGGTTCATCCCACTAGAGTAGATTTCCAAGTTTGTCAGACCGAAAAAAAGGCAACAGTACAAAAAAAAAGTTGAGAATTATACCGAAATGTTGCATGTCCCCCAATGACAATAATTACATGCAAGGTAACGTGACATAATTATATAATGAAATAAGCAAAAGGAGAATTCTGCAGTGGGTAATACACGATGACAATAATTACATGCAAGGTAACGTGACACAGTTATATAATGAATATAAGCAAAAGGAAAATTCTGCAGTAGGTAATACAAATTAATGTTGTGGATTCCATGGTAAGAAAGAAAAGGTTAAAAAGTTACTCACATTTATTGAACTCAATGTGGGTCAAACTACAATTCTATAAAAGTTTAGGTCAAATCCTGCATTTAATAAACAGCAGGACCCACACTAAAAACTCTTACCGAGTTCAACAGGGGTCCCACTACAGTGAGATAACTTCTATAATGCACATTTGACATTACATTACAAGGGTTGTCGGGTTCACACTGAAACACATGCAACATAAGGTACTTGTCAGTTGCGATTGTAGAAATAGTCACGTAATCTCAAGAAATAAGAACGCAAAATCGGGAAACAAGTTGCGGGAGAAAAAATCCTGTTTGCGAAATAGAAGTAGATATATGCAGGAAAAGAAACAAAGTACCTATCCAGCAGCCTTTGATGATCAGAAATTGCCTCATCAGTTGAAGGTATATCCCCATTAATCTTAGGAACATGCTGCATATAACTAACAAAAAGATTCAACAAGTGTCTTCTACAAATATAGGCATGGGATCCATATGAATCGTCAAATCATGCACATTACCAATTTAGAGATGGGATTGAGTTAACTGAAATGTACGACACAAATAGTACATAGTGCATCGTATAGTATAGACAAGAAGAAATTGTTTTAAAGTATATCAAAGAGCTGCTATGAAAGGATGTGTTAATCCTAGACGACCTTTAAAGTAGGTGGAAAAGCAACTCTATTTGCACTGCCCACATAGCTGGTTTTGGAGCTTAGATTTTACTCAGGCATGCATTGTTCTGGTTTAAATGTATATTTTGCATTTAAAGAAATGTGATTTTGAAAGTAAGTCGTACGACCACATAAGGACCTTTTTTTCCAGCAAAGCAAGAATTACATATAAGGAAAGTTTAAGGCTGCAATTTTTTAAGGTCATGTCAACTCTTAAATTAAGTTGTCTCACGTCTGGCTTGCAATCAACTTTTTGGAGAAAATGTCACACCCCTATTCCCTCCCACCCAACACACACACATGAAGAAAGCAAAAGCAAAAAACACCAAAATAAAAGGAAACTGAAAAAAAGTTTAAGCATCCACTTCAAGTGATTCTACTCTATCTCCTCCAGGCACCCTTTTCTCTCCTGGCTGGCCTGGAAATGGAGGGGAAAAAAAGGAATCACCAAAATAAAAGGAACACTGAAAAAAAGTTTCAACCTTTTTTTATCCTACCAAAAGATATTGTGATGTTTAAGCAAAACTACCCCCCCCCCCCCCCCTCTCAAGAAGATCCTAAAACAGGAAAGGGGAGTGGGTAGGCCGGGGGGTTTGAACCCTCACCAAATGAAGTGCCCATTACTTGCTCTACCAACTCAGCTTCCGTTGGACCGGTAATTCCATAGCAATACATATAACCTACTAGACATATACACCGCCAATGAATAAAAGCATCTGAGTGAGTCGCAAGATATAGAAATGTCACTTCATAAATAAACCAATGAAGCAACGAAAAAGTTCAACAATAAAAGAAACTTGATATACATACACTTACGGAGAACATTTACACAAAACATTTAGAAAACATTTAGGTAGTTTAGGTAAGCTCCACTTACCCGAACAGGGATCATTTGATTTAATCTCTTGCATACTTCTCCATCCAGTGGAGACTCATCTGTTATCTCCAGATTGTGGTAATACTCTTCACCATCAAATGTTTTATGTTCAGGGCTCGAGGGTCCCATGTCATAAGCATCAGCCTCTACCTGGCCACCACCATAGCCTGCACAATGTTAGAAGTCAATGGGAGATGTGACCATCATCCAAGACAATAAAATCATCAACAAGCAGCAGCTGCTTCCTATTTACCAGAATAATAGTTCTGTGAACTAAGCCAGTCAGTAGCAGCATCAGAAGATGCTTGTATTGGCTGCTCTGCATGTGAAGATTCATATGCTTCTTCTGAAATAGTTAATTGGGAAAATTCTTCTTGAAGAGCATGAGCAATAACCTCATCGTTCTCAACATTGTTGCACCCTGTATCAAAATTATTATATACATTGTGCTGTCCATGATAGACGTACACATCGCGTTGATTGTTGTCACCATAGTAATGAGATTTAAATATTTGGTCGACATCGAGAAAATTAAGACCCCAGCTGCCTACATCAGAATCTGGCTCGGACATATTCCTCTCCCTTGGAATTTTCCCCCTGAGGAGCTGTCTGCTTTTCAAGAACACTGGAGCTGTCTTTTCTGGCTACTTCCGGTCAATAACTTAATTGTAATTTAAACCACTACACTTTATTGCATATCAGGAAATTGCTTCCAATACCCATCTATGGACCTAATATTCACAGATAGATTCCAAAGTTTGCTAAGATAGATGATTCTATCACAGGAGCAAACATATAGATTCCGTGAACGCATGAAGCTTGAATGCATACTTCCTGAAATGAGGAAATCAACAGTTACATAAGATTTGTGCTGATGAAATTTAAGAAGAGCATTAAGAAACCCTGAAATGTAATTTCAATTAATTCAGTCTGATTGGATCATCAAATTGGGTTTGTAATCTATCTGAAATATATTACTGCATTGAACAAATGCTTCAGACACAATCATGGATTCATGAAAATGCACCAGATTATTCATTTCATGCGGATAGGTGACCTTGACTACTTCATGTGTTAAGTAACCCCATTCAAGACTAAAACTAACCAGGAAAAAAATGCAAAAAACAAAAGCACATTTACTTTTGTCCTTGATCCAGGATATGTCTTATTTTCTGAGACAGGTATCCAAATTTGTAGTTCCAATAATGTGATTGTAACCAGGGGTCATGTCTAGAATGGCATCAATATATAGAATTTAACACAGCACTATAATAGTGGGAAAACAATCTTTTAATAATATACCAAGTATAAATATAGACAAGAATCATCTGAATCTATAAAACTCATCATCTGCATCTGCTAGAAAATTAAAAAAAAAATTCCATTGTCGCATTGTGTTTACCTTTTAGCTTTATTATTTACAACTCATAATTGTTTCTTTGATGAATAATACACGAAACGTTCTACCATATTTTTTCAGAAGAGGGAATGATTCCAAAAGAGAAACTCATGTGGTTAAACTTAGGGGGAAATATTGTGTTAATTGTACAAACTTCACCATAGTACTAATTGTCCAAAACTAACTTACGTGAATCTCGTTCATTTTAAATACTCTTCAGTATCAAAACAATCATGATTGAGCAAATCAAGTATTCCATTTTCAACAAGACCATACTTGCCGCAATAAAAATATTCGAGTTCCAGGTCCATAAGGAAGAGTAAACTTTGATCTTAAGACATAAACAAAAGACCTAGACCTGGAAACGCAATCTATAGATATGCCAAAGCTGTATCCATTTGAAAAACTTAAAACGCAGAAATCCAATCTACCCAATTCTATTATTCGCGTTGCAAACAACACCCCCAAAGAAACTTTCGCACCTATATAATTTTCGGAAATCACTGAACCCTAAGACAGGTTCTAGGAGATACTAATGCAGAAAATATGTAATCCAAAGAATAAACACATCAAGAAGGAATTTACGTGAGTCATCAGAGTGGGCTGTGTCCACCATCCTCGCAGCTGTGTTTTTGCTAAGAGGAACAATAACACAAATGAGACGTATATGGCTAGGTGAACGGTACCATCAGGCTCCACACTCCATAAGGACCATAACAGATCAACCTTGTTAAGACTTAAACATCCTTAGATATTCAATAGTTTTTTCTGCTTTCAAAAACTGTTCTGTACACTACAATCGAAACTAGCACCCTATGTTATACATCACGGTTCCGATATTTGCTGTTTCAATCAAAATTCAAAAACTTTTCTCAATTTCATTTCTACTATTTGAAGGAAATAAAATTAAAAAAATCCAAAAGTCAAACAACACTGAAAAGCTGAACTAACAATTAATAACTAAACCTAAATCTTTTTCGTTTTGTTTTGTTTTGTTTTCTGGTCTGAACCTAAAGCCAACTAACGGAAAAAGCCACAATAGGCCAAATCGAACAGCGACATGGAAAATGGTTCTTTATTTTAAGGTAAGTAACATGCATACACCGATATAAACAGAGAATTATTCAAAACTTCCTTATTAAGGAACCTCAAATCCGCAAAAACTTCACTGCACGCATCAAATCGATCACTCCACAAACAAGAATAACAAGAAAAGAATCCGAAATAACCCATTCCACGAACTAATCAATCACTTTCTTTTTGTTTTTTATGAGTAGAGTACAGATTAATTTAGAGTCGTACAGGATTAATAAAATCACCTTCAATTTGCAAAAGCCGTGACGATCGAAGTAGTCTGGTTTGTGCCAAGACTCGAAGCCAATAATCTAGAGAGAGAGAGAGAGAGAGAGAGGGATACGTACGTTCGAGGGATGCGAGAGGGAGAAGATAACGATGGAAGGAAAGGGAACAAGAATTCAAGCTGGGTGATTTGGAGGGGTTTATATACAGTTTGGCACAGCCGTTAAAACGGGGAAAAAGTCGCGATTACTGCACGCGTAAAACGAACGATTAGGTGGCTCTATTGGACTATTTTTGGGGTTGACGAATAAGCTGCCGTTGGTTTTAAGCGGCACTTTTCTTGAACGTCTCTCTTTCCCTCTCTCCTCCCACCATGGACTCTAGGGGCCAAAACGATTAGACGTGAGGTGGAGACGGCTGCAGATAGTGGTGCGATGTGACGAGACGATAATTTTTTTTTGGTAGATAGTAGTTTGATGTGACGAGATGATATTTTTTTTATGGAGACGGTGCACCAAAGTGTACTCCCATTTAAAGACCTCAAAAAAGAGCTATATTGCCATTTTTATGGCAATAAATGGTGACATGTCACCAAGGGGGAGAAAAAGCATTATTGGTGTAATGTCATTTGCAATGTCTTTTTATTTTTTTAACAAAATTCTATTGTATTCTTTTTTTTCTAGTACCTCCGTTGCAGTAGTACAACGCCAATTGGCTTTGGTGGTTGGGTTTGATGATGTGGAACACAAGAGCGAGCATAAAAGTGTACCAGTTTTTACAATTTAGTTATTTTTTGGCAATGGCTCAAGTCATCTTTAGACCATTGGACTTGCTCTGAGTCACGTGATGTGTGTGCGCTAGTTGGAGCATGAGAGTGAGAGTGAAAGTGTAAAAAAACACCTCAAACTACTAAAATTCGGGAGAGTGGAAATTGAGAAAAAAAAGCGTAAAACAAGGATTGAGACAGAGAACGAAAGTTTTACACAATTTCAGAACTTTGGTGATTACTTCAATTTCAAATTACAAATTCTAATTTGATTTGTTAGTAATTAACAAATTGAAAAAATATGATCCAAATTTGAGAAAATATTATAAAAGTTTAAAACAAGTAGAAGTTTAAAAAAAAATAGTTTATTTGCTCCTTTAGTGAATATCTTCAATTTTTCAAACCAAATTTCTCACTTTTCGATTTCCTCTTTTTAAATACACCAGATTATGAATGTCTTTTCTTGGAATGCCTTCTAAAAACTATAATATGATTATATTTGTCTTGGAAATACAAACCACGTTGATTATTAGTCATGTTTCTTAAAAGGTTCATCCTTCATTTTTTTAGTCAATTTATATGTCACTTCATATAGAATATATTCTTTATAATAATTAAAAAAGGGTATCGAGTATGATGCACTGTCTAATTTAGTGGAGATTAATCAAATACATTAGGGGCTCATTTTCATGGATGTGATAATTTATATTGATTCCAACGTCACCATCTCGATCACCTGACTCTTGTTGATTATTAAGTTCTTGTTTTATTCGCTTTTCAATTTTTTTCCCAAATTAATTAGTACTTGTGTACCTGGGATTGTTGTGATTTGGAGTCTAGTGTATGTCTTTGTTAGGCATATATATAGCTTGATATACATTGTTTTTTCTTTTTTTTATAACTGGATGTCCGGGCCAACTCGCGTACATCTTGACTACTTCCGGGCCCTGGAGATAACGACCGGATATAACCCCCAATGGCCTCAAGAGTTTGCTGGGAATGAGAATCGAACCTAAAACCTTAGATAGAAGCAAAACTCTAAGTTAT
Source organism: Vaccinium darrowii (assembly GCA_020921065.1). Classification (NCBI taxonomy): domain Eukaryota; kingdom Viridiplantae; phylum Streptophyta; class Magnoliopsida; order Ericales; family Ericaceae; genus Vaccinium; species Vaccinium darrowii. Next base: position 28,106,574 of record CM037161.1, on the reverse strand, counting down.
AAGGACATACCACTTTGCCAACCCTTTGGGTCAGCTTGATATATATACATGTTGATGGGCAACTTGTAACATTTTGGAGGTGTGTATTAATGGATTTGGGGCCCTGCTGTGCACCAGGTGTATGGCACCGTGCCATGCACCCATCCGGCCAGCCGTTGCGAAAATGCACGGCTCAGATCAAATTCAATTCCATGTGAGATTCATTGCTTGGATTTGATTCGAGCAGTGCATTTTCACAACAGACGGCCAGATAGGGTGCAAGGCACGGTGTCATACACCTAGTACATGGCAGGGACCGCTTGTCCGTGTATTAATATGGTAGCTTGGATGATTTTTAACGTTAACTTAAAGAAGAAAGTTCGGCCAGAAAGAGGTAAAATTGATAAGGAAAGGAAACATTTGCTTCCAAAATCAAGTTTCGGTGTCATGCAGCTAGTACATAGCAGGGACCTCTTGTCTGTGTATTAATATGGCAGCCCGGATGATTTTTAACGTTAACTTAAAGAAGAAAGTTCGGCCAGAAAGAGGTAAAATTGATAAGGAAAGGAAACATTAATTTGCTTCCAAAATCAAGTTTTGAAAGATTAATCTGCAAAACTCTTTCAAAACTGTTTTTGGAAAACACTTTCTTTCTTCCTTCTCTTTGAAAGGGATGGCACTAATGGCGTGGATATGAACAAGACATGTATATAACGTATACCACTTGTGCAAGAAATTAAAAGTTGTATATATTCACTGAGTCATGCATGAAGATGAAGGCTTCAATATGTACTTGAATCTTAAAAGAAAATATGAGAATAAATATAGTTTCTATTTCAATAAACTTTCTCATTCATTTTCCTTACTTTAAAAACGTTAATTTTTTTTTCCTTCATATTTTAGATAAATCGATGATCCATACACAATCTTCCTTCGTGTAAAACAAGTATCTTGTACGTACACGATATTTGTTTATAATTTGCTGATCAGAACAAGATATTTGTTTACAATTTTCCAATTAAGTAAGAAATTAGGAGCCAACGGTTTTGCCAGGGAGAAGAAACAAAAATCTGAATATATTGCTTCCAACTCCCAAAAAGAATCGAGATCCTTAAATGTGATGATTTGCGTTCTTTATACATGTGATGTAATATGAGATATATTACAGTTCTATTCAACGATATGAATTGGTCATTTTGAAAGTCTCAGTGTTGCTATCGTTCATGTGAAGAAGTCAAGACTATTGAAAATCTGCAAAAGAATGCATGATCAGAGTCTAACCATTCATTTTCATGCGACAAGTATATATGTTTTTTTAAACCTATATATAATCCTGTCCGATCGACCTAAGTTTTGAATGGATAGTAAATCAATTGAGGCTGCAAAAATGAACGGCTCGAATCATCCAGTGAAATCAATGTGAGTTCTCAAGAACCATATGAGGAATCATTAGAGCAAGACCAATAGTAAATGTAAAATGGCTACAGCTGTTGCAATAATTTGGCACTAAAAAGTGTATTTTTGCCAAATTTTGACACGTTCTCCGATGGTTAGTTCTATCTTTAGAATTAAACAGTTTTAAATTTAACGAAGTGCTCAACGTTCCAGTAATAGATAATGTTATTTGTATTTATGTTATTTGTTTCAGTCAGAGATAAAGTTATATTTTTTCTTTATGATTTTCTCTCTATCTCACCCTCTCTCTAATTCTGGTGAGGTTTGCAAATTCCGATTAAGGTTTTTTTTTTTTTTTTTTCTAGCAATTTCCCGGCAAACTCGTGTAGCTTTATCTGTTGGGTTTCTGGTTAAATTCAGTTGTGATTGGCAGTAACAACTCCATGAATTATTACAAGTAGGGTTATTCACGTATCCAAATTACAATTGTTATGCAGACAAATTATGTCAAAATTAATTAAAATAAAGTTTCAACTATGCCCATGCAGGGGGGTGTTGTGTGCATCCGGACCATCCATTGCTCTGATGGATGGCCCAGATTTCATCTCATCACGTGCAACAATGAACGGCTCGGATGCAAAAAAGTTGAAGTGAATCCTGGCCCGTCCATTTGAACAATGGACGGCCATATGTGCATATTCCTTTCTCCCCTTTTGCAAGCTCCCTCTCTTTGTCTCTTCCTTCCTTGTCACCTCTCTCCGGCCCCCGCCTATCTGAATCTGCTCTCTCCATGGTTGTGAGATGGTTGAGTCTCCCTCTTTAGTGAGGGTAGATCTCCCACTCTTCCCATCATTTTTGGGCTTCAAAGACCTAGATCTGGAGTTCTAGATCTAGGTACTGGCTCTTGGAGTTGGTTGACTGAGCGATATCGATAGTTTCTTGAGCTCTCTAGCGGCACGACGAAGGCGTCAAAAGATCCAATGGTGATACTGCAGCGGGAGCATGATCCAGTGGTGATCCCGCATCCATGTGGAAACTTTATATCCATATCAAAACCAATTGGCAATGAGTGAAGAGATCCCAGCATATATTAAATGATCACGCATTTTACTCCTAAGCAATGTGGGACTTTTTGTTCCTTAACACGAGCGGAGTGCTAGGTCTGATATCAGAGATGAGTGGCTTTTTATTTTTTTTGTATTTTCGGACCAGTAGTGTCCCGTGTATGCGTTAGTTTTTTTGGTAATATATGTTTCATTTGCTCAAAAAGAAACTGAAGGGGAAAATTATCCAGTGCCAATGCTACAACCTCATTGGTTGGGCTTGGGGTCATATTCCACCTTAATGGTGTTAAACTGTTAAATAACGAGAACTTCGATGCTACTTAGTGTCGGGCTTCCCCACTGCCTCCAAGCTGGCATTGCCACTGTATTAATTGGTGATGTGGCGAGAATGGCTATAGTCATTCGTTGTTCTAAATACGAAACCAACTTCGACATTGTGCCATTTTAGAGCCAATTTTGACTTCCCATTAGATCTGCACTTTCTATATTCTGGTTCCAAATTATGGGTATAACACCATATTTGACTACCATTGGACTTACTCTCACACAAGAGAATTTTAATTCTTCGGGAGATGTCTTTACGTCTCACTCACGTCTCACTCAAGTACGTAAGAGAAAAATTTCAAAAAAAACTTACAAATTCCATTCACATTGTTTTGCTGACTTCGCTATCTTTACTGAGTATGCTATGAAAATATAGCTTTCTAGCTGAGTCTAAAATATGTCATTTTCTAAAGCTGATTCATGCATGACAAGTATAGATAAGATTTACATGTATTTCCTAATAAAAGTGTGCAAATACTTTATGTATGAGTAGCATGCAAGCTGTATAGAAAAATAACCTTGTGAGTTCCCAAGAGCTAACTTGTGGTCATTGACTTGTTCATGATAGGAGAAAATATGGGCACCTAAAGAATATAACATCTAATCAACTAATACACGAAAAGGAAATTTTTTTAGAACTATTTAATAAAAAAAATAGAAGTAAATGTTTTTTTCTGAAATTCCACTGCCCTCCCTTACTTTTAAAAATAATTGTCACTTACCTCCTCTGCCGTTACTTTAAGACTAACGGTATTAACTTTTTGTTTGAAATGACCAAAACGCCCTCAGTATATATTCTCCACCCTTTTTTTTATAAAAAAAGTAGAGTTAAAAAAATTAAAAAAGTAGAGTTAAAAAAATTTTCCATCAAAATTAAATCGTTTTTCATTTTGAAAAATAGTTTTTAAGCAAAAAGTATCAAAGAATTTTTTTTTCAACTTTTTTTTTTTATTATTTTGAATAGTTTTTATAGGAAAAAAAAATAGTTTTGAAAATAGTCTTTTTAACTTTTTTTTAATTTATTTTTCAGATTTAACTTTTTTAATTTAACTTTTTAATTTATTTTTTTAATTTATTTTTTTAATTTATTTTTCAAAAAATAGTTTTGAAAATAGTCTTTTTAACTTTTTTTAATTTATTTTTTTAAGTAGCGGTTTACCAAAAACTATTTTTTTTAATCCCAAGACAATGTTTTCAAAAATTTTGCATTTCAAAAATTTTTTTTAAAAACTTTTTTCAAAATTAGTTTTTTTTTCACTAGAAAAACTTTTTCTACAAAAAAAAATTTCAAAAAAAAAGTTGTTTTTTGTGAAAAAAATTCTCTTCGATATTTTTTTATAAGCTATTTTTTAATAATGAAAAACATTTTCAATTTTAAGTGAAACTTTTTTAACTCTAATTTTTTATTAATCATTTTTTTTAGGGTGGAGAATATATACTAAGGGTACTACAGTCTTTTTAACTACTTTTTTTTGAATTTTTTTTGTTGAAAAAGTTTTTCTAGTGAAAAAAAAAACTAATTTTGAAAAAAGTTTTTTTAAAACAGTTTTGAAATGCAAAATTTTTGAAATCATTGTCTTGGATAAAAAAAAATCAGTTTTTGGTAAACCACTATTTTTACTTTATTTTTTAATCTGAAAAATAAATTTCAAAAAAAAAAGTTAAAAAAATTATTTTCAAAACTAGTTTTTTTTCCTACAAAAAATATTCAAAATGAAAAAAAAATTGAAAAAAATTTGATTGATACTTTTTGTTTAAAAACTATTTTTTTCAAAATGAAAAACGACTTAATTTTGTTGGAAAAAATTTTTAGCTCTACTTTTTTTTAGAAAAAATGGTTTTTTTTAGGTTGGAGAATATATACTAAGGGCGTTTTGGTCATTTCACACAAAATGTTAACATCGTTAACCTTAAAGTAACGGCAGGGGAGATAAGTGACAATTATTTTCAAACGTGAGGGAGGGCGGTGGAATTTCAAAAAGAAAAAAAAAAGTAAGGGAGGTCTTTTTATTTGTCAGAAACCTTAGGGGAGGTAAGTGAAATTGACCCCCCCAAAAAAAATACAATCTAACGGGTCGTTTGGATGAGGGTTTCGACCCCGGATTAAATCATCCGGCCTCCCCTCATCCTGGTCCCCCTCCTCATCCGTGGTTTGGAAGCACCAAAACCCCACCCCGACTAAATAACCCGGCCTCCCCTCATCCCCCTTCCCCCCGGCTAAATACAAGTAGGGGAGGGGGGGTGCTTATGTTTAATCCGGGCTCTCATCCCGGATCAAATGACCCACATACCCCTTTGGTTCAAGCACAAGCACAAGCCATAATTTTCCAGCAAGTTTGAAGAAAAAAATTCCCAAAATTTTAAGATCTAGGAATTTTGAAAAATAAAAATGATTAGAGAAAAAAAAACATATTTGGGTTAGATTTGCTGACCGCCGTTGCCGTCGGATTGGACGCCAGAGTGGCCGCCGTTGCCGTTGCCGTCGACTGTTCTGGGTTCTTCAGATCAAAGAGGAAAAAAGAAGGAAGAAAAAGAGAAGAAAAGGAGGAAGGAAAACAAAGCACGTCTCTCTCTCTCTCCTGCTGCTTGGGGCTTTATTTGAGTTCCAAAATTACACTTTATACCCCTTTGTTTTATTAGAAACAACAAATATATATATATATATATATATATATATATATATATATATATATATATATATATATATATATATGGAGGGCTTCTAAAACAGGAATCCAGTTTTCGGACCTCATGATCCAAACATTTTTTTGACGATCCGATCCGTCCAATGTGTTTAGAAGGTGTTTTCAAGGGTCCACGCGAGAAATCTTCAAAAAAAAATACCGGGAAGGGCTTGATCCTAGCAGTTTTTGCAAAAAATATATATTTGCATTTTTTGCGAAAACTACTTGGATCAAGCCCTTCCCGGTATTTTTTTTTTGAAGATTTCTCGCGTGGACCCTTGAAAACACCTTCTGAACACATTGGACGGATCGGATTTTCCAAAAATAATTTACAACACAAAAAAAATCATTTTTTTCTTATTTTCGGGAGGTGTGGACTAGAAGTTTTCGGTATATATATATATATATATATATATATATATATATATATATATATATATATATATATACTTGTAATATTTAATATTCTTCATTTATATAAAATAATTAAATTAAGTATTATATAATTATTTTTGGGATTTATATAATTATTTAAATGTAAATTTTAATATGGGCATTCACAAGGACAAAATAGTCATTTGACTGATTTTTACATCATCTACCCTCCTCATCCCTCCTTTTTTATCCCTCATCCAAACCATAGACTATTTAATCCTCCCTCCTTAACTGTCACATCAATGTGGGCCCACCCTTCTTATTTAATCACCCCTATTTTATCCCCCTTACTATTTAATCCCTCTCAAACTAATACGTCATCCAAACGGCCCGTAAGGGTATATTTGTTTGACAGGAAGAGAATAGGCAGTGGCAGACAGGGGCGGACTTGGGGGGTGCAAGGAGAGTGTTTGGCCCCTGCAAATCCCCAAGTTTCACACTAGTAGTACATTTTCTGTCTTTTCTGTACAATTGTAAGAGACTGGTCTCCACAAACTTCTCCTAGTGTATTTCTCTATAAGAAAGTGTACTCCACTAGCAGCAGTAGTAGACATTACACTCCTCAGTCCTAAAAAAGCGTAATCCCACTGTGATCTCTCTCATATCTAGAGCAATTTGATAATGTATAACACATGGAATTCATTTGTTGTGGGTAAACTTAAAATGTATGACCTGGAATTCTTTTCTTTTTTTTTTGTTACTTTTTGTCATCTTTATGTCTCTTATCGATATATAAGATGTGCTTTTATTGTTAACTTATGAATACACGTAGTTTGGTCTTACCTTGGGATTTAGAGGTTCACTTTCACCTAAGGTCTTAGGTTCGAATCTCTTGGGGCCATTGGGGGTTATTATCGGTCATTACCTCTAGGGCGCCGGAATTAGTCGAGGTACGTGCAAGCTAGACCGGACATCCGATTATCAAAAAAAAAAATACACGTGGTTTGGTTCCCCCACATTGACAATCCTGCGTTCGCAACTGGCGGTGGAGCCAAGATTTTAGCCTGAGGGGATCGACGTGATAAGCATATTTTTATCTACATGTAATATTATACCATGCAGTTTTTTGTTTGCAATGTAATATAGTTGTACATTGAAATTATTCTAACGTATCACAATAAAAGTATATGAATCATTTTATTATAATTACGTAGGATACAACAACACAGCTTATTTGTTTGTTTGTGAAAGAAATTGACAAATGAGAAAGTAAATAAACATGTTTGTTACTAACTCCAACCCAAATTATTAAGATTTAAGAAGCTATTACACTAATAATAGAAAAATTTAAACGTCATTTCTAGAGAGATTTTTGTCTAGAAGCTATTATTCGGTAAACCTGGGAGTACAAAAGGTGAGGGACAGAAATGGTACAGAGCGCTCTCGGGGACCCACTTTTGGGTCCCACACGAGTGATCTGAACCGTTCATTGTTCTTAAAACATTTTTCCGAGGGGGAACGGTGGGACTTTTATTCAAGCATTTGTAACCGTCCGATTGAGCTGATTTTTTGTGAGCCCCCTCGGAAAAATGTTTTAAGAACAATGAACGGTTCGGATCACTCGTGTGGGATCCAAAAGTGAGTCCCCAAGAGCGCTTTGTACATTTTCTGTACCCATAGCAGGGTCCATTAAGATTTTTTTCTTCCTTGGGGGTTGGCCAGCCCCAAGGTAGCTTTGCCCTTGAGACTAGGGATATATGTATATTTGCAATTCAGAATATAAGCGATCACATCAGACTAAGAGTGAGGGACATGTTTTCGACAGTTTGCATGCACAATGGCGGAGCTAAGTGGGGCCTGGGTGGTCCACCCGCCGCAATTTTTAAATATACATAACTATGATATCTATTTTTTTAGTATTATATCAATTTTTTATATAACAGCTTCTTAAATCTTGTTAAAATAGGTTTGATTTAGTAAAATCACGGTTATTTTACATTTTAATTTCTCAAATTTGTTCATCAACAAACAAATAAGCATGCAAGTGTTGTTGCAACATAAAGAAATAGAACAAAATGGTTCATATACTTTTGCCGCATTAGGCTACAATTATTTTAACGTGCAAATGCATTATGTTAGAAAACTAAAACTCTACGGCATTATATGTGTACTTGTAGACAAAAATATGTCTATTACATCGGCCTCCCTTAGACCAAAATCCTAGCTCCGCCACTGTGCATGCATCTCAACTTTTTTGGGGGACTTTGAAATTAGGACTGATAAACGAATCAATCTATTCGAGTTTGCTCGTTAAAAGCTCATTCAATACTCCTTAATTAGCTACATAAGCTCATTCAATATTAATTAGCTACATAAGCAAACCAAGTTTAAACACTCTTTGAAGCTCGTTAAGTTTTCAAACTAAGCTCGAATAAGTTAAAGCTACTAGAAATTGGCTTGTATCCGACTTGGTTAAAACTCATTCGAGATTGGTCGTCTCATGAGCTCATTTATCACCCCCTACTTGAAATTGGCAACCAACCAAACCGCCATTATGTCAACGGTCTAAGTCAAACCTTCGAGCTTGGGGGAGTAAGCCCCATCTTACTGTCATGCTCGCAAGTCACAAACATAACTATGTCCCCTTCTTGAAAATATATATACATATACATTCAAATGCAACGCTTCAATCCGGACAAACAATATTTTTTCCCATCTTTTCACAAAGCAAGAATTCTAATAGTTTTGGCCTAAAATACAACCAAACAGATTCAGTCTCTCTCTCCAATAATCCAGATCTCCCTTCAACACAAGCAATTTTAAAACTAGAAATCACTATCATGACTTGGAAATAAATCTGCATTTTCCCAGAAAAAAATTTAGCACTAGTCTACCTTGAAATTTCGGTTTCCATCCTGCAAATGCTATGGCAGATTTCCATCAAAACATCGTACCCAAAAAAAACCCAGAAGGACTTATAACGCATATATTCAGTTGAAGGTATAAATAGTTCAGTTGTACATGCATGAAGAGGAAAGATGGGGAAAAAAAATCACACGTCCACTTCAATTACACAGAATTCTAATTTTTTCCATTTCTATAAAATGCCATTAGATCTTCTGTAACTCGAAATCTTCTCTATATGTCATGCTAAACTCACCAGCCATCTATGCAAGCTTTAGCATCAATATCCCCAAAGACAAACCACTAAAATACTTGATTCTCATCTTTGCAACCAATTTATCACCGTTCGATTTGATTCTGAGTCCTCCAAAATTTACCGTGACAGTTTCTCACTCGCAATAGTCTTGAGACTATTGACACCAAGTCGTATACGAAAGCAACATGGAAGCACGATATTTTAGCATTGCAAACCATGCACAAATTTACCAGAGTTGTTACCTAAAGGGTGTGTTTGGATCAAGGGGTTTGTGGAGGGATAGTTTGATGGGGAGTTCCCTTCATATATCAAATGAAAAAGTAAGTGGTTTCCTTCATAAATTAGAGGGAGTTATTTTTCCCTCAACAAATCCTCCACAAATCTCTGATCCAAACACGGCCTAATAGTCAGTAAGCTTTTCCAACTACCCGCAAAACCCAGTTGCCGCCTGGGCTCAAAGCCATATTGAAATCAGCATGTCCTCACAACCTTTGACGACCGCATCCGAAGAGTAGCCAACCGCTTTCTCCCATTTTCATATCCATAATGCTTCTCTTACCTTTTGCTTTGGTTTCCCTAACGGTTCTCACAGGTGGTTGAGAACTGTTGGCTGTTTCTTGTGACGATTCCACAATTCGGTTCACCATCTCCAACACCTCACTCATCTTTGGGCGTGACTTTGACTGTCTTGTCAAGCACCGGTTGGCCACAACGGCTAGCCTTTGGGCTGACTTGATCAAACCATTCCATTCAAGCCTTGGGTCCAATATCTGTCGAAATTTCTTAGAATCAGATAAATATGGCTTTACCCAATCCAAGAGTTTTTGTTCGTTCTTGGGCCGGCTGCGGTCCATTGGGCGTCTACCAGTGATGAGCTCATAAAGGAAGACCCCATAACTCCATACATCACTTTTGGATGTGAGATGCCCAGTCTGGATGTATTCGGGAGCTGCATATCCCAAAGTTCCCACAACCTGACATAGGCTCAAACTGAATTACCCTAAGATTTTAAAGTGCAACAAAGAAAAACCCACACAAGAATAAAACTTCTTTACAGAACCAGAAAGTGAAGTTAATGACATGAAATCTTCTTAGGTCAAGTCTAATTAATCCCAAAGATCCAAGAACGAACCCAAGCCCCTCATTTCTTATATCACCTAGAGAAATTTGTTCTGTTTTCATTAAAGGAACTCTAAATTTGTAAAACCTGCAAGGAATTAAAACATCCATTTTTATAGGCTATACCATGTCTTCAAAGATATCAGGTTAGTGTAAGGATTTCTTGATTTTGCATGAAACCTAGCTCTTGTTTCACATAAAACTGCGTTTTCACAACCTGTATGAGATGAACACCACCTTTCTTGACAATCCATAGCATTTCTTTATTGACATGGCGCACAAGAAAATGGAGATTTTGTCTATAGTTGACACTTTGAATTCGAGATAACAAATAGTTGGAGCAAGTCTCCATTGAGTTGGTTATAATAAGCATACCGCTGTTGAGACGTGGGTTTCTCCTTCTGGAGGTCCCAATCTCGCTAATCCAAAGTCTGACAGCTTTGCATTCCACTGTTCATCAAGGAGAATGTTTGATGACTTGAAATCTCTGAATATGATCTACAACAAATGTAACAAAAGATATCAAGAAAGCAAATCTCCCGACTCGTTTTCTTCTTCTTCTTCTTTTATTGGCACATCTCCTGATTCATTACATTTCAAATCATACATTGCTACTTTCTGGACACAAAGAATACTTCTGGTCGCTCACCCTTTATGGCTCATAACTAGCATCCAAGCAAATCAAATGTGAAGGATAATAAGGTTATGAAATTCTATAAGAAAAAAAGAACCTGAAAATCCATTCCTTCATGTAGGTATGCTAAGCCACGAGCAGCATCTTGAGCTATTTTCAATCTCATGGGCCACAGAAGAGGTGTCTCAGACCTCGGTGACAAATGGTCCTCGACACTTTTATTAGGCATATATTCATAAACCAGAATCCTCTGGATTCCTCTTTCATCATCTTCAGCGCAATAGCCCACTAGTTTGACAAGGTTTGGATGCTCAACCACCCCAAGAACATTCACTTCTGTCACCCATTCCTTGTGCCCCTGCCAGCCAAACAAAAGGTGGGGCAACAGGAATTTAGCGTAGGAATTCACAGGCAGAATTTCAATATTCTTGACAAGTTCGAGAGCAATTCTTAATGAAATGGTTATATGCCATTGGATGACCGATGACCAACATAAGAATACTAGGAAAGTGTTGAAACAACAGTACTACTAAAGATAGCATCTGAAGTCTGAAGAGAAGTAGAAGACGAAATAACACAGGCTGGGTTGCAAGAAAGGCCATACGAAATTTTATGATGAAAACGTGATAAGGTAGCAAGTTGAGAGAGGGGGTGGCCATCTAAGTGAGTGCAGGAGCATAAAAGTTTGTGTCATTGACATGTGAGAATCAATATATTTTCACGTTTAAACCAGAATTGAGCCACTTCTAAAACTCTGCAAGGATCTAACTTCATTTAGTTGCTATCTATTTCACCATTGTTTTAATTACACTTGGAAACCCACAGTTCAGCATTTATTACAAATTTTTTAACCACTCGCTACAGTTTACCGTGATACCATGTAAGAGCAAGCCGTCAAACCTTGCTTGAAGTCTGTCGAATGAAGAGCAATTTGTCTAGATTCTAGAAGCATTCTTCTATTTACCTAGCATTAATAATATCATATCCATCTAGTCTCCCCTCTTTCATTTATCTTGCCATTATTTTTCATTCCTTTTAACATGAAAATGTTGTATTGATTCTGAAATCCCTTGCTTGGTCAAGAATTACATTTGGCTCAATAATAAGATATGAAGATGACTTCTATTGCCAATACTAATAGAACGGATTGGTATGTGAAGGTGACTAATGCAACCAAATCATTATTTATGACAGCTATATATGAAAATCTAAAGCAGAACCTCAAATGTACTTCTTTACATGTGGTATTACATTGGATACTCTAAACTCAAACTCGAGACTTAGAATGCCCAACTGCGGAATCCTAAAATTTAGGCATTCAAAATTTACTTCGGATAAGACAACCCATTGCACTTCTTTCTGTCGATTCTCAAAAGCAAGTATATGTCAGCGTCGACACTCTGTGTCAACTACCACACAATCTGTTGAATAGCTTCGCATACATTGTAGAGTCTATTTTCTAACAACTTAAGCTTTTGGGATAATTGGTAACTTAGCATGGTAAGTGTGAAGCGAAGTCCCACATCGGGTGAAGCGGAGTCCCACATTGCCTAGGTACCAAAGTAATAAAAAGTATATAAGCGTGAGGGAACCCTCACTTCATGAGTAGCTTTTGGGGTTGAGTTCTACCCAAGATCGTGTAAGATGGCATCAGAGCTGGGTACTAGAGATAGGTAGGGTGTGTGTCTATGGCTTGCATGCGGCAGGTGTTGTTGAGTGAGTACGCTGAGTGCGAGGGAGGGTGTGAAGGGAAGTCCCATATCGCCTGGGTACCAAAATAATATGAAATATATAAGCATGAGGGTACTATCTCTTCATGAGCTAGCTTTTGGGGTTGAGTTCTACCCAAGTTTGTGCAAAATGGTATCAGAGCTGGGTACCAAAGATGGGTAGGGTGCATGTCTTTGGCCTGCACGTAGCAGGTGCTGCCGAGTGAGCATACTAGGCTAGAGGAGGAGCGTGAAGCGAAGCTCCACATCGCCTAGGTACCAAATTAATATAAAGTATATAAGCGTGAGGACACCCTCACTTCATGAGCTAGCTTTTAGGGTTGAATTCTATCCAAGATCGTGTAAGATCGTATTAGAGCTGGGTACCAAAGATGGGTAGGGTATGTGTCTCTGGCCTTCACGCGGCAGGTGCTACGTGAAGGAGGGTGTGAAGGGAAGTCCCATATCACCTAGGTACCAAGATCATATGTAATATATACGCACGATGGCGCCTTCTTTTCATGAGCTAGCTTTTGGGTTGAGTTTCTACCCAAGACCATGTAATAGCAAGGTTAGAAGAGGTATTGGATTCAAGTCTCTTAATTTGCATTTATTCTCCGCTTGCATTTTGCTTCTCTTCTTCATTTTCCCCCCCTCCTTTATCTATAAAAAATTTGCATCTCCACCTGCAAGAGGGGCTTGCAAGTGAGGGAGGATGTTGAATAACTTGATATAGCTTGAATAATACAACAAAATTGTCCTTTATGACAGGTAAATTTGGAACTATAAAGCAGAATATTGAATTATCTTATTGTCTCCTTTGTTTTAGTTTTGCAAGCATACTGGATTCTCCAAGGTCATGCTTGGCTGATCTTATATCAGCAACCATCACCCACGTAAGGTCACTTGTGCCCTTTGGTTACTCACAAACAGATTATTGTTGTCGAATATCCTTCTAAAAAATAATCAGTCATCACATATACTATTACGATCACCTATTGTGTTATTAACAGTAAAAGAGAAGCTTAAGAAACCTTGCCTGCAATCCTCTTTTTCCTAATTGTTTCACTGCAACATCAAGTTTTCCTGGTGGATCTTCGGAACTCTTGATGACACCCTTATGTACACATCCAAAGCCACCCTCACCAATTTTGGTCGTGCGGTTAAAATTCCTGGTGGCTGTCTTCATCTCTGAATATGTGAACACTCTGAGATTGCTAGGCCTCTGGGATAAACTTGGGAATGTGCTCCTCCCAACGGACTCTGTGCTGATGTCAGATACAGTTTGGGAATTGTATTCGGACCCAGATCTCCTCATCTCGAGCTCAGTAAGTGTCGAATTGGAGGACTGAACTGATATAGCCCTTGTGGTCTTGTGTTCATCCTTCTTTTCTCCAATGTAGATTTGAAAACACATCATAGTCTCCAATTAATTACGGCAACCCTGTTACAAATCCAGATGTAGAAAATGAGTGCCTCAATCATCAATTCAACTAGTTAAAATGCTTAGAAAATTGTCCAAATAAGATGAAGAATCACCAAAAACTTCAAAAGAGTATTATTACTATGTCTATAAGAAACAACTAGTCTTAAAACTGCCATAACTTGTGGCATGCTCTTTGAACATTTAGGCATGGAAGGTTTTACTTGTTCAACAAAATCCAACTCAGTCTTCGAATTCAGCACTCAAAACCCCATTGGATTCGACAAAATAACATGATAAGCTCCAAAAACAGAAACAAGCGAGGGGCATAAGAAACATGCTAAACAGTCCTCTTCAACCACCCAATTTTTTCCATGTAATCAAAATTGAAGCAAAATGAAACCCAATCAGAATTTCTCAGTATCAGCCTCCTCAACTAAATTGATTCTTACCCAAGTTACAATAATCAAACCCATAGAAACCCTACTTCTGCATCCATAAACATGTTAAGTGTAAAATTCTCAAAAAAAAAAAAACAAACAAACATGTTCTGCATCCATAAACATGTTAAAGTATCAAATTCTCAAAACAAAGAACATGTTAAGGGTATATACTGCCTACATATTTTGCATATCATAAGTCAAAGTCATGATACCAGAAAATTGAAGAAAACCCACCTCAAGGATTCTCAATCTGGCAGCAAAATTTCTTCTACCAGCATCCACAACTGACAATTCCAAATTCTTGGGGCGGTACTTGAAGAAACTCAGTAAGCAAAAAGACCTAAAACTTCCACAGGCCAGGACAAAAATTACATGACCCAAGGTCTACAGAGGCAGCTGGTGGTCAGTTTACCAACCGAATGAAAAGGAACCCAATTGGCTGAAAAGAATGTATGTAAATATTCCCATATTGGACAGCTTAAAAAATGAATGCTAAAAATATTATTACTGTTTAACAAGGCTCCAATGATTGGGACAGCATTAAATTAGAGGCCAGCTGTGAGGCCGGCATTTGAAAATGAAGGGGTGGAGACCACCGGTGGGGCAAGCGTAGAAATGGAGAAGCATAAGATACGTAATTAGAGGCGAAAAAGTCCTCGGCGAAGGCCCACTAATCCCAAAATTACGTTCCTTTGACAGTTTTGAGCGATTTCTAGGTGCGTTTTTAAGATTATACTTTAACCGCTAAAAAATATTTGCTCAGTCAAAACCCCCAAAAAATGTAATTTTGGAGAAAACACGTAATTTTGGGGATTATAATGCATGCTGTCTCCAAAGTATTGTGGCTATGGGTAGATAAGGAGAAATTTTTCAATGCCGGTATTGCTCACGCGGTACCCGCTCGGCAATCTTAGCAATCTATAACGCGATTCAACTATTCAGATTTTAGAGAGAAAAAAGGAAGAGAGAGAGTGTTGGGGTGAGAGGAAAGAGAGGGAATCAATTCGGACCGTTTAAAACACATTTGAACGGCTCAAATTATGTTTGGGTACCAAGTGACAATACCCACTTGGCACCCAAAATTTTTTCGTAGATAAGAGAGTGACCGTTGAGGTCAATGTTATCCGGACACTGGAGAAGGCTTTGTAAATGGGGTCCGGATCTTCTATGGAGATTCTCTCCCTGGAGATCTTCTGGAGGCTTGACTGCGCATGCGCCAGGTCAATAATGAAAAGATCGAACGGTCAAAATTAGCTAGCGATGCCATCTCAATTCAAAAGTCAAGTCAAATAATGCAAAACCGTTGTCGTTTCTCAAACAAACACCAGACTATTCAAATTGTCACCTTGTTCAACTAACAAAAAAAAAACTGTCACATTGTTCGATTTGGGTCTTAAGATTTATCCTACACGGTTTCTAATAAAATTTTCTTTATATCTCTCTCTACTCATTACCCCCAAAACCAAAAACCGAACAAAGCCTGTTTTTTCCAAAATCCAAGACAGATCATTCTCTC
Source organism: Vaccinium darrowii (assembly GCA_020921065.1). Classification (NCBI taxonomy): domain Eukaryota; kingdom Viridiplantae; phylum Streptophyta; class Magnoliopsida; order Ericales; family Ericaceae; genus Vaccinium; species Vaccinium darrowii. The sequence goes on along the minus strand of CM037161.1, from coordinate 28,090,749 downwards.
ACAATAGGGATGGCAACGGGTACGGTATAAATCAGGGGACCATATTCTACCCCCCGATCCCCAGTTGGCAAGTTTTTCCCCATCTCCACCTCCATACCCAAAAAGGATAGTGGACAATCCACCATACTCGCCTCCCATTGGGGATTGGGTATATTCGGATAAATCCATATCCAAGCTAGTTGAACAAAAAAGAAAAAAAAGAAAAAAAAAAGGATAAGATCTAATTTATGTGTCATATACTAACAAAAACAACCATTTAAAAAAAAATAGAATAGAAAGTTGCAAATAAATAATAATCTACCAAGATTATATACAATTTTAAAAACTACCATCATTAAACTTGTTTTAACACTTAACCATATATAGTTTTAATTCGGAATAATATGCATACTTATATATGCACACATACATATACATTTATATACTACTATATGCCTGCATATATACATACATTCATAAAAATATGTATACAATTTGAAACGGGTCGAGTACGGGTATTCGGAAACGGGTATCACAAAATCATATCTGCTCCATTTTCAACCGGGGATTCTTTAAGTTCTACCATATCCACTCTTATTGGATGAAAAATCAAATAATATCCACTTCCAAATAGCCAGGGGAGGGGCGGGTATCCATCCGGTTTGGAGAAATTGTCATCCCTATCTCACAACACATCACATAAAAAAATCATGAAAAAACCACTTTATTTAAAAAACTTCTTTAGTGGAACACCCCCTAAGGCTAACTCAGTTGGTCAAAGGCTCTTGCATCTCACTAGAAAATCAGGAGTTCGAATCCCTCCACCTACTTGTAGAGGCTTTTCCTTTCCTTGTGGAGGCTTAATTTCTTGTATCGGTTTTTTCGATTCTCTTCACCTACTTGTAGAGGCTTATTTCTTATATTAGTTAAGTTGTTGGACTTTGTTGTCTCATGGACTCTCACAATTAATGTAGTGTCCTATACCGATAAAAAAAAATTTGATGTAGTGTCTTGGGTTTGTACTTTATAAGTCATATCTGATATAATTGATCTTTTCTATTGATTGACAAGATAACAGCAGGAAACGGGATTTTGATGGAAATATTGAATCCATTTGGGAGTCTAATTATGAATTGATTTTTACATTTGATTGTGAATTATAAATTTTTGGATTATGGCCAGAACAAATTATGAATCTATGGAGTGTTTGAAAGATATGTGCAAAATATATTTTGTAAGAAAAATAGTGTTTGGGAGTATAATGATGAAAATAGACTATGAATTGATTTTTTACAATGTTGCCCTTGCCATTTACTCCCTATTATGGTATTATAATATATTTATTGGTTAAGATAATTTTGTAATTCCACTCCACAAAATTGGTTCCTTATTTGAAAGTCTCCATTTTTATTTTTGCTACGTAGGAAGCCTTAAAAATTAATTCAAAAAATTAAAAGTAATATTATTTTATCATGAAGGAAATAAAATTCTTACATAATCGCAAAATAAAACCCAACATACTTTTGCAAATAACATAAATGCAAGATGGCATCAAAGTAACCATGTTTCCTTCAAATTACTTCCGGACACTATGATATGCACCATTTTTTTTTTTCCCCTATGGCTAACAAGCGAGATTGACTGTTTTTTTTAATGGAAGTTATTATTTGTAATATGTTTCTTTTGTATACTCCAGTAGAATGGGGCTGAGATCTCGCTTTGAGTTATGTCATGTGTATCAAAATGGATCAAACATGGGATTTGCCAGCACCAGTGTGGCAATGTCTATTGTCATTGTGTTCTTTGGCTTCATGAAATTTCTATGATGTGGTGAATCCCTCTCTCTCTCTCTCTCTCTCTCTCTCTCTATATATATATATATATATATATATATATAAAGAGCCGGTATAGTTATTTGGTTTTGATATAGCAATTTGTCCAAAATGCCCCCACCTTCATCCTATAATAACTTTGCTTCTGTGGTCTTCGGATCAAAATTTGCCGTACTAAAACCAAATAACTATACCGGCTCTTTATATATAGTAGGGATATTAAGGTTTTATGCCCTTTGCAATTTCCTTCGGATAAAAAAATAAAGTACTTCTACGCATAATTTTTTGTTCTTTTTTGCACCAAAATAAACTACTAATAGAGATCTTTAATTCAATGTGAAAAAATTTAGAAAATTTTGTAAGAAAATATTTTACAAAACTGCCCTCCCTTCATTCTGATATTAAGACACACGAATTTTCGAGATCATCTGGAGGCAGCATCAATTGCTCTTGGGACTCCACAGGATAGCTGGCCGAACCATGGAAAATCAAACCAAAGTTGATTAACTCCTGCCAACTCATTATTGCACCACCAAACCATATTTAAAAAACTAATGTTATATCCTCCACCGAAGTTCTCATTCCAATGCAAAACTAATGTTATTACCTATATTTCTTTTTCTTTTAAAAAAAAAACTCATTTAACTTGGGAAAAATCCCAACAGTACCGCCCCGCCGAAAATGGCTTCGTTCGCCGGCGACAATCAGAGAAGGAGAGATGGAGTGATTTTGCTGGAGATGGGAGTGCAAAGTGAGAGAGAATTGATCCAAGGGCTAAGATTAAACTGAGACACGTGTCAAGATAATAGAGAGTGGGACAGAAGATGGGGACAGGGGTGGGACAGAGGATCCCGAGCCCCCTCTCCTCTCCATTAAATATCTGCCATCCTTTGTCTTCTGAATCACACTGCCGGCCACATTTTCCAATTTTCTACTCACTCACTCACTCACTCTCTCTCTCTCTCTTGCAATGGCAACAAGCATGAATGAGAATTTCAACTTGAACTCCCAAAAAGCCCAACCCACCTCTCACCTTCACAACAATAACAAGTACTCCAACTGGTACTCCCCCGAAACAGGAATATACCAAAGCAAACACCCTCCAGTAAACCTCCCAAAACACCCATTTCTCGACGTTGTTTCCCACATCTTCTCACAGCACCACCATGGTGTCTCCGCCCTCATTGATTCCACTTCTGGCCACACAATTCCCTACTCCCACCTTTACCCCTTAGTCAAATCCATGGCCTCTAGCCTCCACCAAATGGGTATTTCACAAGGTGATGTTGTTTTGATCCTACTGCCTAATTCAGTCTACTTCCCTATCATTGTCTTTGGTGTCCTCTACTTGGGTGCTATTGTAACTACCATGAATCCTCTCAGTACTCTCTCTGAGATCAAGAAACAAGCACTTGATTCTAAAGCAATTCTTGCCTTTACTTTGCCTGATTGCATTGACAAAATTCTTGGGTTGGGTATTCCAGCAATAGGGGTGCCAGAAACTGGGGGTTCTGATTTAAAACAAATGGGTTTGTTAGATTTTGATCAGCTAATTGGTGGGCAAAGTCCCAATTCGGTTCCAAACCCAACGATTCATCAAGAAGACACCGCGGTGATTTTGTATTCATCGGGCACAACCGGGACTAGTAAAGGGGTTGTGTTATCACAGAGGAATTTAATATCTATGATTGAGCTTTTTGTTAGGTTTGAAGCTTCCCAATATGAGTATTCGAGTGAGGAAAATGTGCATTTAGCCGTTATGCCCATGTTCCATATTTACGGGCTTTCGTATTATGTGCTGGGGTTGTTTTCATTGGGTTCTACTATGGTTGTAATGAGAAAGTTTGATGCCAATGAAATGGTGAAGGCTATTGAGAGATATAAGGTCACCCACTTTGCTACTGTTCCGCCCTTGCTGGCGGCACTGACGGAGAAAGCTAAGAGCGTTGAGGGAAGTGTTTGGAAGAGTTTGAAGCAGGTTTGCTGTGGCGCAGCTCCAGTGACCAGGAAAAGCATAGAGGATTTCGTACAGACTCTTCCTCATGTTGATTTCATTCAGGTATTATTTACTGTTATATTTCGGACTATCTGTAGTAAGCAAATTTACATGGTAAAAATTCCCAACATCACTACAAAACAAAAACAGTAGCTGTCATAACAAAAATGATACATACACTCCCTGGGAGCCACTCCCAGCCACACCCTCTCTCACATGGGGTGTGGGACCCAGTCTGGGTCCCACACCCCATGTGAGAGAGGGTGTGGCTGGGAGTGGCTTCCAAAAAGTGTATGTATCGCCGTTCTTTTTGAAACTTGATGGTAAAAAAGTTCACGGAAAGTTTTTAGCATCAAGTTTTCAAAAGTGATAGCTATTTTCTAAAATTGTCCAAAAATGACAGCTATTTTCTAAAATTGTCCAAGAGTGTCAAAAAAAAGGCAAATACTAAAAACCGCCCAATGGATGTTCAGCACCATGGGACTTTGTGCCACAGGGACAGTTCTTATAGTCCTTTGTGACACTTATCAACGCAAACATGAAAGATGCTTTGATTATTTTAACTATTGGTCTTCAATGGCAAGTCCTTCAACCAATATCTACATATTATATTTTGTCTCTCTATACCTTTATACCTTCCATTTCTCTTCTGCAAATGTTCCGCCAGAGCAATGAACAATTTTAGCGTATTTCCGTTGGACCCCAAAAAAAACAATTTTAGCAGGTTCAAAAAAATTAAAATTTTTAAAATTAATTTTCTTTTTTTTTTAGCCCTTTTAAATAGGGTATTGCTAACATGTATTCAATGGGCACACAATAAGCACACAAATAAATAAAAAAACACATATTTTAATACACATTTTACACTTTTCAATACACTTTCACATATTTCTATACATTTCAATACACTTTTTCAACTTTAACGTGCTCCTATTGGGGATCCATTCGATACAAACTTTAAAAAAAAAAAATACATTTTAACGTGTTTCATTACAAGATCCATCATACGACATTGTAAAATAATTAACAATTAAAAAAAATATATTATTATCATTTTTGTATGCGCTAAGATAAAACAAGCGGAAAAGGAAATGGAGTCTAATGGAGTACTTTTTCGTCTCAAAAGCGTATGCAGGGTTTGAGAAAGGGTCGATGTATGCAGTCTTACTCCTACAAACAAAAAGTTTGTTTCCGAAAATCGAACCTGTGACCTACATGTCGTAAAAACTAATTTTTTGAGATATCTAAACAAACTAAAATTTTGAGATGGAGGTGTTTTTTTGTTCTTCGATTTTTCTCTCCGAGACGAATCAATAATTCACAAACTTGGCACGAAATTAACAAATAAATAAATACAAAGCAACAGCAAGGTTAACTTAGTAATTTGAAAGATATAGTAAAAGAAATTAGGAAAATGATAAGGGTACACCATATGTGCACCCAAAATGCATATCACCCTGAGATGGGAAAAGAAGAGAAGCCCAATGTGGAGCTCATCCAAAAAATGGGTCTTTCCTCATTTGTCACCTCAAAGTAGTGTGCATTAAGGGTACACATGTGGTGTACCCGTAGCATTGTTGAAGAAATTACAAACGGACTGTAAAACACTGGTGAGCTGCTATAATGGAGAAAAGCACAATGAAGTACAACACCTAGGCAACACGTTAACACCTAGGCTGATAAAAAGGTACAAGACCTAGGCTAACAAGGAAAAAAAGTACGCCACCTATTGGGTGGTATGTAGCAAAATCCTTCCAAAAATGAGCTACTTGCTAAAATTGTCCAAAAGTGACAGCTACTTACTAAAATTGTCAAAAAAATGACAGCTACTTAAATTTTCGGTACCGAAACTCCTCCCCAGGCGGGGCAATTGGGGAATTTTTTTTTTTTTTTTTTTATAGATTTGACGGGAATAGTTTAATATAGTTAAGTTTGGATAGAGAGTCTGATTTTGGAAATTTTGGATAAGTGACTTGCTAAATTTGTAAAAGGTGTTTTTAAAGTTAAATTTGGTGAAAAATTTGGTGCTCCTGATAAGGATGTCCTAAGATTGTCCAGAAAACTTCACGTACTAAAATTGTCGAGGCAACTTCTCCTGCTTAAATTGTTTTTAACATACAAAGGTCCAAAGAGTGAAGATCAAGGGATTCGGAATTGTATTAGTTTTCTGGTTTTTACACCTTAAAATAAATATTAGTAATGATTTTTGGTGGTGTCGAACTTTGCTCGTGTTGTGTTCTTTCCCTTGGTTTTATAACTTCTGTATTAATTGTTGTGCATATTAAATTATGTGTTGTCAGGGTTATGGCATGACTGAGTCAACTGCAGTAGGAAGCCGTGGCTTCAATACAGAAAAGAATCGTAAGCACACTTCGATGGGGCTTTGGCTCCAAATATGGAAGCTAGAGTGGTAGATTGGGTTACCGGTTCCTTCATGCCTCCTGGGAGGAGTGGTGAACTTTGGTTTAGAGGACCTGGTGTTATGAAAGGTAGTTTGAAACTTCTCCAGGATATTTTTTGCTTCTGGAATAAAATATTCCTACTAGCTAGTATGTATTTCAGGGCCGGCTCTAACTTATTGGGGGCCTGAAGCACTTGCTTCCTCGGCTTCCCCTAAGAGCCGGCTCTGATTTTTGTTTTAGCATCCTTAATTCATCAATCTCTCTCTCCCTCTGTGTGTGTGTGTGTGTGTGAAATCGAGTCTTTCCATGAGTGATTACTTATCCTTGTACATTTCACGGTACTCCCTCCGTCCCTTTTTCAATGATCCATATAGGAATACGTGTAATTTGAAACTCCTAAAAAACATATTTCTCTATATAAGTTTTTAAATTGTTTTATACCAAATTAAAGTGCTCATTGAGGACTTTAATTTGGTGCAAAAAAAATTTAAAAACGTTATGCGAAAATACATTTTTAAATGTCTACAAAAATATACGTTTTCCAAGTGGATCACTTAAATACAAATTGAACCTACATGCAGCACTACGGCTCTGTTTCACTATGTGTTTATAGTCCTTGTTTTTCACACACACAGAGAGGCAGAGGGAGGTTTTACTAGGTTGATTGTCTTTCACTTCTAGATAGAATAATTTGGCCTAGAAATAAGTTTTTAAAAATACCGAATTGAACGCACTGTGTCCCCATTCATGTCTAACTTGAGAGATAGATGTCCCCGTTTTTTCCCCTACTTCTAAAATTACGAAAACACACCATGGCTTGTCACTTATCTACTGTAAGCCTCGTATTCGACACCTGTATGGTGACCATTGAGGGATGTCGGTGCTTCAGCGATAGTCTGGCCAAAACTTGTGTCCCTGTATTTTGCTGAAATAGTATTCACGGTGCAATTGCTTCGAGGGCAAGCAATAGTTTTTTTATCACACGTGTTGTTCCTCACTTTTTTTTTTTTTTTTTTTTTTTTTTCGGGGTTATCTGATGAAAGAATTCCTGATATAGGATTACATTCGGTAGTGTAACCATTTCTTCAAGTTCGTAGATCTCTCTCAATTATGGTAATTCTTTGCTACATATCTGGTTAAAAAGTTGGTAAAAGAGAGAAAAGAAAAGCGAACGTTGAAGTTTGAAGAGTCATTGTGCAATGATTTTCAATATTTAACAGTTCCCTCTGATTGTTTGTTCTAACTTGGTAGGAGGTTACTTGAATAATGAAGAGGCAACTGCAATAACAGTGGATGAACATGGTTGGTTGCGTACGGGAGACATTGTATATTTTGACGAGGAAGGGTACTTGCATATATTAGATCGCTTGAAAGAGATCATCAAATACAAGGGCTTTCAGGTATATGATTAACTCTCTTTCTTTCCCATTTCACTTTGCTAGCTATTTCTTCCCAAAAAACATTTTTACTTTCTTGTCAATCTATTGCTGTCTAATTTTGAAAATTTCCCCATCTAAGGAATAGATGACTACTGGTAGCTATTCTCTGTTGATTATTGTCGTTTCGACTACGTAGCAGACACAAATTTTTTCCGATTGACAGAAGTAAACTTTTGCAGATTGCGCCTGCTGAGTTGGAGGCTGTATTGGTTACCCATCCTGATATACTTGATGCAGCAGTAACAGCGTAAGTCTGACCATTTTATGCAATTAAAATAAAGTGGACGGCTGGGCATTTTCATCCAAGATCTGAGTACTAATTACCTGTAATTTTGGTTCAAATACATTGATTTTGAATTCTAGAGCACAACGGGAATTAGACTTTCCAAGCACAGGTGCATAAAACTAACATAGCTCTACGGGTCGACACTAGCTCGAACCCATGGTTTATTGAGTTTGGCAAGATAAGAATTATGGATTTTTCAGCCTATCCGAAGGCCCTATCTTAGTGTTGTTCTAAAAGTTATTTTTGATGTTAGAAGTAGGGGTTTCTCAATTTTCTTGGGCTAAATCCTCCTCCCGCAACCTTGCTCTTTGTCATTCTTGGCAAATCCCTCCTTCGTAGCCTATAACTTGTCTTTTGATATTCTCTTCTCATAATTAGCGAGGTACGAATATTAAGTAGGTATGAAGTTCTTGTTTCTTGTATTTGTCTGTTCTTTCAAATTTGTTGGGTTATCAAAAAAAAAAGAAAAACCTGCCTCTACAATTAACCTGCCTCTTTCAGCCACTTTTTCATGGGTGGGCTCCTAGTTGATTTTTTTTTTTTTTTTGGCCATTTTGCAGAGCCATGGATGACGAAGCAGGGGAGGTGCCGATGGCTTTTGTACTGAAGAGGCATGGAAGCCTGCTTTCTGAGGCAGTTGTATTAGACTATGTCGCTACGAAGGTACCTTCTTTTTGTTGAGTTCAATGCGTTCTACTTCTCTCTCTTTATACCTTTATCGTACCATGCACAACGAAGCCCCAAGCATGTGGTTTACTTTCTTTGCTGCAGGTTGCACCATACAAGAAAGTGAGGAAGGTGGTGTTCACACAGTCAATACCTAGGTCGGCGGCTGGAAAGATTCTCCGACGGGAACTGAGGAGCTTGATTTCCAGAATTTAAGAACTATTCAAGCATGCCCAGTTTTTTATGATCACGAATTTTTTTCTTAAATGGAACTATCAATAATTTTGAATTCACATGAGGAGATCAGAATCATGTCTTCAGTCAGCAGTTAGCGCACCCGAATAATGGAGTATTTACGAAGGTGGATGTCATTTTTTTCCGGCGTGCTCCATATATATGATGATTAACCAGACTTTAAGTGTTCAGAATAAAATTCAAGGCAAATGATTTAGATTTGCATGTATCCCAAACCTATCGAGTTCAAATTTGGTATCAAAACATGTACTTGCTCGTGAGTAAAATTTCGTGAGCCAAATCTAAAACTATGGAATTCAGATTTGGCATTGAAACCTGTTCTTGCCCTGACTTAATCTTGGCTAGTACTAATTTCATGTTTCAGTTCAGTAAAATCCTTTAATTAGTAGTGTAAACTTGTAGAACATCATCCACACGAGCCTTAAGCTAGGTAGCACATGGAAGCTGGACACGATAATTCTAAAAAACAAGGATATGGATACGGCACGGGACGGAACCGGGGGTCCTGTAGTGAGTGAATCTTGGTCGTTCAAACTTCAAAGTGTTTTGGACGGTCCAGAGTTTCACTAATCTATTTGCGCGAATAGTTTATTTAAAATCCGGACCGTCCGAAAACAAGAATAGACGACTGAGATCTCACTACACCCTGTAGTGAGATTCACTCACTACATCCTACAGGGCCCCCGGTTCCGGGATAGACATGGCAATTTCTTAAAATAATTTACTTAATACTTCCTATAACCTTGTAAAACATCATCCATACCATCCTCAAGCATTCTCCCTGCATGGTGACTGCCTTAAACTACCTTCACAAAAATGAAGGGGAAAATAGCTCAAGAAAATGAAATTCTATTTACCATACAGAAAGAATTCAAACCGTATGACGATACATGATTCATAGCTAAGTCACTTCTTTCCCTACACGCAAATCCCTACGGTAATTCAGGTTTGCAAACAGAAGCCATAGAACCTGTAATTGCCATATAAATGAATCTAAAAAACCCGAATTGGATTGCTCATTAACTTGATAGAAAAAATTTCAAATCCTCTTAACAAATCCTCTATATGCTAGTACAAGGATTACACTGCTCATCTCTGTCGATTACCAAATGAATGAAATCATGAATACACTTTCTTTTTCAAGGGATTGGAGAGGAATAAAACATCCTAATTAATTAAAAATCTCAATAGCAATGTTGGAGCTCGGTATCACCGGAATCGCCTTTATACCCCAGTACCTCCCCCGGGCATCCAGTCGAAAACTTGATTCAGACCTCTTCACCTCTTCTTCTTCTTCCTCCAGTCTTTTCATCCTTTTAATGATACGAATCTTGCTAAAATCGGGCACGATTCCGTTTGATGCTGCATGTGACATAAGCAAGTAGGGTTTAGTAAGATCGAACGAACTCTGGCTTGACGACGAATCAATGAGTACTTCTCTTGCTGTCTTCTGTGGTTGAACAACTCTGTTTCTTTCCTCTTTGATACTTCCACCCATCATCACGTCGTCAAGACCCGAGACAAAGGGATGGGCTAAGAGCATATCAGCAGTCCACCGCGACTTAGGATCCCTAACCAAGCACTTGTTGAGAAAATCTCGTGCCTCTTTCGACAACCCATCACTTGGAATTTCGGGCACTTGTTCTCTAAACCCTATCCGGAACAAAAGAGCCGCATTTTTGTCAACCTTCCAAGGGACTTGGCCTGTGACCATGTGTAAAAGAGTGCACCCAAGTGCCCAAATATCAGAGTAAGCCTCGTATTCTCCATACCGAACCGACTCGGGGGCAATATACATAGGTGTGCCCCGTAGTTTCCTTCCTTGGTCTTTTTTTCCCTTTCCAGCCTTCATTGCAACCCCAAAATCAGCAATCTTTGCACTGTATGGTTTCTCAACCCTTTTCCTCTTTCCATTCAAATTTAGAAGAACTTCTTTCTCACTCTCCACAAGCAGTATATTTTGAGGCTTTATATCACAGTGAACATATCCTTGTTTGTGAACGTCATTCAGACCCGTGAGTATAGATTTCGTGTATCGCCTTGCTTCAGATTCCGGTAATCCTCCTCCTCCTCCTCTGCCTGACTTGCGAATGCGATCAAATAAACTGCCACCGGAGGCGTACTCCAAGAATAGATTGTACCAACCTTCTCCTTTTTCAATTGTAGTATCGGAACGAAAACAACGAACAACATACGGACATCCTTCGAACTTATTAAGGTATCTTTTCTCTCTGCAAATCGAGCGTGATTTGTGTAAAGGGGCAGATTTGACAGCCATGACACGAGGTAAATCATGATGGAAGGAGGTCTGGTCATCAACCAAGGACTTGTAGTCTAGCGGTTATCTCCTAAAAAAAAGGGTAAGATTAGATTGGGAAATCCCACAGTAGGAGATCGATTTCCAGATTGATTGGATAGGAAGTATGGTTTTACCTTTGTTTCATAGGAGTAATTAATTACTTCGTTTCCTAATTTGATTAGGAGCCGTGGAGGACAATCTGATGCTTTTCGAGTAAAAGATTTGTATCTAGGTTTTATCTTTGTTTCATTGGAGTAATTAATTACTTCGTTTCCTAATTTGATTAGGAGCCGTGGAGCCCAATCTACTGCCTTTCGAGTACAAAAATGATAGGTACACACCCTCTCAATCACTCCCCACCACACATGTGAGAGAGGGTGTGGTGGGGAGTGGCTGAGAGGGTGTGTACCTATCATTGTTCTTTCGAGTAGAAGATTTGTATCTATCCGTTGCTTTTATAGTACAAACCCCTGCGTTTTTTTGGCTTTTTTTGTTTTTTGTTTTTGATCGATAAAAGAAATTTATGAAGAAATATCAACAAAAGGGGAGAAGACATCCAGCCAAAGTTGAATGGAAAAAAAAAAAAAGGAAAAGGAGAAAACAACAAAAACATGAGACAACCAAAAAAGCAGCCAAAATGAATGCACCGAATCACTGAAAGACCCTAAACTCTGCGGCCACAAAACCCTACAAAGCGAGCGACACATGGAGACAGGGCTGGCCCAAGGGTTTGGAGTGTCCTAAGTATGGCTTAAAAAATGTGCCCTAAGAGTATAACACTTAAATTTTTTTTTCCAGTAACAATCACAACACGACAAAGCTAAGACACTATAAAGTTCTACTAATCTTTATATAGTAACAAAAAAGTCAAAACATAAAGTCTTCAAATACATATATAACACATGATTATCACTTAAATATTACCCGTGTTGCGTTTTTAGAAGCAAAAGTATCAATTATACACTTGTATAATCCACGTTTTCTACCAAAACATTTTATCATGGCATTGAAAAATGAATTCCTCGGCAAAGAAAATTCCATTATTGTGGCATCAAAAAATGAAGCTATTACACTAAAAAAAGGGAATTCATTGAGACAAGTTCAAAAAAAATATATAAAACTCTTCGACATATGACAAATCCATAAGTCAAATTAGTAAGAAACAGTAAACCCACAACTATGAAGATGAGTTTTTCTCCTCTTTCCGGATTTTGAGAGAAATTGAAGCATTCTAATTTTCCTTTAATTAATCAAATCATCTTTCAATTAACTAATCATTTTTCAATTAAAAAAAAACCTTTGTCAGGATACAATACAGATTTTGATTTCGGGATACATTCAACATGGATTTTTACAAACAAAATCCATGTTGGGCCTTTTTTTTTTTAGATTGGGCCACAATGGTTTGAGTTATTTTGTAACTAATAATGTGTTTTTTTTTTTTATTTGGGTAAAAAAAGAGTCCTAATCTAGCACATTTGTAAAAAATGTTGGAGTGCCCCAAAAATCAGCCATTTTTTGAATGCCCTAGGCTCAGGCCTTGTGGGCCTTGAGCCTGGGCCGGCCCTGCATGGAGAGCTGACTCTACATTGCCCAAAGAAGCCTACTACACAGCCCTAAGCCAGAATAGCCCAAACAAACCGCATCCAAAGACGCGACGACACCCAAAGAGCCCTGAAAAAAAGAAAAAAGAAAAAAAAAAGGTTTACTCATTTAAGCCCCTTAAATGTAGGGATGTAATTTTCCCCAAATCCAATGGGTACCCGCCCCGCCTATTCGGAGGATACTACCCTATTTTTTTTACCCAATAGAAACGGGTATGGCATAACATACAAAAATCCCCACACAAATTTGGAGTGCGTATGACTCTGTGATACCCACCTCCGAATACGTGTACTTGCCCCATAGCCAATAATATAGGTGTGTGTACGTACGCGTGCGTTTATTGCTATATAATCTGTGTGTATACGTACTTAAGATTTAAAAAAAGTTCATCTATGATATTTTATACTTTTTCATATAATCTTTTGTTTGTGGCTTCTGTTAATTTTGTAGTTGAAGTAGCGGTGCTTTTTTGTTAGCTTTAACACACGTGAATTGTTTTTATTAAGTTCTTGTCATTCTTTTCTTGTCTAAGTAATTTGGATATGGGTTTACCCGAATCTATCCAATCTCTATTAGGGGGTAGGGATGGAGAAGCATTCCCAATTGGGGATGCGGGTGGAATATGGTCCTCGACTCATACCCTACCCGTTGCCATCCTTACTTAAATGAGACCTTTTTCGGTCTTAATTTAATAATCATAATTGTTCATATATATTATTCAAGTTGATTTGTTAGAAGACAATGAAAAATTTACCTCACTTAAATATCGATAACCGCTTGATCTAAAACTTCAATTCCTAGGTCCAATATGTGCATTTATTGCTATACTAGGCACAGGGCGACGTGCGTTGCACGATTAATATGCCCGTTGTTTTTGGAGCATTTTTTGTTAGGATATTTTTGAAGCATGTATAACAACTATTTAGGGAGAGTCGTACAGCTACATAATATTAACACGTATGATCTTGAATTCCATCTAGTTTATTAGTGTGGAAATGAGGATAAGAATTTTTTCCTGATTAGTCATTACACGAATAGTCTATCACCTAGCATGCTAATTCTGAATCCACTTGTTAGCAAAAGATTGATCAATTCAAGCAGGCATTCCGGTGGTATAACATAAATCAATATTTGCCTTCTTACGTTAGGCCAAGGTGAGTCTAGCCTTGCATTTGATAAGACATAAATACCAGGTGAGATCTCCAAGTTATCTTCTTTCAATTTGTTAGTAACGTAAACCAAGGTCATGGAACAAAGTTTGACTATTATCAAGTGCTGCCTTTTCACGAGTTCCCCTGAAACCTGTAAGCATTTTTCCCTCTCTGCAGCCACACCAATGACCATAATCACAAGGACCGTCTTGTGCGACGAGTGTGATGCCCGTGAAATTGGATTTGATTAATGGGATATTATATATGTGGATGAGGTGAAAAGAAGTATAAGCGAACTTTTTTTTGTAGGAGCACGACTTCTATGCCCTTAATTTAATTGAACCAAAACACATAAGTTTGCAAGTTTGTCCCATGCCAAATATTTACAGAGTTTTGTTCTGGAATCTTAGATCATAATATTACAAATCTCTAGTTTAGACCCCAGCTATCTAAAGCAGGATTTTCAAAGGAACTTAGACGGGAAAACCTCTTTCGAGAATTTCATGGGTGAGTCTTAGACAATCTATCATTGCAGCTGTTCATTGAAAGTTCAAATATGAAGTTGTCAAGTTCCCTGATGTAAAGATCAACAGCTATCAACCAGGATAGAAGAGAGAGATCTTTTGTAACCTGAGACAAAAGACGATTAAATTATCAAACTTTATACACATAATTTGACTGATATAAGCTAGATTCGCAAAAATGTTATAGCAAGTTTCATGAATATGTTTACTCAATAGCATTGTACAACTCTACAAAGTACAAGCATCATTCAAGATTTAGAAAGTATACAGGCTAATAGACTTATCATCTAGTCAAAGTTCAGGTGATACAAGTTTACTCACTTGCAAAGCTAAATATATAGCGACACCGAAGAATCAAAAGCAAACAATTACGCATATATAGTTAGCGAATTCTTGCTTTAAGAATTATGACTACAGAAGCGAAGTCGGAGTTCATTCTATTTGATGTCAATAACCGCATCACCAACTCGGAATACATCTTCCAGTTCAAAAAAAAAAAAAAAACTCGGAATACATCTTTAGGAAATAAACAGTGTAGTTCTTTATCACCTCTCTCACTATCAACTCTTGAGCCAGAGACATGAAGTTTAGAAATAGGGCTCTAGACCAAAAGTAGAAACATTATTTGTT
This sequence comes from Vaccinium darrowii, assembly GCA_020921065.1. Classification (NCBI taxonomy): domain Eukaryota; kingdom Viridiplantae; phylum Streptophyta; class Magnoliopsida; order Ericales; family Ericaceae; genus Vaccinium; species Vaccinium darrowii. Next base: position 28,075,685 of record CM037161.1, on the reverse strand, counting down.
GCCTTAGTCCTATGTGCCCTTAATCTAAGCAGTTCTTTAAATTTAACAAGCATTCAAATGATTCTTTCCAGTACTTATAGAGACAGGCCTTAGGCCTTGCTTCTCGCTTCTAAACATTCTTTGGTACAAATCCTGAATGCTTCCCGCTCTTTGCTCTCTCACTATTTTCCCTTTGTGATCCAAAAAAGGAAAGAAAAAAAAAACATCTCTAACCTTCCTGGTCTTCTATCAGAATGAAATGCAAGAAAAAGATAATCCTCCTACTTGCAAAACTTCAACTGAAGATCACATTTACCTTGTCCCAACTCTTTCCAGTGTCTTCTTGGCTAGAGTTTGCATCTGCTCCTCCATATGTTTTGGACTCGAGATGAGCAGAGTTTCCAAAGATGTTTCTCTTGTTGCTCTACGATGTTTATTTCCATTTTTTTAACTGCAGATAATCAAAAACTTGCTATGCTTTAACAGTATTAAAGAGTTGAAAAATAAATTCCAGCACCATGGCATTAAAAGAAGATTCTAGCTGTGTTTTTCCTTTCTTCCCAACTGAAAGAATATCCAAAGTTGAGCAGAATTTCAAATGAGAAAGCGATACAATCACGTAAAAGAATTACAAACGAATCCACTTTCCCCCATCTCTAGAGCTGGCCATTAGCAACATTATGAACTAAAATTAATCCAACCCAACTGCATTTGACATATATTGTTCAATCCAACTAAAGATACATTATCTTTAGTTATAACTTCTTGTACGGATATGGAAAATTCATGCTGCAACGTAACAATTCTTTCGGTACAAGTTCTTTTAACCTCATGCATCCGAGATAGTTTGGAGAAATCTATAGGAGTTGCACTCGTCAGCACCTAAATTCTGGTAATAGAGATACAAAACCAAATGTATATCTACAGGAGCGAATCCATTCAAAATTTTCAATCCTAGAACTACCACACCTAGATTTTCTTTTCTTTGCAAATACAAACAAAGGCTTATTCGTAAAAATTTCCGTAGTTGTATGTATAGCTAGGATCAATTTAAATGCTAATTTTATTTTTCAAACAATAAAATGCGTTGTGTAACATTAAATTTGTTTGATATTCTTGCTCTGTTAATATTTTTTTGGTTCAATTTGTAAATGAAAAGTAATGTAAATATCAATTTCAGGTGTGTGCAAATCATACTTTTTGGTTTTGCCTATCCATGGAATTACATCGGATAGACATGCTTACAAATAAACAGATCCTTACAAGAAGATTAAATACCGCCGTTTCTCGTGGAAAAATCATTGTGTTTCTATCTTCAAACTTCTTCGCACCAAGACTACAGCGATTTGGGAAACCCTAAACACAGAAGCATAGGACTTGTGCACCTTGGCAAGTTGTCTGAACCAATTTTTTTTTGTTTCTTATCAGGAAAAAAACAATTGTTCAACATGCGATCCAGAACACGATACAAGACCATGGCAAATACATAATAGCATGAAAAAAAAAAATTGAACCTCCTTATTTTAGGTGATAGAATATGTCTCTACGGTGTATCTTCCTGATCTTTGAAACTTACCACACAAATCTCTTACTCTGGCTTAGTGGTTAACATACTTAAATTGTTTGTAAACTATCTTGTTTATCGCCACAGAAGAAAAATTATCACAAAAGCTCAATGAAAGTATAACATGACAGAACCTAAGTAAGAGGAGTTCTCCAATTCCTTTGAATTTAGGGCATGAGACATTTCCTCAGTTTAGACACAGAAATTCTCACCATTCATAATCAAACAAGATAGGCATTCTAGATACAAGGACTCAACATTCAAACTCATACACATCTTTAAGTCAGGATTGCTACTCTCTAGTCTCTTTTCATCATTTTAGCAACTTTTGGATAAAAAACGTATAACAATGTCGAATCTCCCATATCAACGAACTTGTTAAAAACCTAAACCTCAATGTTTGACACTTCCTACTTTCTAAACCCCAGAGAAAATGCGTTTAAGCATCTAAATTACCTACAGAAAACAACCAACTGAAAATAGCTAGATAGATGGAGGCATAGAGGGGATAGGGAGGAATGGAGAAGTACCTGATTGTATAGTCGCCGGAGCCGCCAATTGTCGCTGAAGCTCATGGGTGTTTTTTGATTTAAATTACGATTTCGGGGTGGCTCTTCTGATTGTCGATCGACTTCCTAGACATAGCCCCTGTTATTAGGGCTAAACTCAGGACCAAGGATAAACTCCATAGTTGGCGGTAATCAATTACCCTCCGTCTCTATGCCCAGGTTTGGTCGTGATCAAAACATTCCATATGTAGCCCACCGAGTCGAACAAAAATACTTTGAAAATAAAACCCAAAAATCAAAACCTAGGGTCGAAATCAACAAAGTCAGCGAGAGAGAGAGAGAGACCTCGGATTTCGTCGAATCCATATTTGTTAACTGATCGTGCAGAGAGTTGTGCAGTCGTTTAGAAAATTAACACGAAGGTAGCTTTCTGTAGGGGTTGTCATCTTCTTTGACGATCCAAAGCTTTCCGTAGTCGGTCGCTGACTCCGTCGCAGGCGGCGGTTGTAATTGTAGAATCGACTGTTCTTCGGCCTTCGTTCGCTCTCTCTCTCTCTCTCTCTCTCTCTAGCGTAAAAAATGAGAGGGGACACATAAGGCATTAAGGCAAAAGTCTAAAAGGGGTATTAGCAAATGCCAAAAGACTAAAAAGGACAACAGAATCCGCCTAAACTACAAGAAAACTAACAGATGGCAAATTAAATCAGGGGGTAAAATCGTCCAAATTGGACCAAAATACGAACACCTTCAATTTGAAAGCCTCTCTTTTATGTGCCCTCCGGTCTTGGATAATATGTGTATATTAGTACTTAAGATTTAAAAAAAGTTCATGTATGATATTTTATACTTTTTCATATAATCTTTTGTTGGTGGATAGTATTTATTTGTGGCTTCTATTAATTTTGTAGTTGAAGTAGTGGTGCTTTTTTGTTAGCTTTAACACATGAGAATTGTTTTTATTAAGCTCTAGTCATTCTTTTCTTGTCTAAGTAATTTGGATATGGGTTTACCCAAATCTATCCGATCCCTATTAGGGGGCAGGGATGGAGAAGAATTTCCCAATTGGGGATGAATGTGGAATATGGTCCTCGACTCATACCCTACCTGTTGTCATCCTTACTTAAATGAGACCTTTTTCGGTCTCAATTTGATAATCATAATTGTTCATACTATTCAAGTTGATTTGTTAGAAGACAATGAAAAATTTACCTCACTTAATTATCGATAACCGCTTGATCTAAAAATTCAATTCCTAGGTCCAAAAATCCGACCCATCAAAATAGATTTGTAGATCAAGAACTTACTGACATCTGATTGAGTTTAATTTTCGCTTGGTCTCCTAACAAATTAATTTGTTTAAAATGAACGGTGCATAATCTTTTGCCCAGGGCCGGCCCTGAGCTATGACGAGGAAAGCGACCGACTTAAGCCCCCGAATTTTGGCTCGAAATTAAGGCCCTGGATAGGTATATCCAAGTGTATAATATATATTTAGTTTATCGCTTATACAATCAATGTGCTAGCAAGCCCAGTGGAAAAGTTAGTTTCCCTATCCAATAAATACATGGTTCAATTCTTGGGGCCTTTCTTTTCCTTCTTCATAAGAATATATTTTTTCCCTCTCACAAACTCATAGTTCCAAGGGATATTTTTTTATTGGTGCAAAAAAATAATATGACCGAAACCTACTTTTAATTGAAACAATGAAACGAATCTTGGCAACAAAACAAAATATGGGACCAAGTAACTACAGTATCATTTTGAGATTAATTTAACTCCCTTTGTCCCTTTTTAAATGATCCCTTTAGAAAATGTATATTTTTGTGGACGTTAAAAAATGTACTTCCGTAGAATATTTCAAAAAAAAAAAATTTTGCACCAAATTATAGTACTCAATGAGTACTTCAATTTGGTAGTATAAAACAAATTAAAAAATTCTATAGAGAAATATATTTTTTAGGTGTTTGAAATTGCACGTATTCCTATAGTGATCATTTAGAAAGGGACGGAGAGAGTACTAATTTTTATTTTTTTTTAAAAAAAACCTAATTTTACAAGTTCGCCTTAAACCCCGAAAATGTCAGGGCCAAACCTGCTTTTGCCTAGTGTGTGTTTTTTTTCCCCCCCTTTTTTTTGATTACTCAAGGCTGCCCAAAAGGGCTATAAACGCCGATCCAGAACCCATAGAAAGTAGGGATCAATCCACGCAGAGAACAAACCACAACTTGAGGGTTATCCATATGGATGGGGGAGAATGCACTGAGTCCAGAAACAATTTCCACGCAGGGAAGAGAAATCTCCAAAACCGGAGATGAAACCAACTAACAACCAAAAACTCCAGTCATAGGGAACTCCATAAACTGGAGCCCAATAGATCCCACACAGGGGAAAAGCACAAAAATAAAAACCAAACAAAGATAGAATCAGACAAACTCCGCCGTTCAAGAGGTCGCTGGAAACCGCCGCACCAGAACTGCCACCTTTATTTGCTGGAGGCGCAAGCCCGAGTTCCCATGGAGCCGTAAAATTTGAGGAATGTAGAGAGAAGGCAGAGAAGAGTTTCTAGAGAGAGAAGCGCCTGGCATGTGCTTGATGTTGATGTTTTGCCTAAGTATATTCACTCACACCCACAAGAAGCTGTGGTGATGCAACATATAGCTTTATCCTTGTAAGCAGTGAAAATTCATTGTTCTATTAGGAGTGGATTTTTGTGAGGGTGCTTTTTATTCAAGGATAATATGGATTGTGAAGCCTGATGTTCGGGATAGCAAGAACTGATGTAATTTAAGTATCCTTGTTTGATAACTCGGTGTCTGGCCCAATTGGGGACTAGTCCTAAAACCCTGGAACCTTTTATAAACCATCAATTACAGTCTTCTCCGCAAGCCACTTTTATTGGTTTAAAGCTTTGTTTTTAGTAAATAAACCAATTACATGGTCTTTCTGTAGGGATTAGGCCTAATGCCGCCCGCAACGAAAGCGTAATAAAAAGTAAAGAACAAGCACAAAGAACAGAATATTATGTGGTTCGGCCTCGATGCCTATTCCACGGGAGAGAGAATTACATTATAACACCATGTAATGACGCTCCAAGAGAAATATTTAGTTTTTTGTATTAAAAAAAATGTACCAATTTATATTTTTCTACAAAAATGCCCCAAAAAAAAAAATCCTTCCAAACACTGGTCTACATGTGGCTCCGCCACTGTGAACAGAGAGGTGGTGAGCAGGGGCGGATGCTTTAAGGGGCCAGGGATTTTTTTTTTTTTTTTTGGAGTTAAAAATTTAGAGTTATAGATATGCAATTTCAAGAAATAAATGCTCGTTTCACTGAGGCAAATAGTGAGTTGTTACTTTGTGTGGCATGTTTCAACCCATCCAACTCATTCTCTTGTTTTGCAAAAGAGAAATTGATTCGTCTTGCCGAATTTTATCCAAAAGAGTTTTTTTTTTTTTTGGAAATTGTATGTTTGATTTTGATTTTTCAACGGATATATGTATGACTTTGATTTATCCTACGTGAATTTATATTTATTTCGATTGTTAAAAATGAGAGCGTGACAACTTGGTATCAGAGCGTTTGTTCAAAAACTTAGAGATCGCGAAGAGATTTTAACCAACATAAAGTCTTTGTTCCAAACAAGAGTATGGCATTTATGTATTTTGGTCTGGTTAGATAAGGTTCCTGCGGATATTGACGTCATTGATTTGCTTCGATTATTACCTATCAAACCTGACCAAGCAAAGTAGAAAAAATCATAAGTTGTTACAGATCAAACAAATTTGTTTGATTGGTAGGTTTGGTAATAATAGTTTTGCATAGGAATTAAGTAAATTTTCGTCTTTAGCCAATTTTTTTAACATTTTAACAAACTTTTTTACTTTTTTAAAATTTCGATGAAAAATTATTAAAGACAAAAAAACACGAAACAGTGAAATTTTTTAGAGATATATTTTATTATAAACGACTACAGATCAAACAAAGGTAAATTATTTTCATCAATATATAATTACCATATGTGGCGATTACGTAATGTGGGCCGAGTAACGAAATAATCTTACACATGATTCATTTGAGAAGGGAAGTCAAACTATTGGTCTTGCCCACCTATTTCTGCGAGGTTGATAAGAACAGATTAATAGCCGCAAAATTCCTTCCCAACCAAGTAACCTCTATCTCCGTTTGTTTCGGGCGGAAAACGTTTTCTAGTAAAACATTTCTCGCGGAAAATATTTTCCGGTGTTTGAGTACCAAAAAAAAAAAAGAGTCAATGGAAAGCTTTTTCCAAAATAAAAAATCAAAAGAAAAATGAACCACCAAGCCTTGAAATTGTTTTCTGGATTTAAGAGATGGAAAACATTTTCCATCAGTCCCTTGCCTTCCCCCCCACCCCCAACCTGAGAATCCCGACTCCCCCCACGATCTGAGAATCCCGACTCCCAACACAAGGCATCTCTCTCACTCTCTCTCTCTCCCTCTCTCTCTCTCTCTCTCTTCTCCGATCCTCTTCGATTCTCTCTCTCTCTCTCTAGACAGAGCATCGAATCGTTTACTTATGCCGCAAGAAATGGAGATGAGAATGGAGGAATCTCGCTTGCACGGTCTTTTGTCAACAGTTCGTAGTGAAGGACTTCTAGCCGAAGACCAAATAGCTCGACGGTTTCCGAAAAACTCTATATAGAACACGCCTCGATGTTGTAAGTTTAGGACGTGTTAAATTTTCAAATTTAGTAGTATAAATTCGAAGAATTGAACTCTGGATCTGTAGGGATTCCGCAGAATTCCATGCTTTTCAAGGTTAATTTGGAACAATTTGGAATTCACGTGTTTCTCACGGTTTATTTCGCCTATAAGTTGAAGTTTGGAATTCTAGGATTTCAGTTGCTTCTTGAATGTTGTTACTGCTGAATGGGATATGCCGGATTTGGTGTGAATGGCTTGGAAAGAATCAAGATGTGGACAGTTGTGTAGTTCCAGAGCATGACTTTGCAGTTGTTACTTTTTCATACTATTACGGTTTGGGTAAGAAGGGGTTACTTGATGATGAGAGGTATCTACTCTGTTCAAACCCTGGGGAAGAAACTGAGGTTAGTGAGGATGCTAGAAAGAAAAGCAAGAAGTCATTTTCTGATCCAGAAGATATTAGTGAGGTGGTGTTCCACTAACAAAAAATTGTTTTTTCAAACACCGAGACAGATTATTCTCTCATAACACATCACATAAAAAACCGTGAAAAACTAATTTTTTCAAGAAACTGGGTTAGTGGAACACCCCTGAGTCTTTGAGTAATCAGTACGATTCTTCAGGTGAAGATTCCCAGACTTTGAATAGTTGTAGTTCAAGATTGCTTTTAAAAAAAATGATATTCTTTGTTTATTGTTTGAGTTCTCTTGGATTTTGTTTCTATACTACAAGGGTATTTATGTCATTTGCATAGGTTATGTTGGAGTTTTTATCCTTTATATAGTATGGGTACCATTTCTATTTTTACAAGGATATTTTGGTTAATTTGTCAATTAGTGATTTTCCATGTCTACCGAACAACGGAAAATGTTTTCTAGAAAATGTTTTCATATTACAACCAAACACTGGAAAACATTTTCCGGCGGGCAAATGGTTGCTTATCCCCCACCCAAAAAAAACCCACATATTTAAACACGTTCAAGCAGAAGGAAATCCATGTATTTCGTCAATTAGTTTGATGAGATACCCACACACACAGATACGTAGTATTTTAGAGGTGAATTTACAACATATATACATTTTCTTTTTGAAGCTGATGTGGGTCAATGTTCGTCTAATCAGAGGGAAAGGTGGGACGGAAGAGATGGGTCACGGAAGCGGCAACGCCGGCAGGGAGTTATGGTGGTGTTGAGAGAGCTAGGAGATGTCTAGTCATGCTTCTTTGTTGGCCAAAATATAGCAAGTTTTGATCTCCTCTGATCTCACCCTAACAAACCCTTTTGTGGGCACGAGATTCCGTAAATTCCGAAACCTCTGTTGGCACTTCTATTCTCAGTTTGATCCTACATTTCATCTCATATACGTATGTTGATCATTCTTTTTTTTTTGTTGTTAATATGCAATATGCTGCTGGTGATCAGGAATTGAACTCAATGCAATCATATCATTGAGTCATTAAGGATCAATAGACTCCTCCAGTTTCACCAAGACCATGTTTGAGAAGAAGATTAATCATGATACATGTTAAAACCAAGGCCCTAAAAACAGGGAAAATTAGTCTCACCTGTACAGAAAGTTATTTACAATTTTCAAACAAACCCACAAATGCTTTATTCCGACCACCGCCATCCGGTTCAAGGGAATTTTGATAAGATCATCGATAATAAGACTATCGCGGCCTCAAACCAACGACTGGTTTAAACCATTGGACTCAATCTAAACAGTTAACATAGCCTTTAAAACCGAATACTATTGGTTAGAGAGACAAACCTTAATAGGGAGGTGGGAGAATGCAATTGAATTCTGTGGCACTGCTGTTTGTAGTCTAAGCTGCATTTTCTTCTTTGTCAATATCGCATGATCCTGAGTGTAAATTGACAAAGAGCCGTATTAATGATAACCCAGTCTGCAGTCAAAGCGGCTAGCGCGGCTTGGGAAGCTCTTACGTCAGCTTGATTAGCTCATACGTGAATAGGTATTTCATAGCCATACCCTGCTGTGGTTGCCCATTTTTTCCCCTTTTTTGCTTCTACCTCACAGCGTATCCATATGTCATCCATGCCTATCTATAATCCTACTTAGCAAAAGGGTCAACAGATGTTTACCTGGTTCTTTACTGTCTTATCAGCTCCTTTGATTAACATAAGTCTCACAATATCTGTTTTGCGGGTTTGAACAGCAAGATGCAACGGTGTCCAGCCATCCTGAGAAGGACAAAAAAAAAACATTATAAGATGACTCGGTCGAATTCGGTAAAGAAAATCCCAAGAAAGAAGGAAATTGCCATACATCGTCTTGGAGATTTATATCAACATTATACAATAGAAGAATTTTTATGTGCGAACAGCATAGTGCATCAACGTAGCCCCATCCTATTATCAAGCAAAAGCAAAAAATAAATAGACAAAAACAAGGTGAAATCAACGTTTAATCAGCTCAAATAGCAGTTTTAAAGTAACTAACAGTCTGAGGAGCTCAAATGTGCACATCATATTGAGATACATCTCAAATAAAAACTGAATGAAACAAATCAATCTGTAACTTAGGTAGGGAGTGAAAAGACAGTTAAATATCGCCTGCTTTTTGGAAATTACTGCTTTGTCTCGAACAAATGGATTTGCCGATTCTCTTAAAAGACAGTTAAATATCGCCTGCTTTTTGGAAATTACTGCTTTTTGAAGCACAGTTAGTCCATCCTTTAAAAAATGACAAACCAGAACTTAAGCGAAGGCTAAAATCATTTCCTTGTTGTAAGAGAGAGGATTTATTTGAGAATAGAAGACGAAAGGCAGTAAAGTGTAAACTACTCGAAAGGGGAATATAAGAAGCCGTGATTAATTTTTGAACCTTGTCCTGGATGTTGATGTCAACATTATGTTTCAACAAAGCATTGACAAGGTAAAACTGTCCTGATGCAGCAAGGGAGTGCAGAGGCTGCCACTTGTCCTGAAAAGGTGAAAAAAACCTACTCAAACTTTACAACAAACGGCATAAACTGGATAGAAACCCAGAAAATTTAGGAATAAACCAGTTGTACAATACATCTAATTCATTATAAAGATGCTCACAAACATCTCTTGAGGGGGAAAATGAGACATCCTAGTCAACGATCAATACGATAAGATACTGTCAGCCCTATACCACCTATTCATAGCCATACACGGATGGGTGATTCTATATGGCTCCCATTTATAACTTCATACCACCCGATTTCTACATACAACCCAGCTGACATGGAAACTTCACATTTTTGCTTCAAATATCCCGGTAAAGTTCCCAAAATATCCTTGGTTTAATTTTTCTCCAAATTTTGAAAAGACTCTCTCTTCTCATCCCTCCTCCCCTTCTCATAACCCAAGGTCTCTCCTCTCCCATACTCCACCACTACATCGAAACACCCATCACCCATCACCACCCACTGCCCCTCCGACCGGCGACCACCACCACTGTTGCGACGACGACCAAACGACTCAGATCCGGCCCGGAACTAAAAGGTGTGTTCATTTACTCGGTATATATATGTATATCTAAATGTATATGTGTGTGTATATATATATATATATATATATATATATATATATATATATATATATATATATATATATATATATATATATATATATATATATATATACATATCATAGAGATCTTTGTAAGGTTCCTGAAAAATCGCTTTATAGTTGTTAATTTCAAGTGAGATTGGTTGATCGGAAGTTGTTTGGATTGAAATTTTGTCAGTTGAACCGCCATTGACGTCGAAGGAATTCGGTATAGAATTCCCGAAAAGCGATCTAAATTTCGGGAGTTAGTTGTCAAAAATTTCAATACCAGTTGTTTGGGCAATGATCAAACGGGAATTATCCACCGAAATTCAACATTGTTTTCGACAATTAACTCCCGTAATTTTCAACAACTTTCGGAATTTAACTTCTAAAGTATACCTAGTTTTTCGACAACTAACTCCCGAATATGGAGCATATTTTCGGTAATCTATTTCCAAAACTTAGAATTTCATTTGCTTATCATTTATTTGTGATTAGTGTAGGTTATACCCGGGGATCCCATATTTTCGGTAGTCTATTTCCAAAAATATCAAGTGGTTTACACATGGACTGATGCAAATTGGACAAGTTGGGAATACCACGTGGTGTCTGAGGCAAAGCGAGTACGCACGAGAGCAGATGTCCCGTGGGAGTGCCATCCAGATTACCTAGAGTGGCTCAGTAAGTACTCCCACTGTAGGGTGTCTCCTGATGTAGATGCTGGTGAGGTCAATATTGGTGGCAATGATGGTATGAAGTTAGTAGCTATAGCAGCAGAAGTTGATAAGGTATATGCCGACATATCGAAGATTTTGCGGAACATATCGAAGATTTTGCGGCCTAACACTGAGGGAGAGCTTACTACACCATTCACGACAGAGTCCTACACTAGACATCACTAGATGCTACTTGAGCATTGTGTTTACTTTGGTTAGACTATGATGGACCTTATGCTTATGTATGTTTAGACTATAATAGACTTTTTTTTTTGGGTAAATACTATAATAGACTTTGGTTATGTATTTAGGTGGATGGACCACGATTATGATGTATTTTGGATGGATATGGACCACGATATGGTTATGTACCAATTTCGGTTATTAACGCCCGTCCTAAATGTTTGCTCTCTGGATTTACATAGTTTGGATATTAACTACCGAATTGTTGCACTAATTTCGGGTACAAACTACCATATTTATGAACAAATTTCGGGCATTAACTCCCGTTTGCATGCCTCTGTTTAAAATTGGTCATTCAACAATATATAAACTGCATATTATGAAGCGAATATCAATTGCACCTGTATAAATTAAGTTCTCGAATAGACTTACACATTAATTGACAACAATCTCAAAGTTACAACAATCTCGAATAAATTACAAGTACGCATTCTCAACGCCAAATTACAAGTACGCATTGTCAAAGTTGCAAATTAAGTACATTGACTACTGAGTAATATCAAAATCCTCTGCAGTTGCTACATCAGACCCGATTATCCTTCCAAACTCTTCGATTCGACTAGCAAACGGAGTTTCCCATCCTTTCACATATGGTTCTCAATATCTGTGCCAATTCAACGCTATCGGTGGCATGGGGGAACTCGGCCTCATGTAAAGCTGCCAATACAAGAAAACTTCCATCAACCAAATAAAAGTACTGTATATCATTTTAGTTGTGAAGTGTTCCATATGATCACATACGCCGCCACCTACTAACCCCATTGTGCGACTACCATGCGTGGAAGCATAACCCTTAAAAAATACCACAACAACATTAGGAAGATTAGATTTGCTGGTATCAAAACATGATATAAACTACCGAAATATTGTCTAAATTTTGGTTTATAACTACCGAAATAATGTCCCAATTTCGGAACTCAATTGTCGAAAGATTTTCCCAATTTTGGGAGTTATATACCGAAACATATGACGTTTTTCGGGACTGCATTTCCGTGTCGAACAAACGGACAGATTACTAAGTCGGAAAACAATGCGCTACCTTTTGGGTCGTTTTTTGCTCGAAAGTCTTCATTTCCGGGATACCAGCCTCACTCTCCACTTCCATGCTTTCTTCTAAGGTGACCGTCTTCTCTGTTGCGGACTCTTTTGGTGAATTTGGAGTTCTAACTTGTTCCATTATCTCCCCAAGTTCTTCTAATTGAAGTGAGGGGGAGGATCTTTCCATCGACTCATCAAAATTTTCCATTGATTGAGAGAGATGAGAGATGAGAGATGAAGGGGGAGAATGTAGGAACAAGTATGAAATTTTTTTCACCTAACCTAACAATGGAGGAAGAAGAGGGAGAAGAAGAGGTCTGGGGAAGAAAAAGGGGTGGGTTGGTATGTAGTAATAAGAGAAAAAAGGTTTGTGTAAATGGGTTGGTATGTAGTAACTAGAGGGGCAAAATGGACTTTTCGCAGGAGGGGTTTTGGGATTTATTTTGGCTGGGTGGTATGAAGTTATAAATGGGAGCTATATAGAATCACCCTACACGGATTTGCATGAATAAAAAAGATGTCATTCAAAATCTGTATAAGTTACAACATCCCCGTAGAGAAGACTCTAAATAAATACTCCATATCACATTAAGCAATAGTGCAGACAGCAGAGGTGAAAAATCTAATTAAATAAATCAACAAGGTGGAAAAATGCCGGGTGACACTGAATCAGAGAAGTTATAAACTTACAGAGGTAGCAGCAGACAGATCAGGTATCCACTGATTCAAAAGGACCTTCTCCTCCTTTGTAAATAGTTTACGGCGGCCTGACAGAATAAGATACCCAGACCCAACAGTTAACATAGTTTCAACATAATACAACACTATCCAGTAAAATCTGAATTTCTAGTACCTAGTAAATTCCTACCTATTAGAACATTGGCTTTGAGGTGCGTGAAATATTTGCAATAACTCTAATTCATAAATATCGGTAAATGGTATTTGTAATGCATCAAAGAGCATTTCAGACAGTATGACAAGTTTATAGCGAGTGTGTGTTATGGATTGACCAAACAACACACCACACGCACAAATAAACTGAAACAAAGAACACAAACGATTTTACGTGGTTCCCCAAAATCGGGTACGTCCACGGGAGAGAGCACTTTCACTATATTGGATGAGATACAATGAGATAAAAAAAAACCCAACCCAATCCCACACTCACTAGTATTTTTATCTCTCACACAGTCACCAATATTCTCACTCAACTCTCAAACACACACTACAAGTTTTCTTTCTTTTTCTCTGTTCACAAGTCTGCCGTATCTCACTTTTCTTACTCACACACGACACTTACAAAAAGCACACTACCCTTTTAAACACACAAAAGGCTGAACCAATAGAGCACTAATAGAGACTTTTCAGCTTCATGAGCCAACAGCAACAACCTTGGGAAAATCCACATTTATAGCTGGCCAATCCTTGGAAAAATTCAACCTGATTGACCACCACCAAACCCATGTAGAGAATTTTACTTCCACCGAACCAAACTATTTCCCATGCAAAACTAAATGCATTTGTTTCTTTTCCTTTTCCAAAGGCCTCATTTAACTTGTTAAAAAATCCCAACAGTGTGAACATGAAATCAGGTTACTAAACATTCTATACCTTTACCCAAGTACCAATTGTGCAAAACGAGAACTTTTTCACCATCTAGAGAAGTCTGTAACATTTGATTAGTAGTAATTCTGAATTCCTAAACCCTAAACTTTATTCCTCACTTTCCAAGCAATTAGCATGGAATTTACATTACTAAACACCCTTTTATGCTGGTTTTGCAACAAGGTAACCATATACAGCGCATGGGATCTGTTGGGAAAAATTCGGCAATAACATGAAATTTCAGAGAACAATTTCATTGAGGACAAAAATAATTGAAATTACATAATATCAAATTTAATTTAAGAACGAGATACAAACAGTAGAGCGAAAACCGAAACAGCCGAGTCCTGTGTGATACCATAGTCTCCTTAACAAAGATTCGTCGCCTACCGTGTGTATTGTAGGATTCACTGGCGTCTTTGTCCCAGGATAAAACGGCTAAAACCACAAGTCGACAGAACACCACCGTCGACTACCTTGGCGAACTTCCTTGCGTCTACCTCTCTCTCTCTCAAAGAATTGTATTTTTCGGAAGTGAATTTTTGGAGTATGAAGGACTTGACACACCAAGAAAGAGCTGACCTATTTATAGGCAACCAATGGGCAAGTCTTTGCCAAGTCTACCCAAGTCTATATAGCCTTTGCCTGCAAGGAACTATTGTGGAAAATTGGGTCACCAAATTAATGAAGCCATTGAATCTCACCATAAGGGGGAATGTTCTGCAAGAGTTCCTTCTCATTCGTCCTCATACAATGTACACGTAATGGAACACATTGGTTGCCTCGGAAGACCCTCCGCGTGCCCATTTTAATTCATACCGAAATTATAAAATTTCCAACAATCCCCACATGAATGAAATTGGCAGGCAAACTGACGCAGAGTACAAGAGCTGACCCGAGAGAGAGGCAATGGATAATTCCTGCATAGGATAGGTAGCTTTTGGCCTTGAACCTTCCCTTGTGATAGCCTATCGAGTTTACTGGCAGACCAGTGTGCTGTCCTGCTTTGAACTGTTCCGCCGCTGGTGTAAATTGAGACAATAGACGTCACACAAGACTTCTCCTGACGTAGTATAGGTCTCACTGTTGGGTTCATTTTGGCCATGACACCCGCTTCCTGGTTCTGCAAGTATTTTCTCGAGAATTTTGCTAGAATTTTCAAAGAAGCTACTCACATAGGTGACCTTCTTATAAAGAGTATCCTGTTATACCCCAGTCGACATTTTCGATGCATTAGAGTCATTAAAAGCAATGCTTAACCTCTTCCACTTTACAGGCATCACTGTTCTACATCATATACAGGAATGGGCAGGAGACCTCGCCTCCTCAGTGATCGTCCTCGAATACTCGCAAAAGTAGTCTCATTGAACCTAGATCTTGGGATCTCCAGTCAGCTAGGTTGGCTACCTTCACGGTACTATGAGCGTAATGGCTTTAACCCCATTCCTCTCGATGTTTGCTCAACTTGCTCTCGGGTTAACCCTTTGGTTAGCGGATCCGCGATTTTGTCCTTTGACCTTACATAGTCAATAGTGACAACCCTGGAGTGGGTAAAAGTCAGATTACCCTACTAACTAGGCGTAGCACGTGCCTGGTAACTTCACCACGAGGGGGTGAATAGCTTGGCACCATATAGGGTACATGTGAGCCCTGTGCCGAGCTGGTTTGGCCATGAGTAAGGCTAAAATAATTGGATAAATAATATATACCAGGATGTGCCAGCTCGGTATAGGTCACAAGGGAATGCCCCTGATACGGCCGAACTAGCAAAGCTATGAGTCAAGCTTAAATAGCACTCTGGGATACGTAGATTCAGCTCGGCGTGAGTAGCTGGGGTATGTACGAGTCATACCGAGCTACATGGAAGCTCGGCACCGCCATGAATAAGGTGGTGAGACATTCCAGAAAATTCTACAACGGTTCCTTATGAGATAAGGAGTAATCCCGTGAAATAAGGGATTAATATGGCAGTCCTAAAAAGATTAGGAATGGACCACTTATAGGAAGAAGTCCTATTAGGAAACAGATTCCTAAAGGGAATAGGAAACGGGGGCACGAGATGCCTAATGTGATGGACATCCACACCTATAAATACAGCACTATAACCATGACAAAAGGTACGCGGTGAAACCTATTTTCATACGCATTGTGATTTAAGCTTTCAAGTACGTGATACTAACTTAGGCATCGGAGGGCCTTTGCCAACGAGAGGCAAAGGTGCTCTAACCCTTTTTCTGTCTTGCAGATCTAGGGTTGGTTAAAGGAAGCACGTGATCCAGCGTTACGTGGTTTTTACCCCGTACAATTGGCGCCGTCTGTGGGAAAAGCTTACAAAAAGTTCGTCTCCCTCCAATAAAGGATCAACAATGGTGCTTTCAGAGCCCCTTTTGTGCACCCCACGGAGGCAAGAGGTGGAAGACGATGGTGGGACCAAGTTGGTGTACACCACGAGAAAGGGCTCAAGGGTGGAAAAAAACCCCGCGGTACTAAGAGCACCACAGAAAAAACCAGCAACAAAGAGGTTTGACATTGGGAATATCCCTGAGATTCCTAAGTTCAGGGATACACGCCTAATACGCCATGGTTCTCCAAGGGGGAGACACTCAAAAACACCACCAAGAGGGGGGGAAGCCTCCACCCGACGTGAACGGAACAGGAGCCCCCCAAGAAGGGATGGTCACAGGCACACGAGGAATCGAGAGAGGGAAGATAGCCTTGACAGAAAAGAGCAAGAGGCAGAAGAATTGGCCCGTGAAGTCACTCGACGGGAACGAGAGATTCAGGACCTGAAGAAACAACTCCAAGAAAAAGAGAAAGACTTACGTTCACGGACGAGATCCGTGCATTATGAGGAAGAGGGAAGAGATCGTCACCACAACAACGCCTCCACCGACCGAGCTGCCTCTCCACGAAAAAGGAGAGACAGGAGTGTTTCTGTGGGAAAAAGAGAAAGAAGGAAGCATGCTAGGGACAGATACGAGAGATCTGGATCCAACGAGCATATTCCCAAGCGGCACACAAGGAGGGGGGATGCCGGCCGAGCTGAGGGAGGTCCTAAAACTGCAAGAGAAGCAGCTAAGGAAGCCCTAGGCCAGATCTCAAAGTCGCCGTTGGCCCACTGGATTCGGGCAGAAAAGACACCGAGCAGGGTGAAACACTCAGCGTTCATCCCTTATGAAACTAGCACGGATCCTGTGGCTCACGTCCAACACTACCAGCAAGCCATGTTCATGCATGAGCAAGATGATGCTTTGCTATGCAAGATGTTCCCTTCCAGCTTGGGGAAGGTGGCTCTAAGTTGGTACCACAAGCTCCCAGAGGGGTCAATCCTATGTTGGGCTCAACTAGCTGAAGAATTTACTGCTCGGTTTCTAACAAGCCGAGCAGCTCCTAAAACTTTTGATGCATTGACTTCTATGAGGCAGAGGGACGATGAAACACTACGGCAATACTCCAAACGTTATTGGGAGACTTTCAACGAGATTGAGAACTGCAGTGAGGAGTATGCTCTGGCAACGTTCAAAACGAGTTTGCCCATGCATAGTAAGTTACGAGAATCACTTACCATGCATCCAGTGAAAACGGTGGCCAAACTAATGGAGAGAATCCAGGAGCATGCACGGGTAGAAGATGACATCCTGCAAGCTGGAGGAAGAATTGTAGGTGGACAACCTCAACTTCCAGAAAGGAAGATTGTGGAATCAAAGGTATACAAGAAGGAATTTACAACAGGAAGGAAGGATTATGCCCAGCAGAAGAAGGACAAAGCCGATCCAGATCCCAAGTCATACTTCAGCGTCATGGCGACTTTTAACATCCCCATCTATAAAATGTTGTACAGGATCAAGAACGAGCAGTGGTTCAGAAGGCCCCCAAAGATGACTGGGAACCCAGAAAAGAGAAGAGCCACTAACCAGCATTGCAGCTACCATAGAGATTGGGGACACATGACTGAGGATTGTGTGGAGTACAAGAAATTCCTAGATGAGAAGGTGGCAGAGGGCCATCTCAAAGAATTTTTGGCTGATAGCAAAAATGATGCCGAGCTGATAGAAGAGTTGGACTACGAGAAAGGTCCAAAAGGGACGATCCACATGATACATGGACTCGTTGCCCCTTACACCAACAATGAGATAAGGCATATCCAGAGGGTCAACGAACAAGCAAAACAAGTAATGAAGCTCGGCATGAAAAGGCCGAGGGCGGAAGGAACCACGGAGACCCCAATCACCTTCACTGATGATGATCTGGAGGGGGTATCAGTGCCCCATAACGACGCACTAGTAATCACCCTACGAATAGGGGAGTACGACGTGGAAAAGATCCTTGTTGATCAAGGGGCCAGCACAGAAATCATGTATTACGATACTTTCAAAAGGATGGAGCTCCCAGTAAGCTCATTGCAGAAATGTCTTATCCCCCTAGTTGGCTTCAGTGCACAGACGGTGTGGCCTATGGGAAAGGTCACACTACCCGTCCGAGCTGGGTCAGTAGTGCTAAAAACTGATTTCCTTGTGGTGGACATCCCTTCTTCTTATAACGTGATTATAGGGAGAACTTGGATGCACAAAATGAAGGCGGTCTCCTCAACTTATCACCAAAAGATCAAGTATCCCGGAGCAGATGGAATAGAGTGCATCAAGGGAAACCAAAAGGTGGCGGATAAGTGTTTCACCATGGTCTTGAAGAAATCCCCAAGGGCCGAGCTGGTACAAACGGTTGAAGTCCCAGACCAACCGACTTTGGAGGACGTCGGGGGTGACCCTGCCAAGAAGGTGGTGGAAGGGTTGAAAAAAGTTTAGATTCAGGAGGACGATGCGGAAAGGTATTTCCTGATCGGCGAGACCCTCTCCGAGCTGGAGGAAAGAGACCTGGTCACTTTTCTTAACGACCACATTGATGTGTTTGCTTGGACCCCCCAGGAGATGCCTGGAATTGATCCTGAAGTCATATGCCACCACTTGAACGTGGACCCTCAGCACAAGCCAGTTGTGCAGAAGGCAAGGAGGTCGGCACCACAGCACGCGGACGCTGTAATTGAAGAAGTAGAACGACTACTAGAAGCGGATGCCATACGAGAGGTGAGCTATCCAGATTGGTTGGCCAACACAGTTGTGGTCAAGAAAAAGAATGGAAAGTGGAGGGTATGTGTGGACTTCACAAGCCTCAACAAAGCATGCCCCAAAGATAGCTTCCCACTTCCCAGAATTGATCAACTTGTGGATGCTACATCAGGTTATGAGAGGATGAGTTTTCTTGACGCATATCGAGGATACCATCAAATAGCTATGTACGAGCCCGATCAGGAAAAGACGTCCTTTATCTTCCCTAGGGGGCTCTACTGCTATAAGGTTATGCCGTTTGGGCTGAGGAATGCTGGAGCAACCTATCAAAGATTGGTGACCAAAATGTTCAAGGAACAGCTCGGCAAAACTATGGAGGTCTACATCGACGACATGGTAGTCAAGAGCAAGTTGAAGCCTGATCACCTAGCCGATCTAAAGGTAACTTTCAACATCTTGAGGAAATTCAAGCTAAAATTAAACGCTTCCAAGTGTGCCTTTGGAGTCAGCTCGGGGAAATTTCTTGGGCACTTAGTGACTAAAAGAGGGATTGAAGCCAACCCAGATCAAATCACGGCTCTGCAAGGCCTTCAAAGCCCAAAGACCACGAAGGAGGTCCAAAGGCTAACAGGAATGGCAGCAGCACTCAATCGCAAAATCAGCAAATCATCAGACCGCTGCAGACCTTTCTTTCAACTTCTGAAGAAGAGAGAGGGATACGAGTGGGGAGCCGAACAGGAGCGGGCTTTCCAGGAGTTAAAAAGCTACTTATCATCAACACCCTTGCTCTCTACTCCAGAAGCTGGGGAGCGGTTGATACTGTACTTAGCAGTATCTGATCATGCGGTCAGCTCGGTCCTTCTACGAATAAAGGGGACGGAGCAGGCTCCAATCTATTTCATGAGCAAGACATTGTTAGAAGCTGAGACACGTTACCTACCATTGGAAAAACTGGTATATGCCCTCATTGTTGCATCAAGAAAACTGCCCCATTACTTCTTGCAACATCCCATCACCGTATTCACGGAATACCCACTAAGGGCCTTGCTCAGGAAAGCAGATTTCTCTGGTAGAATCTCTAAGTGGTCAATAGAACTAAGTCAGTTCGACCTCGATTATCAGCCCAGAACAGCAATCAAGGGGCAGGTTTTAGCTGATTTCACAGCAGAATTCGCTCCGACAGTGGCCCCACCACCACCAGGACTCCACGAGAAGGAGCAGGTCAGTAATCCTGGGCCACCAACGAGAATGGCCGACCTGGATCCAGACGAATGGAGGCTTTACGTTGATGGGTCAGCTTGCAACAAAGGATCTGGAGCAGGGGTTGTGCTTTTCTCTCCAGAAGGACTGATCCTGGAGCATGCACTACGGCTGGGATTTAGTGCCCCAAACAATGTAGCAGAGTATGAGGCTTTGCTAGCTGGACTGAGAAGTGCTCTAGACCTCAAGGTACATAAGTTACGAATATTTTGTGATTCCCAACTAGTTGTTAACCAGTTATCAGGAGAATACGCTACGAAAAGCGAAAAGATGGCTGCGTACTCAGAAGTAGCCAAGGATTTGCTAGACAAATTTGATAGGATCCATATCCAGCAGATCAGCTCGGGACAGAATGCACATGCAGACTCACTGGCCTGTCTTGGGTCAGCGGTCAAGACGGAGTATCGCCGCACAGTTACAGTAGACTATCTGAGCGAACCAAGCATTGGCCGAGCCGTGGAAGTCGTGATGGAAACAGAGCTTGGGCCGAGCTGGATGGACCCAATAGTGGCATACCTACGAGATGGGACCTTGCCAGAGGATAAGAGGGAAGCACACAAAATCAAAATTAAGTCAGTACGTTTTTGGCTCTCTCCAGAAGGTAAGCTTTACAGAAAGTCTTTCCTTGGCCCATATTTATTATGTGTACACCCAGCCTTTGTTCAGAAGTTCCTCCACGAAATCCACGATGGAACTTGTGGGGGACACACTGGTGGGAGATCCATAGCCCACCGAGCAATATCCCAGGGGTACTGGTGGCCATACATGCAAGAGGATGCAAAGGCCTTTGTCAAGACATGTGAAAAGTGTCAGAAGTTTTCCCCTCTTATCCGAGCTCCAGCAGAGGATCTGTTGCCTCTAACCAGTCCATGGCCATTTGCCCAGTGGGGATTGGACATCGTAGGTCCTCTCCCTATGGCAACAGGGAAACGAAAGTTCTTGCTTATTGGCACTGACTACTTCACTAAATGGATAGAGGGGGAAGCTCTCGCCAAAATCACAGAAGCTATGGTGGAAAAGTTCGTCTGGAATAAGATAATTACAAGGTTTGGGGTACCCTACTCTATTATCTCAGATAACGGGTCCCAGTTCGGCAGGAAGTTCAAGGCCTTTTGTGCTCAGTACGGCATCAGAAATTATTACTCGACCCCTGCCTACCCGCAGAGCAATGGCCAGGCAGAAGCCTCCAACAAGACTATCCTAAAGAGTCTCAAGAAGAGGTTGGAAAAGAAGAAGGGTAAATGGCCAGATGAGCTTCCAGCCGTGCTTTGGGCTTATAGGACCACCCCACGGCGATCTACGGGAGAGACGCCATATTCCCTTGCTTATGGGACAGAGGCAGTGATTCCCCTAGAGGTTGGATTGCCAACAATTCGCACTACTCTGGTGGAGTCAGGGGGCAACGATAAAGCCCTGGCCGAGCAGCTAGACCTCGCCGAGGAAAAAAGAGAGCGGGCACTCATTACCTTAGCAGCATACCAAGAGCAGCTACGAAGGAGCTACAATAAAAAGGTACAGCCAAGAGAATTTAAAGTGGGCGATCTAGTCCGAGGAAGGTTTTGGCCAACACCAAAGTGTCCTCAGACGGAAAGCTTGGCCCGAACTGGGAAGGCCCGTACCAGATCGTAGGGATCGCTGGCATTGGGGCCTACCGCTTGGCCGACCTGGATGGGAAACCAGTCCCACGACCATGGAATGTCCAAAACCTCAGGAAATTCTTCCAGTAATGTTTGTGTGATTACGAATACAATCACATTTCTTTTTTCGAATTTGTTTTTTAGTTGGGATTACGAGTAAAATCACCAACATTAGTTATTCAGATTTTTTGATATTTCTAGCATTAAATGTTATCATGATTTTGGTTAATATGAACCGCAATTTCTACTTCAAAATTTGGATTCCTATTGGGGAGCAGAGAGTGTGTAGATTTGCAACGAATATTGTGTAGATTTGCAACGAATATTGCAAAGAAAACTCTAAGTATGAAGAAACTTAGATTTGCAACGAATATTGCACAGAAAACTCTAAGTATGAAGAAACTTAGATTTGCAACGAATATTGCACAGAATTCCCTAAGTATGAAGAAACTTAGATTTGCAATGAATATCGCACCAAAAACTCTAAGTACGAAGAAACTTAGCTCGGCAACGAGTATTGCACAAGAAGCTTAGGGTATAAGCAAAATTTAGATCTGCAACGAAACATTGCACCAAAAACCTCTAAGTATGAAGAAACTTAGACAAAAAACTCTAAGTATGAAGACACTTAGTTTGCAAAGTACGAAGAAAATCAGCTCGGCAACAAATATTGCAATAAGGAGCAACAGTGGAAAAGCAGTGAGCACAATCCCTAAAAGACAGAATTAAAGAGTAGAAATGTCACCAGGCCGCATATGGCCAAGACTGGTCACCCAGGACCAACTACCAGCAAAACCAATGTATCAAACCAAACCATGAAGGATCAAGATATCAAAGTAGCAGAGGGCCACAGGCGGCCGAATAGACCACGCAGGGTCCAGAGAAAAAGATTCAATTAAAAAGTAACAGACAGGCACTAGGCCTCTTCACTGTGCCCGGAGGCATCAGTGGCAGGGTTGGGACCAGAATTGTTACCAGCATCTTCTGGGGCAGAGAGGTCGACATGGGGACCATCAGTCTGAGTCTGCTCGGAGGGAGGCTCGGCCTGGTTTTCAGGATCAGGTTGGGCCTGGGTATTTGCTTGAACTTGAGCAGCGGCCGTCTTACTCGGCAACTCCATGTCAGACCAATATGGAGACGACTCGTCAACGCCGAGCTTTTCAAGGCAACGCCGCCAAGCCGCCCCCCAAATGGCATCTTGCACGACCGGCATCTGCGCCTTATAATGCTCCGTGACCTCCAGGACAGCACGGTCATACTTAGCTGCTGCCTTGGCCTCAGCAACGGTCAGCTGATTGCTCAGTCCAAGTTCGACCTCCTCCGATCTCTTTACCAGGTCAGCGTTCTCCCCCCTGAGTGCCTCCACCTCAGCTCGGGCTTCCTTGAGGAGCTGGGAGTACTGGGCGTTTTCCTTCTCTGCCCTTTTTTGCTCTTTCTTGAGCTCCTTCTCGGCCTCCTTCGCCCTCTCGAACCCCACGTACGCCTTCTGCATGATCTGCAAATAAGAGTACGACGTATAAAGAAGCCTGACGATACAGCTAAAATAAAACTAAGGGTGATGATTGTACCTTAGCACTGGATTGGAACACTGACTTCATCAGCACTTCATATGAATTGTTCTTCTCCCTCTCTATGTCATTGGGCAGAAGAGCAGCTCTGGCGACGCCGAACGCCACGTCAGTAGAAGAGATCTTGTCAGTGTCGTTGACAGGAGTGCCGTCGGGGCGGGCGAGTGTTGGGGCCCAGGGCTGTGTCAACGGCCGAGCTTCGGACGGTGATAGGCTAGTATCCCCAGTCCTTCTCCTCTGAGTTGGGGGCTGCACGTCCTGAGTACCCTCCAACGGCCTCTTGTCTCTTTGCCGATCGGTGAGGGAGGTTGCTGCTGGAGGAGGGGGAGTGACATTCCTGACAGACGGTGGAGCACGGGAAGTTCCACCAAGGCTGAGTGTGTCCAGCAAATTGATCGGTTGTAGAGGCATCTCAGAGCGATCTGGTGAAGGAGAGTAGCCTGGCGAGTCGTCCGAGTCTGCAAGAAGGTCGGATTGCGCAGCTAGGGCTTGGACGAGTCCGCGATGATCCAAACTACCTTCTTCTTCTTCTTCTTCTTCAGCAACTCTCCCGGATGTGCTCGGCTCTGCGTCAGTACGCACAAGGATCGGGATGGCTGTTTGGATCTCGGGCACGTGGGCGAGAGTGACTTGCCGTTGCAGGTCCTCAGGAGCCTGGGATCGTGTTGACCTCTGCCTAGCTCGGCCTCTGCAGGCACGCGTCCTTTCTCGGTCAGCAGGTCGGCCTGTGGCAATCACAGAGTAAGGTGGTGGCCAGGTATGCCTTGTCCTGTGCTCTCCCTCTCTCCTGATATTACCCCAGTAGAATGGTGTGTAGCCGAGCAGTCGGTGAGCAGAGCGTCCGAGTCCTACAGGAGTCGGCTCAAAGCCGTCCCACCAAAGGGCCTTGGCAATATCCTCGCGATGAAGCTTGCCGTGGATCAAGCGGCCGCCGTGGTTGAGATTATCCGCTGCAAAACAACATGGCATGAGAAGAGGTCAGCCACAGTTAACAACGTAAAAAGAATAAAATCAGCTCGGGGGTGGAAATACTAACGTAGTCCGCCAGTGGTGGTGGGGCAGGCAAAGCCAATGATCTTCCCCTCAGCATCTCTAGGCTGCCAATTGCCAGTGACTACGAGATAGTCATCAGCCTCTCCCTTCGAGGAATTTGGTAGATCAGTGATGAGCTTCTGTTTAGGGTCCCTAGCCTTGAAGTAGTAGTTTTTCTGCTCTGTAGGGACTACACTATAGAGAAAGTGCAGGTCCCACCAGTCAAGGTTAAGGCCGAGCAGCTCGTTGAGGGCAACGGTGCCCATGACAACCCTAACGAAATTAGGGCAGAGCTGCATAGGGTTTAACTGACACCTATAGCAAACCTCTCTGAAAAACGGGTGTAATGGGAGCCTAAGGCCTCCCTCGACTATGAAGATCAAGGGAATGTGGATCTTATCTTCAGTTTGACCTTGTTCTCTCATATCATTTTTATTGTCTAAACAGAATTGAATATCGGCGAGGATACTGTAATTACGACGAAATTCTACGATTTTCTCAGGGGTGTTTAACAGGGTTCTATGCCTACCCATCACTATTAAGAAATAGGGTTTCGATGTTGGAACCCAGTTGAGGGAAGAAGAAGATGAACAGTAAAAGGGCGAAAAGAAGAACAAAGAGGGACACTTACGTGAAGATGTGAACCTAAAAAGATACTTTCCGGCGGGGAAGAAGGTGTTTTCCGACGAGAATCGGAGACAGGCCTGTTGCAGAGGACGTGAGCGTCGAACTATGGAAAGCCAAGCTCTTTTCTCTCTCTTCTTTGCTTCTGATAAGTCTGAAGTGGAGGAGAAGGGGAGGGGTTTTCTTGGGTTTAGGAGGTGTTTGGGAGGGAAAAGTAAAGCGTTATCCCGCCCGAAAACCCATAAAGTGGAACGTGACGTACGCGAAACGTCAGCGTAATCATCCTTTTGACTTACCCGAGCCACCGAAGGGTCATTCACATTTAATATGAAAACGATGTTGCCACCCACGTGGAGGGAAGGCGTGCAAAGGGTACATCGAGAACCGTTAAAGCTCTGCGCGCCACTGATGCGTAGCAGTAACGACAGAGCTGGGGAGCAATTGGAGTGGGTAAAAGTCAGATTACCCTACTAACTAGGCGTAGCACGTGCCTGGTAACTTCACCACGAGGGGGTGAATAGCTTGGCACCATATAGGGTACATGTGAGCCCTGTGCCGAGCTGGTTTGGCCATGAGTAAGGCTAAAATAATTGGATAAATAATATATACCAGGATGTGCCAGCTCGGTATAGGTCACAAGGGAATGCCCCTGATACGGCCGAACTAGCAAAGCTATGAGTCAAGCTTAAATAGCACTCTGGGATACGTAGATTCAGCTCGGCGTGAGTAGCTGGGGTATGTACGAGTCATACCGAGCTACGTGGAAGCTCGGCACCGCCATGAATAAGGCGGTGAGACATTCCAGAAAATTCTACAACGGTTCCTTATGAGATAAGGAGTAATCCCGTGAAATAAGGGATTAATATGGCAGTCCTAAAAAGATTAGGAATGGACCACTTATAGGAAGAAGTCCTATTAGGAAACAGATTCCTAAAGGGAATAGGAAACGGGGGCACGAGATGCCTAATGTGATGGACATCCACACCTATAAATACAGCACTATAACCATGACAAAAGGTACGCGGTGAATCCTATTTTCATACGCATTGTGATTTAAGCTTTCAAGTACGTGATACTAACTTAGGCATCGGAGGGCCTTTGCCAACGAGAGGCAAAGGTGCTCTAACCCTTTTTCTGTCTTGCAGATCTAGGGTTGGTTAAAGGAAGCACGTGATCCAGCGTTACGTGGTTTTTACCCCGTACAAACCCCACTAGAGAGCAGTTGCCTAATGGAATTATGTCTACGACGTATATGTCTCGACTTTCCATTATACATACTACTTAGTGCCCTACCAATCGCAGTTTAACTGTCGCAATGGATAGAAATCGCTGGCACTGGTCTCGACCATCTTGGAATATCCTCCAGAAATTGACATAGCCACTCGGCTTCTTCCGTTGCTTTATCTAAAGCAATGAATTCAGATTCCATCGTAGAACGTGTTATACACGTCTGTTTGGAAGATTTCCAAGCAATAGCTGCACCACCAAGCGTAAAGACATATCCACTCGTGGATTTCGAGTCTTTCACATCTAATATCCAGTTTGCATCACAGTACCCTTCTAGGACTGCTGGATAGCTGGTGTAGTGCAACGCCAGATCACGAGTATATCTCAAATAATGTAGCACCCTAGCTATCGCTTTCCAGTGATCATGTCCTGGATTACTCATGTATTTGCTCATCCTGCTAATTGAGTAAGCTATATCAGGCCTTATGCAACTCATCAAGTACATGAGGCTCCCAATTATCCGAGAATACTCCAATTGGGATACACCTTCCCCCCCCCCCCCCCCAAATTCTTGGATAAATGGAGACTCAAGTCCACGGGGGTCCTTGCGATTCTTGAATCAGACCGGTTGAACTTTTCAAGAATTTTGTCAACATAGTGGGTCTGAGACAACGCAAGTCCGTCAGGTGTTCTAGTGATCTTAACACCTAGAATCACATCTGCAAGGCCCATATCTTTCATGTCAAACTTCGAGTTTAACATGTCTTTGGTAGACCGAATGACCTTATCATTACTACCAACAATAAGCATGTCATCAACGTAGAGACACAAAATGACATACCCTTTATTAGTGTCCTTGACATAGACACATTTGTCACATTCGTTGATCCGAAAGCCACTAGACAACATTGCATTGTCAAACTTCTCATGCCATTGTTTAGGCGCTTACTTTAGACCATACAAATATCTAACTAGCCTACAGACTTTCCCTTCTTGACCAGGCGCGGAAAAACCCTTAGGTAGTTCCATATAAATTTCTTCTTCTAAATCGCCATTCAGGAAAGCTGTCTTGACATCCATTTGATGTATCTCAAGGTTTCGCAAAACAGCAATCGCGACTATCATTCGAATAGAATTAATCCTTGAGACTAGGGAGTAAGTATCAAAGTAATATAGGCCTTCTTTCTGTCGATATCATTTGATAACGGACCTAGCTTTGTACTTATCTATTGACCCATCCGCTTTCATCTTCCCTTTGAAGATCCACTTATAGCCCAAACAGCCTGGTGGTAAATCTACCAGTTCCTATGTATGGTTCTGTCGGATAGAGTTGATTTCACTTTTAATAGCCTCTTTCCACAAAGGACCTTCAGGACAGCTAACAGCTTCCTTGTACGTCTGAGGCTCACTTTCTACAAATAAGTTAGAAAATATGGACCAAAAGAGGTTGATGTTCTAGCCCGTTTGATGCGTTTCAGCTCCACATCAGTTGCCTCTTCTTGGTCTTTACTGCCGTCATTAGCAGGATCCAAAGTTCGCTTTACAGAACTTGATTCTCCAATGGATGTATATTGGAATATATGTTCAAAGAACACCGCATTCTTAGATTCCATGATTGTGTTCTTGTGAATATCAGGTATCTCTGATTCATACACAAGAAATCGATAGGCACTACTATCCTCAGCATAACTGATGAAGACACAATCAACGGTTTTGGGGCCTATCTTTTCCTTCTTAGGAGGAGGTATAGCCACCTTCGCAAGGCACCCCCACATTCGTAAGAACGAATAGTTAGGCTTCCTGCCTAGAAACAATTCATACGGGGTTTTGTCCACGTTCTTGCGAGGTATTTTGTTAAGGATATAGTTAGCGGTGAGAATTGCTTCTCCCCACATGTACTGGGGCAACCCAGAATTGATCAACATAGCGTTCATCATATCCTTCAAAGTATGATTTTTGAGCTCAGCAATTCCATTTGTCTGAGGCGAGTAAGGCGCAGTGGTTTGGTAGATAATTCCGTGTTACGCACAGAATTCTCCAAATGGTGATTCATATTCACCACCACGGTCACTTCTGACCACCTTAATTTTCTTGCTCAGTTGATTCTCAACCTGAGTTTTGAAATGCACAAATTTGTCCAGGGCTTCATCTTTGCTTTTAAGAAAGTAAACATAGCAAAATCTAGTGCTATCATCGATAAAAGTAATGAAATACTTATTACCAGCCCGTGTTTGGACATATTTCAGATCACACACATCAGTGTGGATCATACCCAAAGGTTCTGTGCTCCTTTCAACTGCTTTGAAAGGTGTTGTAGGCATCTTTGCCTCTACACAAGTCTCACACTTGTGTGTCTTATCAAATTTAAAAGCTGGAATATGGTCCAAGTTAATTAGTCTACGCAAAGAATCGTAATTAACATGACCTAGTCTACCATGCCATAATGCAAAAGACTCAAGCACATAAGCAACATGGGAATTCTTTTTATTAATAGTAGGGATGACAGTCATTACATTCATCTTGAAAAGACCATCAATCATATAACCTTTCCCTACATACATTCCAGCCTTAGTCAGAGTGACTCTATTAGCCTCGAAAACCAGTTTGAAGCCATGCTGGCTCAGCAGAGACCCAGATACCAGATTTTTACGAACATCTGGCACATACAACACATTTGTGAGAGTCAACTCTTTACCTGAAGTCAGATTCAGGGTAACACTTCCTGGCCCGCAACATCCGAGGTAGTTGAATTTCCCATAAATAATTTCTCACCGTTGACAGCCGGCTCGAAAGTAGTAAATGATTGCCTGTCACAACAGATATGACGTGTGGCCCCAGTATCAATCCACCATTCCCGTGGGTTGGAGCCAACCATGTTCACCTCAGAAATCATAGCCGT
Organism: Vaccinium darrowii; assembly: GCA_020921065.1. Classification (NCBI taxonomy): domain Eukaryota; kingdom Viridiplantae; phylum Streptophyta; class Magnoliopsida; order Ericales; family Ericaceae; genus Vaccinium; species Vaccinium darrowii. Next base: position 28,046,495 of record CM037161.1, on the reverse strand, counting down.
GAGGTTGATATCGGCGATTCCTTCTGCCAAATATGCCTGTGTACGAGGGATAAGGGGCTTTTTGCACTCAGAAGCCCGATGCCCAACCTTATTACAGTTGAAGCATTTTCCCTGGAATCGCTCATTTTGCTGCTTCTTACCAGCTCCTCCTCTCGGTCCCAGATTGACACCTTTGTCCTTTTGTTTAGTAGATTGATTATTAGACTGCTTATCAGAATGCCTGTTCTATTGATTCTTCTTTGCACTCAAAGAGGAACCATGCTCAATCACATTAGCCTTAGCCATATGAGGAGGCTGGGCAGCTTTGCTCCTAGCCCGGTTCTCCTCTTCCATGTTAAGCTTCATGAAAAGAGTTGTGAACACCCCGCGGAGTTGTCCACAAAATTGATTTAGTTTGGAAAGCGATTTTGATTGGTTGAATGGAGTCGCCACCCGGGTTTGAGGACCGTACCCGAGAAACCAATTGAAAAATGACCCTTTTGCCCTTGGAGTAGAAAATGTTTCACTGGCCTCACAAAACGAGATTTCTCGGGTCCGGGAGCTAGGTTACGAGAGGGGAAGGAATTTAAAGCACCCCTCTCGCCCGATGTGACCACCGGTCTTTACTAAGTATTTAAGGGATTTTTGGAAAACATCTGTTTCTTGAACTCAAATCACATGAACAAAATAAGAATGTAAAGATTATCACGATGAATCATGTGAAAGTGTATGCTTGTGACTGTGTGGATGACATCAACATGAAAGTATAATGACATAAATATTAGTAACAACAACTACAAACCATGAATAAAGTGAAATAAAAATTTGTTTTGAACCCATTTTGCAAAACCAAATCATCTTTCTTGTTTTCTTTCAAGCACCTGAAGGAATATTTCAAACGCCTGAAGCTGAGAGGATCAGGTGCCTGAAGCTGCTGCTTCAGGTGCTTACTCAAAATCATTTTCACCACTGTTTTGCCTTTGAAAATGGTAGAATAAACTATTTTAGACCCTTTTTGGAAAATACAATCTAATCTTTGAACTTTCCTTCAAGCACCTAAAGATGTGTTTCAAACACCTGAAGATGAGGGGATCAGGTGCCTGAAAAGGGGTTCAGGCGCCTGAAGCTGCTGCTTCAGGTGCCTGAAGCTGCTGCTTCAGGTGCTTACTCAAAATCATTTTCACCACTGTTTTGCCTTTGAAAATGGTAGAAAAATGATGTTAACTCACTGTAATGAGGAAAACAAACTTGAAAGCTTCATTTAAAACCCATTCACACCATAAAACACCATTGATTCTTCATAAAAAATAAGTTCTTCATCCATTCAAATGGCAAAACAGGGATGTTCCACTCTTGCATGCAAAGAAAATGACCTCCAATAGATATTTTGTGAAAAATTCATAATTTTAACTACATTGATGGTCATTTTCCTCCTTGAAAAGTATGATTTTCACCTCTTTGAGTGGAAAATAGAAAACAAATAGTTTGTTCCTGGGATTTAAACCATCATCATCATAAAAATTGACCAAGAGAAAACATTTTAAGACAAAAAAAATGAAAATGACTTGGGCCTAAAGCTGTTGCTTCAGGTGCCTGAAGCTGCTGCTTCAGGTGCCTGAAGCTGCTGCTTCAGGTGTCGAGCAAAAATGCTCTCTTGATGTGTTTAAGTCATAATAAGCCCATTGTTGGTATCAAGAACCAACATAGACCTACTGACTTCCCTCAATAAGAACTTTGTAACATTGATTTGGTAGAATCACTACCTTTTTGGAGCTTGAAATGGATGATTGAACAATGGGGAAGGGTTTTTGGGTGGATAATGGAGGATTTAGTGAGATTGTACACTGATTTTGGGTGTTTTCTTGAGAGAGAAATGGCTGTTTTTTTCAGAAAAATGATAGAATCCCTTCAAATGAGGGGTGTGGGGGTATTTATAAGGCTTTCAAAGGTTGTTTTGGCCTCTTAGGGGTCATTTTAGGGGTTCACTTAGGCCATAGACGCTCCTCCCTTGCAGAATCAGCCAAAATCGCATCATAATCATTACACCCACTCAAAATTTAAACAATCTGGAAATAGCTTCAGGCGCCTGAAGGGATGGCTTCAGGTGCAAGAGATGGGTTCAGGCGCCTGAAAGGAGTGCTTCAGGTGCAAGAGATGGGTTCAGGCGCCTGAAGGGATGTGCTTCAGGTGCCTTAAGGATGGTTCAGGCGCCTGAAGGGGTGTGCTTCAGGTGCATGGAATAGGTTTGACGGTTTCTGTTAGTTTTGGTTTGGAAGTGTTTGGTAGGGTTTTGGTTAAATTCCAATCATCCATTCTAGCTCCAAATGTATTTGAAAGTTCATTTTCATCATCGGGAGAGCTACGGATTTTCGTAGGCCCAAATTGGGGTGTCTACAGTTGCCCCTCTTTGACGAGACTTGACATCATTAATTTGATGCGAGTGTCGTCAAAGACAGAGACAGCCCAACCTGCTGCCCTAGAAAATCCTAAGCCACAAACGCAAACATTAAAATGACATGGTCGTGCTCGATGAGCTGCCTACGTACCCCGTTGTAGGGATCAGACCAGCGTAGTTCTTGGGGGCATATGCAAACAAATGCAACGGATTTTCCTGTCCCTCAGGACGATTGATTTTAAAAAGTTTGGTCCTTTAGGACGATTGATTTAAAAAGTTTGGTCCCTCAGGACGATTGATTTAAAAAAGTTTGGTCCCTTAGGACGATTGATTTAAAGGTTGTCCCTCAGGACGATTGATTTAAAAAAGTTTGATCCCATAGGACAATTGATTTAAAAAGTTTGGTACCTCAGGACGATTGACTTAAAAAGTTCTTCGGGGCGTTTGCAAACAAACGACTGGGGATTCATTTTGATTGATGCACCAACTAGGTGGCTAAAATGATTGGGGTGCGCCAGCTAAGCGGCTATGATTGAATGCGCCATCTTGAATGACATTATTGAAAATGTGACCATTTCTGGCCTTGAAGTTAATTTTGATTGGGATTCATTTTGAAGATGACCATTTCTGGTCTTGAAATTAATTGGAAAAGTTGTCCCTCAGGACGATTGATTTAAAAGTTGTCCCTCAGGACCATTGATTTAAAAGTTGTCCCTCAGGACCATTGATTTAAAAGTTGTCCCTCAGGACCATTGATTTAAAAGTTGTCCCTCAGGACCATGGCATGTGACTCGTGCATCGACACTCGATGACAACAACGACAACATTCCTTCTTTAAAAAGTAGGAGGCTCAATGGGGTGGCTCTTTTGCTGTACTGTCTTTCCCTTTTGGCCAAGGTTTTGGGTTTGAGCTTGGCAAGACTTGAGTTTTGGGTTGGTTTTAGACTTTTAGGCACCTATGCCCCAGTCATGGATATGGGTGTATGCTTCTCCCAGAAATGGCATTAGGCTGACATGCCCCAATTTCGGGTTGACGTGCCTTCACAGATGATGAACCTCAATTCTAATTTTCTTTCTTGGCTCTGCTGATGGTTTTTGCGACCAATTGACCATGTACCCAAAACACGGGTTCTTTGATGCATTGAAATCGTTTCCACGAGTCAAGGATAGACAAGACTAAGGCGACATGGTTGACCAAAAAGGTGGATTTTTTTACAAGGCTAAGGAATTTGATCGGCCTTTTGACAAGAGGGTGGACATCGATAAGATTGACAAGGCCAAGGAATTTGATCGGCCTTTTGGACAGGAAGGGCGGACTTTGACAGACAAGGCTTGAGGAATTTGATTGACCATATTGACTTGACGGATAAGAACGTGTTGTTTCAAAAGATATGGAAGACTACGTTGACTCGAAGTTCTGAAAGATGGCAAACATGCCTCACCATTGATGTCGAAATTGTCATGATAAAATTGGATTTTGATTTTGTGATTGTTTTACTCTATTAAGTGATGTTCATTCAAATCTTCTTATCAAAACACAAGATTTTCTTGTCATGAACCCATGCCCCAGATTGCTGATGATGCCTTATTGATTTTCCTTCAAAATGCCCCAATTTAAAGGGCTGCTGATGAAGACCCGTTGATATGCCCCAATTTGGTTTTTGCTTTGCATAACGTCAGCGTTTGCACAATGCTTTGACTTTTGATTTTCAAGGGAGATTAGACTGTTCCCTTTTGACTTGAATTCTCACTATCAAGTTGCACTTTCCAATCTGAAAGGACTTCTATCTAGGTTATGATGGGGCCAAGGTTATGGGCTTAACAAAGGAAGGATAATAGGCTCAACAATTTCTTTTTCGTTGGGTTATCATAGCTAGCAGCTATCTCAGACTTTATCTGTGCCCTTTTTACTTTTTGATGGACGCTTCTTCTTTTCTTCTTCTTTTGTGCCTGTTTTTTATTGGCACTTTCTTTCCATTTGATTGTTTCTGCTTCATTTCCTTGTTGTGCCCACTTGTTTGGTGTTTTCACACGTTTATCAGCTTGGACTTTCATTCTTGAGATGCCTTGAATTTTCACACGCCTACATCTTTAACTCTTTTCATTCTTTCCTTTTTGCCCCAGTGTGGGGGATAGCTGCCTAGCTGGGTTCTTTTCCAAAGAAATTGATTCAGGCTCAAAGGGGCTTTGCAATGGATATTTGTGTGGGGAATAAAATCAAAGAATGCCTTTCTTCATCTTGAATTGTGCAACCTGATAGCGAGAACTCATGTTTGCTCTAACTTTTGCCTAGATCACATCTTTTGGAAGTTTGATCTAGCGAGCTTTTTGCCTTAACTTTTGCCTAGGCCGCCCTTGGGGGTTTTCGACCTAGCAGGCTTTTCCTGTGTCAAAGCATTGCTTCTTGATGGCATCGGAGAATGGTCCCGTGGTAGTCCTCCTTGTGTGGGGCGAGGGTTCAATCAAAATTCATCTCGTGTTTTGAAGTGATTATCATGTTTCTCAAATGATGGTGGAAAACAATTTCAAGTTGAGGGATCATCACAAAAATCCAAGTTTATGACAACAATTTCGACTCAACAGCGTGACATTGATTTTTGAAATTGAAGCGGCCGAACCATTAAGGGTTGCCTACGTATCCCTTTGCAAGGAATCAGGTCGTGCGTAGTTCGGGACTACAAAGTTGACTCTATTTTTGGTCTTTTTTCTTTTTTGACAATAATAACAAGACATTACAGACTCAATGATGAAAACACACAGACGGGGAAAGCAAAAACGTAAACAGACTCGAAATACAAACTGACTCAATCAGAAGTGAAAACTTGACTTGCCACTTGAAGACTTTCAAGACTCGTGGAAGATTGAATTATTGCATGGCCATCGATGGTTCATTGATTCGGCGAGGTATTCAGTTTCGCCAGTGGAGCAGAGATGGACCCGTTGTCAATGAGATCTTGAATCTTGTGGCGAAGGCGATGACACTCATCGGTAGCATGACCAGGCATTTGATGGAAGGCACAAAGGGCGTTTGGGTTGTGGTAGGCTGGGAGCTTTTGAGGCAGAGGAGTTGGAGAGAGTGGTTTGAGAAGACCGGCTTCGTGGAGTTCTTTATACACCAAGGACAGAGGTGTGGAGAACTGTGAGAGGGTTCTTTGTGGTTTTTTAGAGTGACTAGTTTGGGCTGTGATTTTGTTGATGGGTGTTGCTCGGTTGGAGTTGTGTTTTGTGGGTCTGGATGAGGTGTTTGCATATAGGGTGTTGTTATCCCCAGAGTTGTTGTTCTTGGTTTTTGGAGTGGGACCATCTTTTTCAAGAATGCCATCTCGTATTGCTTCCTCAATTGACAGGCCTGTTTCAAAGTAGGTCTCAAAGTTATGTGCCTAGGCCATCACCATGTACTGGACCAAGTCGGGTTGTAGATTCTTGGTTATGATCCTCATTTGGTCCTTATCACTGGGACGATCGGTCATTTGTGCGGCCTTCGCCCTCCATCTCTTCACAAAGTCCGCAAAGGACTCCTCTTCCTTCATCTTGATACTTTCAAGCTCACGAGTAGTGACCTTGAGCTGCACATTGTACTCATACTGCTTTATGAAAGCAACCGCCATTTCTTCCCAAGTTTGCCTCCTTGAGATATCAAGAGACAAGAGCCATTGAAGTGCAGGCCCCGTGAGAGTTTCGTGGAACATTTGGGCCATAGTTGGCTCATCAACATCTTGCAATGAAAGGGAGCTCACGTATGCCTGAATGTGTCCCCTTGGATCTCCGGTCCCGTCAAACTTCTCAAAGTCCACATGTTTGAATTTCTTAGGGAGTTTGGTACCCGGAAAAATGCAGAGTTTGTCCATGTCGAACCCGATGATGCCCCGCTTCTCACTCTTGGTCACAGATTCTTCCAGCTTAAGTATCTTAGCTAGCATTTCAGCCAATTGAGGATTCTCGGGGGGAGGAGGCTGTTCCGGATGTTCATCATTAGGAATCTCTTGATCCCGAGCTCCGCCATCAGGTATTTGCTGTTGAGGCGGAGGGAGTCGACTCTGAATGTTTATCATAATCGCCATGAGTTGAGCGATTCGGGTATCATTCTGGACCCTTTCATCTTGTATCTCCTTCCTCAGTCGCTCTATCTCATTCGGGGGATCTTGTTCCTGATCTGCCGACATACTTGTTTCAGACACTGGCGATGAAGGTTGAGATAATCTTTGTCTGAAGGGTCGAGTCCAAACGGATAAGGTCTTCTTCTTTGCAGGCTCAATGGTTTAGGACTGACAGTAAAGCAAAAGTCAAACTCAGATTGTGCCCCTGGTTTTATTGAAGGAAATGTCGTGCATGCATCGTTGTCATGTCGTCCTAAGATCTAGATTACCGGTCTCAGTCTCACTTAAGACATTGCACGGATGTACGAATCAACAACCACGGGTAAGTCGTGACAGGCAGGTTAAATTCCAATCGTCGTGGAATCAGAGCCAATCTCCTTATAGACCATCCGAGACAGAGCAATAAGGTTGTTGAAATTCGGATACAGATGCACTTAAGGCTAGCCTGAGACACGGGGAGCCGTTCGAGCACGGCGAACACTGGAGGTATCTCAAACTCCATGGATTTAAAGTCTCCTAGACTGCATGTACAACCTAGGGTTAGTCTACCGGACTCGAATCTCACTTAAGACCATTGCACAGAAGATTTTCCAACACCCCGGGTAAACCATTACTCGGTAGGTACGGCGTTTCAACCTAAAGCCTAAATGTTGACGCCGTAGCACTTTTCTTGGTCATCCGAGACAAAGCAATGTGGATGTTGCAATCCAGATACAAATGATCTCAAGGCTAGTTCGAATCACGGGCGGCCGTTCGGGCACGGCCAACACCGAAGGTATCTCAAACTCCATGGATTTTAAGTCTCCTAGACTGAATTCGACAGCTTTGGAAGATTGCCCCAATCCTCAAGTTTTCTTTTAAGTGATAAGTCCTTGATATCGGACGGTCGGATTTGGGAAATCCTGATCCACATGAATTCCAACAATGATCTAAGATCAGATGCCTAAGGGCGATTGACCCTCCTCGGGCCAAGGTCCCTTAAACCCGTTTAGATCAGTGTTAGGAATTTGATGATCCAGATTTTCCCACGTCCGGTCGTCCTAAAGGCTAACTCGTAAGAACAACGCGCATATGGGATGCACGACTCATCATCGGGCAAAGGCAACCTTCTACTAACTGTCGGGGACCTAAACTATACTAAACTAACAACGCACAGGGAACAGACGGTTATATGTACAGATGCAAGTGCATGCATGAATGCAGTGCGACATGCTGAGGAAAACAGTAACACATAGCACATAACGGGATGGAGCACATAATCCTAACACATGGGTTAGTCACTTAGCGTGGGGTTCTACGGTTATTTATATGCAAAGGCCGGTTTTGGTTTGAAAAGGGTACCCCGGACTCAAAGCCAAAGCTGTCTCCCACCACCAAGGATCCCGCAAGGTGATGGTAATAGCGACAATTGTGACTTATCACGGTCGGGGGGTGCTGAGCATTTCGGGATTCCCCGTCACCGGCAAACCGGGCGGGATTGCCGAAACACGTCAGCGAAGGCTAGTAACCATGCACGTGCAATGCAAAAATTTAGAAACAAATGTTTTTGAAAATCCCTTAAACACCTTTCAAGTCTAGCTCTCTAAATTAATGCATATTTCAAAGTAATTACACAAGTGCAATTAAATAAAAATATGCATTAACCATCGCTCCCCAGCGGAGTCGCCAGCTTGTGAACACCCCACGGAGTTGTCCACAAAATTGATTTAGTTTGGAAAGCGATTTTGATTGGTTGAATGGAGTCGCCACCCGGGTTTGAGGACCGTACCCGAGAAACCAATTGAAAAATGACCCTTTTGCCCTTGGAGTAGAAAATGTTTCACTGGCCTCACAAAACGAGATTTCTCGGGTCCGGGAGCTAGGTTACGAGAGGGGAAGGAATTTAAAACACCCCTCTCGCCCGATGTGACCACCGGTCTTTACTAAGTATTTAAGGGATTTTTGGAAAACATCTGTTTCTTGAACTCAAATCACATGAACAAAATAAGAATGTAAAGATTATCACGATGAATCATGTGAAAGTGTATGCTTGTGACTGTGTGGATGACATCAACATGAAAGTATAATGACATAAATATTAGTAACAACAACTACAAACCATGAATAAAGTGAAATAAAAATTTGTTTTGAACCCATTTTGCAAAACCAAATCATCTTTCTTGTTTTCTTTCAAGCACCTGAAGGAATATTTCAAACGCCTGAAGCTGAGAGGATCAGGTGCCTGAAGCTGCTGCTTCAGGTGCTTACTCAAAATCATTTTCACCACTGTTTTGCCTTTGAAAATGGTAGAATAAACTATTTTAGACCCTTTTTGGAAAATACAATCTGATCTTTGAACTTTCCTTCAAGCACCTAAAGATGTGTTTCAAACACCTGAAGATGAGGGGATCAGGTGCCTGAAAAGGGGTTCAGGCGCCTGAAGCTGCTGCTTCAGGTGCTTACTCAAAATCATTTTCACCACTGTTTTGCCTTTGAAAATGGTAGAAAAATGATGTTAACTCACTGTAATGAGGAAAACAAACTTGAAAGCTTCATTTAAAACCCATTCACACCATAAAACACCATTGATTCTTCATAAAAAATAAGTTCTTCATCCATTCAAATGGCAAAACAGGGATGTTCCACTCTTGCATGCAAAGAAAATGACCTCCAATAGATATTTTGTGAAAAATTCATAATTTTAACTACATTGATGGTCATTTTCCTCCTTGAAAAGTATGATTTTCACCTCTTTGAGTGGAAAATAGAAAACAAATAGTTTGTTCCTGGGATTTAAACCATCATCATCATAAAAAATTGACCAAGAGAAAACATTTTAAGACAAAAAAAAAATGAAAATGACTTGGGCCTAAAGCTGCTGCTTCAGGTGCCTGAAGCTGCTGCTTCAGGTGCCTGAAGTTGCTGCTTCGAGCAAAAATGCTCTCTTGATGTGTTTAAGTCATAATAAGCCCATTGTTGGTATCAAGAACCAACATAGACCTACTGACTTCCCTCAATAAGAACTTTGTAACATTGATTTGGTAGAATTACTACCTTTTTGGAGCTTGAAATGGATGATTGAACAATGGGGAAGGGTTTTTGGGTGGATAATGGAGGATTTAGTGAGATTGTACACTGATTTTGGGTGTTTTCTTGAGAGAGAAATGGCTGTTTTTTCCAGAAAAATGATAGAATCCCTTCAAATGAGGGGTGTGGGGGTATTTATAAGGCTTTCAAAGGTTGTTTTGGCCTCTTAGGGGTCATTTTAGGGGTTCACTTAGGCCATAGACGCTCCTCCCTTGCAGAATCAGCCAAAATCGCATCATAATCATTACACCCACTCAAAATTTAAACAATCTGGAAATAGCTTCAGGCGCCCGAAGCAACCCTTCAGGCGCCTAAAAGGCCCCTTCAGGCGCCTGAAGGGATGGCTTCAGGTGCAAGAGATGGGTTCAGGCGCCTGAAAGGAGTGCTTCAGGTGCAAGAGATGGGTTCAGGCGCCTGAAGGGATGTGCTTCAGGTGCCTTAAGGATGGTTCAGGCGCCTGAAGGGGTGTGCTTCAGGTGCATGGAATAGGTTTGACGGTTTCTTTTAGTTTTGGTTTGGAAGTGTTTGGTAGGGTTTTGGTTAAATTCCAATCATCCATTCTAAGCTCCAAATGTATTTGAAAGTTCATTTTCATCATCGGGAGAGCTACGGATTTTCGTAGGCCCAAATTGGGGTGTCTACAAGAGTCTCCAAGGTCATTTCCTTGTTCCTAAACATGAGATAGTGTCTGAACTCTTTCCAAGTCTCAGGGAGCTTATGGATGACCGCAGCCACCAAGAATGGCTCACATAACATCATTCCTTCTGCTCTGATTTCATTTAACAATATCTAAAGCTCGTGGAGTTGTGCACTTACAGGTCGCACATCCACCATCTTGAAGTCAAGAAACTGACCAACAAGAAACTTCTTGGACCTGGCCCTATCAATCTTGAACTTCCTGTCTAAGGACTCCCACAGTTCCTTAGCAGACATCGCCTTTGTGTACACAGAGTACAATGAGTTCTACAGGGCATTCAAAATATAATTCTTGCACAAATAATCACCATCTTTCCAGTTCGCTAGCGCCATACGCTTCTGATTATCAGTTTTTGTCTCAGTGACAACTGGGGGATCCTTCTTCAGATATCCAGCCAAATGGAGAGTGGTGAGATAAAACACCATCTTCTGCTGCCACCTCTTGAAATCAACTCCACCCCCGAACTTCCCTGGCTTGTCCACATGAGACATCGGAATAGTGGGAGTTCCAGGGATGAGAACAGAAGAACTTCCCGAAACTGGAGTCGCAGTCTCCTTATTCTTTCTAGTATTGTCAGACGACATCTTAACCTGGAAAACAAGATCAATCACATATCAGTGATAGATCAACAATAAGTATAGATTTGCAATCTAAACTTTTTAAGCTCAAATGGTTTAAACCAGCCACAACCACGGGGATTGATCTAGGCCAATCAAACCTCTAATTTAAAGGCAAAGTTGCGCACGACTGCCTAGGCCGTAGCCAACCAAAGTATCTCAGAAAGTTTAACCGCGCACGATTGACTTAGGCCGAAGCCAAACTAAATATATGGATCTCGTATCGAACAATGAACAATCTGCCGAACAGATTGCTACTACCTCCACAACAAAAGTTGATCACCAATCTGTTCTTGCAATAAAAGGTTATTACAAAATCCCGAGTGCAAACCAGGAAGCCGAGAACCAAAATCCCAGGTTTATTAGCAAAACCAACTCCCAAGATTCTTTACTATTCTGGAAAGCAATCCGGAAAATTTTGATCTTTGGAAACAACAACTTGACCTCTTGATGTGCATCATAATACAAATCAGGATAAAAACTTAAGAGATCACCAACAGGAATAGTCAAACAGAGTGTAAAAGTAACACTTTAACCATAATGAAACAAACTATCTATCCGAGATTCTATAACAATTTATGTAGATAACGAAATTTGATGGTATTTTGATTTTCCCCAAAATCACCAACCAGTATCATAGAAAACCCAAACCTCATTACTGTTTTGAGAAATAAATTTGATAAGCCCCAATATTGTATACACCGGGGCTTATCTCATTCGTTTACCTCACACACGCACGCGATTTCGCACTTTAAATGTTTGATTTGCACGTAGATGTGTTTTTGTAAAGTTACAGGTTGAACGTGCGCATTTGAGTGTCTTTGAGGAACTCCGGAGGCACGTGATTCAAGTAGAGCGATCAAAGAGGTGGAATTTGAGACGGGATTGAAGGTGGATTGATCCTAGAGCATAGTGGATCGATCCACTATGCTAAAATACTGGAAAAGACCCCTCTAGATTGATCCAAGGGGTGCTGGATCGATCCATGCCTATCAAAAATGCTCCAGTCAAGTCTGGATCGATCCAGAAGTCAAGGGGATCGATCCACGTCTTTTCAAGCTGACCAAGATTACCTTGGATCGATCCGGATCTTAGGTGGATCGATCCAACCAAGAAAAAAAAAACCATCAAGACCCCTCTGGATCGATCCATGGTTAGGGCTGGATCGATCCACATCACAACAAAACAGCAACAGTCTCCTCTGGATCGATCCAGGATTGATGGTGGATCGATCCAAGCTCAGATATTTCTTCACCGACACATCTGGATCGATCCAGGATTGATGATGGATCGATCCAAACAAGGCCCGATCAGAAATTTCTGTGTACTTTTTGCTCCTTCTATTTGTGAAAAGTTTTTGTAAAATGTGAGAGCTTTATTGACTTTGTTAGAGAGAGAAAAAGAGGAGGAATAAATACACTCTCCTCTTTCCTTCTCACTCACTTCTTACACTTTATTTTAGCTAGATATTTTGCTCTTCCTTCTCTCTTCCATGGGAGAACCCCCAAGGTTTCTCTCTCTAGTTTATTTCATGTAAGTCTTTGTCTACCGATAATTTCATGTTTATTAAATATGTTGCTCTTGTTTAGCTCTTTCTAGAAATCTAGTTTGTTTTCAATTCCATGTAGTATTTAGTTTGCTTGATTTTCTAGTTTAATCCTTTGAAAACTCATGTTCTTAGTGATTGTTTGTTGATTTCTCTAAGTATAAAGTGTTAGGCAAACCTAGGATCTACATTAAAAATCACTTTTTAGAATCTTTTGTTATGTTCTTTATTTCCTTTATAAAAATAGCCATGTTCTACGTAGTAATGAACGAGTAGTCGTCATAGGCTCGGTCATCGGGTGAGTAGCACCCCGTGACTTAGGTTAATTCGCTCTCCTCGCCATATTGCAAACATCGCTTGTTAATCAAAGAGTTAGGATTAATTTTATGTATCAAAATTGGGAATTGTTAATCTCTTTGATCACACATAGCCAAGGGGTTGACCACTTGGCACGTGTGATACTTAGGACTATGTCAATCCAAATGTTTGTATAAATGGCACAAGAATCCTACTCTTTGAGAAACACCATTTCTTATCAAACGAGTTTAATCACCAAATCTTCCGTTCGGGGTCGTTTAACGACACCCCGAGCCGGTTATTTTAGAGGAGAACGAATCGGCCTAGGGCATGGGTGTTGTGAACCCCTTGACCTTGCCTTGTTTTAATTAGTCTTTTCAATCTCCCGCGTCATTCTCGAAGTTAAGAGAATTCCACCAAACAAATCACAAACGCCAAGTTTGCCGCTTTAAGGCTAAATCATCATTCGCGAAGCAAATCAACACGCGCTGCGCATTCGATCTCTGAGGACTCGACCCGAACTTCCGGTTAACATGCTATCGCCGACTTAAACCCTACGCTTGGGGAATAATATTGGAAAACAACCCAAGGGCGCAAGCAAAATTCAGTAACAAAACTTTTTTTTTTCCCCCCAAATCTGTCTTAACAGAAACGAGAATAAGAAGGAAATTGGGGGCGATTCAATTTTGTTCCCCTTTTCCTTTTCTTTACTGATGACTCCTCTTGGTGTTTAAACACACCAAAATCAACACAGCCTTCACCCACACCAAGAAAATGATTTGCAACTAAACCATTAGAATTTAACAGAAATTGTTTTCTGGAAATTCAATTGCCAATGGTGATCAAAAGAAATCTTTGTTAAGCTTGTTGGAAAAAATTCGGCAATAACATGAAATTTCAGAGAACAATTTCATTGAGGACAAATAACTGAAATTATAGAATATCAAGTTTAATTTAAGAACGAGATACAAACAGTAGAGCGAAAACCGAAACAGCCGAGTCCTGTTGTGGACGGCCCACCGGAAATGGTTTGGTTTGACGTTCAAAAAAGATTGTGATTGTTAGAGTCGCCACCCGGATTTGAGGTCCGAACCCGAGAAACCGATAAAAATATGACTCGTTTGCCCATTTAAGAAAGATTTCACTGATCATGGCGGAACCAAAGATTTCTCGGATTCGGGGGTTCGGTTACGAGAGGGGAAGGTTTTTACGGCACCCCTCTCGCCCGGTCCGTGAACTGGTCTCTACTCAAAATTTTGTGGGATTTTGAAAATGTTTGAAATTTAATTTTAATCACGAAAATGGGGTTCGGGGATGGGAATCACGTAAATAGTGAGAAAATACAAAGTGCAAGTCTAACGTGAATGCTTGTTGTGCACGTGGGTTACATGAGAATGACGATAACAATAAATAAGACTACTGCAAATATTTACAGAAATAAACCACCACAGAAACTGTATAACAAACCAAGAAATTATGAACATGAGAATTACTAAACTGACTCACAATCTGGATCCCAGAAGGGGGATTGAGCGCTCAAGGGTGATGGTTTGAGCGCTCAAAGCCTCAAACCTCCCAAACCAGTTTGAGCGCTCAAGACTCATGGATTAAGCGCTCAAACCAGCTTCAGACTTCTGTGAATTCAAGCCCTTTCATAACTTCTTTACTCATTTTTTACATGATCAAACATTTGTAAACACTTTTCACAGATAAACAGATTAAAACAGAAAGGTTTGTTTTCTCAAAGTATGATGAAGCAACAAGGATCATCACAAATTTAGCAAAGGAAACACTTGAAAATGGAAGAGAGAGGGGGGTTCAGATCACAAGCACAGGAATAACAACTCACACACACCAGAAACAGATTAAACCATGATCCATCATCAGAACAACCAACACTCATCAAATGAGCCAAGAACAGTTTGAGCACTCAAAGGAATGACTTCGAGCGCTCAAGCCATCATATGGTTTTCTGATTTCTCACTTGAAAATAGATTTAGGGTGATTCTCTGAACCATCAGTACGTTAAATAGGAATGATTAAAGATAGTTCAGCCACTGTTTACCCTTTTATGACAAGGTTTATAGACATTAAAACCATAAAAAAGGCTAAAAGATGTACATGCATGAACATTTGAGATGTAAAAGATTATTTGGAAAGTGAAATAAACACCTCATAGCCTTTTTATGTTATTAAAAAGGTTGTAGTAAGCCCAGAAGCATAAAACAGTGACTGACCCAAAACTGGGATTGAGCGCTCAAGGCTTGAGGCTTGAGCGTTCAACCCTTATTGCAACAGCAAGTTTTAAAAATGTTTTGATTGTATATTTTGACCTTATAAGCTCAATGCAAGTACAAAGAACTTGCTTGAACCTACTGGTCTCCCTCAGAAAACCCAAAATGTGAGGTTTTCACATGTTTAACTACCTTTTGAACTTGATTGAAAGCTTGAACTTGATTTTGGACTTTGGGATGGATGATTATGGATGTTTAATTAATATTCTGGATGGATGAAACAATGGGTGAGGTTAACTGATCAATGGATGATCAGAAGAGGTGGTATTTAGAACTTGAAAGATGGTTTTGATGGGTGGTTTGAGTGAAATGTAGATGGTTTTGTAGAGAGAGAGAGAGAGAGAGAGAGAGAGAGGGTGTTTTCTGGAGGAATTGAGAGCTGGAGTGTGAAAATTTGTAACCCCCAAAACCAGGGGTAGTGAGTTGTTTAAATAGAGTGAGTGGGAGGGAAGAGAAGAGAGAGAGGTAGTGGGTTTGTATTTGGAAGGGCGTTAGGGGTAGATTTAGAGTAGTGTAGGAGTGTATTATAAGTATTAGGATCGTAGAAGATCACCCCAGACGCTCCCATGCAGAAAATCTCATGATGAGATACTCTGCAGATTCCTGACTGGGATCAGAGTTGAGCGCTCAAAGCCGTAGGCTTGAGCGCTCAAGGTGCTCCTCAGGGGGTTGAGCGCTCAAGGCTCTTGGTGGCAGATTGATGGTTTGGCTTGGTTTGATGATGCTTGGGTTGGTTTGGGTTATTTGGTGGTGTTTGGTTAATTTTAATCAAGTTCAAGCCATTTTCACAAGTTTCGGGTAATCATGATTGGTCCGTTTCATCATCGAGAACGCTCGAGCACATCCCGGGTTCAAAATCGGGGTGTCTACACCTGTGTGATACCACAGTCTCCTTAACAAAGATTCGCCGCTTACCGTGGGTGTTGTAGGATTCACCGGCGTCTTTGTCCCAGGATAAAACGGCTAAAACCACAAGCCGACAGAACACCACCGTCGACTGCCTTGGCGAACTTACTTGCGTCTGCCTCTCTCTCTCTCAAAGAATTGTATTTTTCGGAAGTGAATTTTTGGAGTATGAAGGACTTGACACACCAAGAAAGAGCTGACCTATTTATAGGCAACCAATGGGCAAGTCTTTGCCAAGTCTACGCAAGTCTATATAGCCTTTGCTTGCAAGGAACTATTGTGGAAAATTGAGTCACCAAATTAATGAAGCCATTGAATCTCACCATAAGGGGAATGTTCTGCAAGACTTCCTTCTCATTCGTCCTCATACAATGTACACATAATGGAACACATCGGTTGCCTCGAAAGACCCTTCGCGTGCCCATTTTAATTCATACCGAAATTATAAAATTTCCAACAGGTTCAACAAGCAGCATAAGAGCATCTCTAATGGTTTGGGCCATTTTTTCAAGCCAAAGCTATTTTTTGAGTTGCTATAGCAGTATTTTATCAAAAATTGGCAAAGTTACTCCAATGATTCGAAAGCCATTTTTTATCCTAATCCATAACGGCTGTTGAATCACTTCAATCATTTCAAAGGGATTTGGACAAAAAAGTAGCACAAATGATGCAAAAATTCTATGGTGCCCCACTAAATCTAAGTCATTAAATCAAATATAGATGAGTCTGAGCCATTATGAAAACCACCACAAGGAGAAGGGTAGTTTTGCTCTTGTCCCGTGCAATCGTACTTACTATGAACACATGTTTTACTTACCATAGACACAAGCTTTACTTAACACAATTTATAGCCTATACATGTGGTAAGTGTGGCCTGTTTTTATGGTAACATAGCATGTTTTATTAGTATCGATTATACATAATACACTAGCAAGCCGTAAGTCTTGAGAAAAAGAAAAGGGAAAGAGAGGATCGACATATTGCCTTTTTTTTTTTTTTTCCTGTCTACTTGTTAAGGCCTACTATAACTTCTTTATGTTTTTTAAATAATTAATGTCATAATGTTTTTGATACACAAAGACCATTTTTTTCCCAAGATACCCTAGGTGAACTATTGATTAAATTTTGCCTTTGAAATCACACACAGTTAGAAATTTGAAAGAATTCAATGACAAAAAAAAATGTAGAAACAATGCTCCTGATTACTATAAATATTTTTTTACTATATATACTCATGCTCGTAATAGTTAACTAAATATCATCAAGTTCTCAAGAAGCATAAGGCTTCATGTATACTTTCATAGTCATAATACATAATCTTAAAGATACACAGACCAAGCAACGGGTGAAAATTATGAAAACGTGTACACGCCTTCTAAAAGCGTGCTTGGTAAACACGTTTTTAGAAGGCGTGTTTACCAAACACGCTTTTCAAGCCAGATTACAATTATCTTAATAGAAATCTATTGGCCGGTCCTATTATTTGGAATTTTGGCCCACCGGGTCCTGGGTTAAAATTTATTGCTGGAGAGGTCCTGTTTACATTTTTGCCCATCCTTGTCGTCGTTACTCTTTGTTTTTACTAACCGTTTAGGCACTTTCATAGGGTACCCTAGAATTTTAAGCACTTTCATAGGGTACCCTACAGTTTAGGGTACCCTACAGTTTAGAATGTACATTTTAGAATTTAGACCGTACATTTTAGAATTTAGACCGTACATTTTAGAATTTAGATAGTACATTTAGATTTTGAGCATTTTCATAGGGTACCCTAGGGTTTAGGTTTAAAGTGCATTTTCCTATTATAGGTTTTTTAGTGGTTTAGGTACTTTCATAGGGTACCCTAAGATTTTAGGCACTTTCATAGGGTACCCTAGAGTTTAGATTTAGGCAATTTCATAGGGTACCATGGGGTTTATGTGGGGTGGGTAGAGAGAGAGAGAGTGAGAGAGAGAGAGAGAGAGATGGGACGGTCAGGACATGGAAAGGTGAAATGATGGGCCGGAGGGTATTTTTGGACGAAAAGAGCACGCAGGACCTTGTGAGGCATGAAGTTTGTTCCACAATTTTTGGTGGGACTTGTTGAGGTTTGATCCAACCTTATAGGACCGGCCTAGAAATTTGCCTTATCTTAATTTTGTGGCTAATCCGTCTTAACCCACCGCAAAAGCGTGAAATGAAACCAACCGCGAAAGCGTGAAATGAAACCACATTTTCTAGAAAACGTGCTTGCCAAAAACACTTTCACGTACTTTGGGAATAAAACTCATAAACAAGTCATAAAAGAAATGCAAATCGGTTAATGAGCCAAATTTCTATCATACGCGAACCTCCGCCATCCCTCCTGCCAAACCACAGTGCTGCCCTTATACTTTTGAAGTATTTCAGTCCTGCCCCTGCCCTCCCAGCTGCCCGAGAAGCTGACCAGGCTCCCTTTTACCATATGTGTAGCAGTGTAGGTATGATAAACCCTAAACCCTTTTCTGTCCAGTCAGAACCACCACGATCTATCTCCACGAACTATCTGTTCGTCGATCGATACCTAATTCTAACGCATACAAATCGACATGGTATCTAACGCCGATGAAGACGATGAATTGTCCGGAAGTGAGGGCGACGAGGGCTTGGACGAGGACATGGAAGCCCTAAGGAGGGCCTGCATTATCACGGGAACCGACCTTAATTCCCTCCAACCCTCCTCCTCTGCCCCCGCCACCGCCGACAAATCCAGCTTTGCGGCGGCCTCTGATTCCGAGGAGGAGGAGGACGACCTGGAATTGGTTCGCGGGATACAGCGGAGGTTCTCGGCGTGCAATCACGCGGAGGTACCTCTCTTTCTAAAGTCCCTCAGCACGCTTCCGCCATCTGTCTCCGACCAAGATGATGATGAGGACGATTTCGAGACACTCCTTGCGATTCTAAAGCGTTTTCCGGGATATGATAAAGGTATTGATTACCTACTGTCATTTTCGAATTGGTGACTGGTGTTTGGTTGTTTATCTTGGTTGGGTTTGTTTTTTTTTGTATTGGAACCTGTTATTCGAGTTTGTCGTAACAACACCATCTCCGGCCCTTGTTCAAACATATCTCCATCCATTCTCGAATTGTTGGAGTAACACCCCCGTCTAACTGTTCATATGAAGGTCATACTTCAATCATCCATTAAGATATGAAAAAAGTTCATCCATTAAGGTTAGGTTTTGTTTTTCAGATGGGAAGTTTAGGTTTACACTACCGAAATTTGTATTCTATTCTTTTTTCAAGTCTCAAATAGATATGTATTGCCCTGCAGATGTTTGACGTTTTGTCTCAGAACTTTTGGGGTTTGATTTTTACTGATTCAAATTTCAAAACACCATCGAAATTGGTTTTCAGCCACCATATCATGAGAATTCATGTGATTAAATTCTCTCTGTTACACGTACAGTTTAGTAAATATTTTACGATGTGAACTGTTATCTTTGTATAATAAAAATGTATATTCAAGATGTTGCAAGTGCCCTTTTTTTTTTTCTTAAAGTGACTGTTTTTAAGGTTTGTTGCTTTTGTTAAAAGAATCTACTATTTTAGTGTCTCAATAGAGAAATTGTTGGAGACCATATTTGTTAAAATATCAACCAAAGTCAAAATTAAGCCAAAATTGGAGGTTTTTAAACTTAATTCTATCTTTACTTTAGTAACCATTTTTTCACAGACATGAGACTTTACTTTTATTTTGGTACTTGTGCTGTTGTTCTATTGAAGACAAAAAGCAGTACACAAATTTGACCACTCTATTTTTAATTTTATTTAAAATAGTAAGTGGAAAGGAAAACCTAATGCCTTAAGGCAAATGGGACTTTAGTATAAGGTAGTTGAGTAAAACAACACTTGCAAAGAAAAATTGTTGACGTGATGTAGTTATGTAAAGCAACACCACTTGAAGTGAAAATTGTTTGTGAGGTAGTTATGTAAAGCAAATTTGAATGAAAATTGTTTGTGAGGTAGTTATGTAAAGCAACACTTGAGATAAAAAATGTAAAGCAACACTTGAAATGGAAATCGTTTGTGTCAGCAATTTTACCTAGCTTAGAGGGCCTAAATGAGCTTTAGTACTCAAGGGGTGGGTACATGCCTCATCTATGGATTTGGGTCGTTGCAGAGTTGGTAAGTTGGTATCAAGCGGTTCCCTTGGGGACTCATATGGTTATACCTAGGCCCGGCTGTGATTTTGAGGTCACCAGCGAAACCTTCAGATGTTTTCTTTTGAAAATGATGGACTAGATTCTCTTGTTCTTTCTCTCCCTCCACCAAGTAGAAGTGCTGCTCTTTTGGGTGACTGTTTTAAAATGAATCTGCATTTTTTCTTTTGGTTTTGCTTGCACTAATCTAGGTTAGTTTCTCTAGACGTCAGATAATTGTTATCCTCTAACTTTTCTCTAGTAGTCTTTTTCTTTAGTGTTAAATTGCCCATGTAATTTACTCCTAATTCTTTTATCTATTGTATAGACTTATGTGTGGTAATTTCTCCCCCCTCATGCCATGCTTGGGAATATCAAGAAAAATAGTTACTGTTTGATGTATTATTTGACGTAGATAGGATGGTTTTGGAAGGTTAAAACCATGCAGGTATGGGGTCCACACTCAGGGTTTCTTTGTTGCATCTGCATCCATTCTTCATATTTCGCCATATCTTTAGTATCCCTTTGAAAGTTGTGAGCATCTTTTCACGTATCTGTTTCTTATTCCTTGCAGACGGTCACAAAAATGGCACAGACAAACTTATGAGTGAAGTGGAGCAGGTCCATACCAACAACATAGCCTTGGAGAAGGAAACTTCCATTACCTTAGTTGTAGACAGAACTAATGTTTCTGAGGGATTTCCAGATTCTTTAGATTTGTACAACACCTCCCAGAGTTCCAAACCGATTAATAACATTATTCATGGGATAAGTCCATCGGGCTTGATTGAGTGGCATCAACCAGACAATCATAGTTTGGCTACAATGCCAAGCAGCAGTTCTAGCTTCCCAAAGTCTGCACAGATGTTTGTTGATGCCATCAAGAAGAACAGGGCCTGCCAGAAATTTCTTAGAAGTAAGTTGATGCAGATTGAAGCAAGGATTGAAGAGAACAAAACACTGAAGCAGCGTATTAAAGTACTGAGAGATTTTCAGATTAATTGCAAAAAACGGACTGGGCGAGCATTGTCCCAGAAGAAGGATGCTCGAGTCCAGCTGATTTCGGCCATAAAGCCTAGGGCTAATTACAAGGTCAATCTCTTAGTCAATTTTGTGTTGCCTTTGATCATAGTTGTCAAAGGCGCGCGCCTAGGCGAGAGGCGCACCCTTTGCGCCTGAGGCACACCTAGGCGAGGCGACTGAAAAGAGGCAACGCAAAGGCGTGAAAAGGCTCAAAGGCGAGAGGTGCTAAAAAAGCGCGCTTCTTTCAAGTTTAATAAAATGATTGATTCTTTTAAGTAAAACAGTGATTACATGACTGATTAAGTTCTAGAATGATTTTTTACTGCCACCAATGACCAAATCCTGACCTAAATCAACCTTCGAAGAGAGGCGCCTCTCCAGTCTCCACCTTCGAAGTTCGATCAGCAACAGTAACACACCTCTGCGCCTCTCCAGATCTCTGCTCTTCTCATTGTCGTCTGCTCTACTGCTCTTGCCGTCGTCGATCTCTGCTCTTCTCGGTGATATCATATACCGTAACAAACCTCGCCGTCGATCTCTGCTCTTCTCTCCCTCTTTGGTAGCTCACTCACTCTCTCTCTCTCTCTCTCTCTCTCTCTCTCTCTCTCTCTCTCTCTCTCGGTGATATCATATACACAGGTGTTTATTACACTCCCACTTACCACCACATGTGATGTGTCGGTGTTGTTGACTAATTAATTGTTTGTTTACCAACACATGTCGGTGCTGTTAGTAATCAACAGTGGCCATTAACTGTTACCACCACATGTCGGTGCTGTTGACTAATCAACAATGGCCATTAACTGTTTGTTTAGTTTTTTTTTTCTCTCACAATTTATGTTAATTAGTTAGTAGCACATGTCGGTCCACAGCCCACTGCCCACTGTTGACTTTCTATTTAAATGTTTATTATAGTTTATTAGTTAATTGCTTAACAGTAAACAATAAACAATAGTTAATTGCAATTTCATGCCACTTGCTTTAATTTTATTTCAAATGGTGGACGCTTGTGTTTTGTTGATTTCGATGTATTAGTTCTACTCTATGCGAGAACCGTAAACTATGTGCAATTTGGTAGATGTTTTTATGTATCTTTTGGATGGTATGCTATCTAAAACTCATTAGCTTAGTGTTATTAGTTAAAGTATTGCCATATGCTATTTTTTTCTAATTTTTTTTTACATAGGTGTGCCTCGCTGCGCCTCTCGCTTAGGCGCGCCTTTGACAACTATGGTTATAGCTGAAGGGGGTAAATCTGAATCACGATTGTGTGTGTGTGTGTGTGTGAGAGAGAGAGAGAGAGAGGGAGATTTTGCATCCATATGTTATGTTGTATCTATGGTATAAACAATCAACGAATTGGTAGTTGGAATTTCGCCGTGAATTGTTATTATTTATAGCTCTAGCAGAAGACTGGTGGTGAACGATACCAAGTCACATTATTATTATCTCAGGCAGGAACTAGTAGATATACTTTTTTCTATGTCCATTTGTTTATGAACAATGCTACCAATCAACGAACTACCAGGTGGAATTTGGTCGAGCATGCATGCAATTGATTGCTTAGAGCAGTAGGTTTAGATTTCAAAAGTGACTTAGTGATCTTATGCTTCTTTTGTTTCAAAGGAAAATGTGGAACATGTTTTGCGTGGAAAATGGTTTCCTGTGTTTGGTTGCGAGGTGCTACTCCTAGTAATGATGGGTGGTGGGTGGTGGTGGTGCAGAAAAATGTTTTTCACCTTTTAGTAGTCGATTTGAATTTTGGTTTACAGTTGCTGAACTCATAGGCATGTCTCCCGTTCACGTTTAGTCCGTTACTAAATTGGGGGCTTCTATTGAATATTTCTTATCCGAATAAGTAGAGGAAAGTATGTGAATATGCTCTTTGTGGTTCTTGCAGGTGAATGGGAAAAATGGCTCTCCTTTATATTATGGCCCTAATGAGAATTCTCATGTCACT
The DNA here is from genome assembly GCA_020921065.1 of Vaccinium darrowii. Classification (NCBI taxonomy): domain Eukaryota; kingdom Viridiplantae; phylum Streptophyta; class Magnoliopsida; order Ericales; family Ericaceae; genus Vaccinium; species Vaccinium darrowii. The sequence continues at coordinate 28,023,458 of CM037161.1, read as the reverse complement.
AGTTATAGAATGGCATTTAAGAAATTTGCGATCTTGTTGAATCGCAAAAGGTGGTCTAATAAAGAAAGGGAGAATCTCGCTAAGGGAATAAAACAGCAATTGCAAGAACTGTTGTTTCAAAAGTCAGTTGACTTAGTCAGGTATTTTTTCTCATGATAAACTCTCGATGTTTGTGCAGCTCATTATGTTAAAGCTTTATGTTTTTCCTTATTTCTTTATGTTAAAGCTTTATGTTTGGAAGGGATATTTGCTTATTGGCGGGAGTGGAGTAATATTGGCATTTTAGTTCACTTGCCATCAGAATAGATATTATTAGGACTTTTCTCTATGCCTTAAGTAATTTAATCAAGGTTGTCAAATCGCGAATCGAATCGTGAATCGTGACGATTTGGTCCAAATTTAAGAAGTACATTGGAAAATGTATCTATGCACCTACATAGTAAAGATACATTGTAAAATTGTAAATTTTAATCACTGTTGAAGTTTGTTTTCTAATTTCTACTATTAGTTGTTGGTCTGAGGCTCTGAACCTTGTTGGTGTATTATTTTGAGGATACAAGAATTAAAAAGATCAATTTGTGAAATTACATGTCCATGTAGGATATTATCCTCAATAATATTCACAGCTACTTGTATTAATACCAGCTAGCAAACTAAAATTATGACATTTTAAAGACGTTGAGCACATCTATTGACTCATACTATAGTAAAATATGAAAATTCAACTGAAATAAAGTAGATAACTCATAGTAGTCGAATGCAACAATTGTGATAAACCTTGATTCGCCTATAGATTCGTATCATTTTTGAGTATATGATTCACCACTGACTTCATATAAACCTTGATTCACCTGTAGATTCGTATTGTTTTTGCATGAATTGTGTATCGAATTGACAACTGACCTTGTAATGCTTTGCTTGTTTTATTGGGGATTGTTTCTATAACTTTACAATCCTAACTCTGGGAATTTTATGTTGCTAATTACTAGATCAACTTTAGTTTAGCATGTTTAAGGAGAGTCTTCTCTTCTCCCGTAGGATTACCATCTTCAAGTGTGTATTTGTCCATCCTATAGATATTGTTATCCAAAGCCATCATTTACGTGTTTGATAGAGTATTTATTCACACCTGTATATCGATTGACAAGTTTTGCTTCACAGTGATGTAGAAAGATCGTCTGGAGATTCAAATGACTTTGATAGTAGGATTGCATCAATTAGGGATCTGGATATCACCCCTGAGAATATTAGATCATTTCTGCCCAAGGTTAACTGGGAGAGGTTGTCCTCTATGTACGTCGCAGGTCGTTCTGGTGCAGAATGTGAAGCAAGGTAACTTAAATATTTTTTCCCTTAAGTGGAAACCATTTATTTCTGAAGTTTGGTTGGGAATATTGTAGTATGTACTTTTACATGCTTGATTCGTATTGACCTGCATATTATTAACCATCTATGCTCCAATCTCTTCATCGAACATCCAGTAGGTTGAACAATTACAAAATTGAGCAACAACAAATTCTTATTTAGTAAAAACCAAACCAAACCAAACCAAACCAAGCCTTATGTCCCAATCAATTGGGGTCGGCTACATGAATCCTTTTTCTCCATTGAGCTCTGTCCAGTGCTACTTCATCATTTAAACCTAGTATACTCAGATCTTTGCGTACTACCGCATCTAATGTCAATTTGGGTCTTCCCCTCCCTTGTGCGTTTCTACCCAAAGCTATCCTATCCACTCTCTTAACTACTGCATCCGCTGGTAATCTTACTTTGTAGTCATGTACAACTCTTTTTCTTTTGATATGCGCATAAGTTACTTGTATTCATAAAGATGTTATTGTGAAAGTGGAACATATTGTTATTTTTTATTTTCCTGTAAGGGTAGCGTAGTCTTTCTTATTAGGTTTTTCCTGAGGCTATTAAGTTTTGGCTTTACAACCAACCATTAATCTTGTGACATTTTGATTACTTGTGCCATACAATATCTTTTGCCACCTCCTCTCTTTGGATTGTTACATGTTATCATATCAGTCACGCCAAAATTTGCAACGGCCACCACTGGCGTTGGCTCCCCTTACCATATGTGATGACATTGCAGCCCACCTCATCGGCACTACTCTACACTGTTCATCGGCACACTGTCCATTGATATTGTTAAAGCATCCAACTCAAAACCAATTGGCTATGAGTGGAGAGACCGCCCAGGCTCATACTGGACTCGGAGGTTATAATTAACCAATGTGGGACAAGCTCTAACACTCCCCCGCACGTGTGACCCCTGACCCGCACGTGGAGAGTTAAATTACGGATCCGCAACATTGGGATCACAACGAAACAAGGTGCACTTATGGCACAAACAACGGGGTAATAACCAAGAAAGTCTTGTCCAAAATCCTCCGAAAGCCTAGCTCTGATACCATGTTAAAGCATCCAACTCAAAACCAATTGGCTATGAGTGGAGAGACCGCCCAGGCTCATATACTAGACTCGGAGGTTATAATTAACCAATGTGGGACAAGCTCTAACAAATATAGTTCGTTGTACTGTTCCTCATCGCAAATTGTATTGCAGGCAATACCAACCACCGCTGGCTCATCTTACAGCACGGATGACCACCCTCGGGCCTCGTCGGCCACTGCTCAATCATTGACCGCCCTTGCCTTGTCATTTTTAACAATTTTTAGCCCTAATGTGGTACATAACAGTTTTAATCTACTACGTCCAATCCTCGCGGTGCATTCTCTGACCCCACCAAAGCCCCCTTTACCTTCGGCGACCACTATTGGGCCTCCGAAATAGTTTTTGACGCAGTATAGACCCTTTTGTACCTCTATAAACTCCTTTTCCATATCGGTCTAACCTTCAGACACTACCGACATTCTTTGTTTGATGTCTCACATCCTCCGATGCAACAACAAAGGCTCCCATCTACTCTTTATTGTGTGTTTTTGGTTGAATATGCATTGTTACTCTTCCAAGAAACGAGCATAGCAAGCTCTATGCATGCTGGGTTCTCTGTATTTTCGTGTGGTTTAGTATTACACAGAAAAGTTATGGGTGTTATGATCCAATCACTTGCAAGTTGTATGTCTCAACATGTTTGTTTTCTTGAGTGTACCCTTATTTCATTCTTCCTCCCACAACACCACCTTTATTGAGGGAGGGCATGATTCATATTCCAATTCCTCCTGATATGTCTTCCGAGGAATACCCCTTTACCCTTGAGGTATCAGGTATTCCCACAGGTCTTGCTACTCTCCCTAGGTCCACTCTCCTCACATCTTACCCTTTGGTTTACTCTCGGCATTATAAAGCTTCTCGCCCAGCCTCGTAGCTCTAGTCTCTCTCAGCCTCAGCCTGCTTCTTTGAATTCCGATCCTTCTAAATGCCGATATCTAGTCGTGATCATCGTCCATCTGTAAGAGTTGGTTTTACTAATTCTTGTTGTCGTTCTTCGTATCATTCCTTCCTTTCTCGTATATAAACATACCTTGAACCCAAGTCATTACAAGAACTAAATTGGGTAAATGCCATGAATGACGATTAACTGCTTTTGCAAAAACTGACACTTGTACATTGGTTCCTCTAGCGGATGATAGAAAGTGGAGTGCAAAACTCATTATGCACGAAAAATGTATGTGGATATATATAGGGAGAGAAGAGAGAGAGATAGAGTTGGAGATCGCGAGAGGCAGATTTGGAGACGAGAGATCCATCATCATGAATACAAATAACTTCTGCTCGTACCTGCTAGTTTTCAGGGGTGTGTGAAAGTGTAGCATTTAGCTTATTGTTAGTTTTCAGGGTAGTATAATCTTTCACGTACCTGCTCCAATGAACTAAGTGTACTTGTTTAAGATTTAAAGGAAAAAGTAAGCTGCAGGATAGAATCATGTCACGTGCCCACTACATAGGTAAATTAGAGTTCTGTTCCCTTCCTTATCACGGGAAGGCCTACTAATCTATGTTAAAAGGAATTATAAGATGAGATCTTTGTTTCCCAAGTTGGATTCGTTGAAGCTTCTGTGTTGTTCAAGGAAGCTAACTTGGAAGTTTAAAATCACTGGCACCACCTAGTGCCAAAGTTTTTTCATACATATGGTGCAAGTGAGTGCTTCTGACAAGTTCATAGCTTTTTATTAAAACAAGTAGTCAACATCTAGTTGTGTTTGGTTTCCTTTTGAAGTACTTGTTAATCAGAATCGGCTGCTAGATAATACGTACCGTCTTTACGGAAAACACTACCAGAGGGGAAAACGTTTTCGAGAATAGATATCCTAGAGTCTAGTAAAGGGAGCTTTATTATGATCCTGTACAGGCTTTTTACCATGCTATTTAGCTTGAAACCTTTCTTACCTTCTAGGAAAAGTGACGATGTCACGATGGTCAGCAGTCTTGCTCTGCAGTACCCTTTTCATTTGAAACAAAACATCACTGTGTTCTGCTTTCTCCCTTAGAAAGGTAATATATCTTCAGATCATTAGCATAATGTCTGGCATTTCCAGTTTCAGTTTCTGCAGTATTTGACTGGTTTTGTGCTTTTTGAACTTTATGAAGCTTATATGTTCTTCCACCAAGTTGCATCTCAGACATCTTAGGTGACCACCATGACCAAGACATAGCCATTGTGCGATTGAATTAAGAAAGTCAATGTATCAGGTGGGAACTATGGCTGAATGGAGTTATACTCAGATTTATGGTGCTTTATGCACTTGCAACTTCTGTTTGTTTTGGACTTCTGCAGTGCTGTCATGTTTTTTTATCCCCTTTGAATAACAGTGATGATGTTGTCAACATGGATTGAGTGGATTACAACCCGGTGTAGCTAATGAAGTGAGAAATTATTGCAGGTGGTTGAACTGTGAAGACCCCTTAATCAATCACCACTCATGGTCTAGAAGGGAGGATAAGGAACTTCTACGTATAATCCAGGAAAGGGGTATCAGTGACTGGATTGACATTGCCGTTCTGTTGGGAACAAACAGGACCCCATTTCAGTGCCTGGCTCGGTATCAAAGAAGTCTTAATGCTTCGATACTGAAGAGGGGGTGGACTGAGGATGACGATGATAAACTTCGTGCTGCTGTAGAAACTTTTGGCGAGGGTAATTGGCAGCTCATAGCTTCCACTTTGGAAGGATGGACCGGTACCCAATGCTCTAATAGGTCAGTTAGCCATCTCAATGAAAAGTGATATTGGAATTTAACTCAGGTTATATGAACAATAACAAAGTAGCTAAGGTACTATACTTCACAGTTCCAGAAATGATAGGGGAACATCTGATACTCCACTATTCTCTGGTGTAATTTCTTAAGCTGTTGTTTCTCGTTATGGATATAATTTATTTCGTACCATCCAGATTGTATGGCAAGATGGCTGATTTATTATTAGAGGAGCTAATTTATGTAGCTGGTGTTATTAGCGCACTATCCAACCGTCCGTGCTCAAACTCAGATTCTCTCATTGGAAAATCAGCCTTCTGTTAATATCTTCCCTCAAGCTCAAACTCTGCATTTCTTTGCCTTTGTTCCATTGGCATAGACGCAAATGCTTGTGATTGAGTTGATGCATTAGCTCAAGGCCTTACGATTTCCTAGGAAAATAAAATGCAAACCAATGGAGCTTGTTGGGCTTTTTAGAAAGAGTGGAAAGACGTCTTTGTGGGCAGTGAGGAGGTAGAGTGGGGAAGTGAAGGAGTAATGGAAGCGTGGCTGCTTGCTGGAATTTGCTTGATGCAGCTTATTTGTGATTGAGTTGGTACATATAGCTCAAGAGCCTTACGACTTTGTAGGAGTTAAAACTCTGAACCATTGGAGGGAGATGTGGTTTAGAAGTATGTGGAGGATGTGTGTTGCCGGTGGTGGGGAAACAAAGGAGGAAGGCGAGCGTGGCTGCTTGCTCCCCTTTGCTTGATGTGGCTTATTTGGAGGCTGGAGCTTACATCATATTTTCCAAGGGTATTTAGGAACCGATCGCTAGATGAAAAACTCCATTTTCATCTATTTTGTTTAGTTGGCAATTTAGGTTTGACATGCCCTTCTTGATATGTAACACTATATTTCTCGTTTATATATGTCCTCATTCATTGCTGACACGTTTCAAACACAGACACGACACGACTCTGTCCGGATACGTGTCAAACATGCCTACATATGTGTCTATATGTACACACACACACTCGGATACGTGGACACTAGGACAAGTTGGGTACTCTCTTGGAACACGTTGAGCGCATTAGGAGGTTTAAAATGTAATTTTAAATCTTGGTACAGAGTTAAAAATTCCATAGACATTTAGTTTATGTACGCTTATCTAGTGAGTAGTGACTGTTGCTTTGTATCTTTGTGACTTTAATACTTTTTGCGGGTTTTATCTTAATTTGATGAAATAATGTTTTAGATCGTTTATACAAATCGACAAGATACCTCTATAGTACAATAATATAGATTTTGTGCTCTTTCTCAGGTAACTGCTCATTCACTATCTATCTTTGTCTCTTAGTCTTCTTCTTCCTTGAGTCACATAGCTTGATTATTCTTTCATATGTTTCTCTTCTATGAAGCACTAAAATTAACAATGAATTTGGTCTTCTGTGTGTGTATTATGGTGAACTGTAGTCAAAGCAAAATGGAATTTTGGCAGACAATGTCAAAAATAGGGCCACGAGGAACTTAGAAATGTTTTTTAAGACATGATTGAGAGGTTTAAGACTTTCAGTTTATCGGATGTCTTGCTTTTATCAGAGCTTTCTAATTGTTCTTTTCAATAATCCATAAGTACCTTTTAGTTTAAGGGCAAAAGTGTAATGCCTTGGATTCTAAATATTGCATTTCATACAAGTCTATCCCCATAGTATCATGTTATAAAACATTCAGCAGATGTTTTCATTTATTAGTGGTCTGCAACTTCTGGAGTTCCTCTCATACTATTTTAATGATTTTGCTTTAGATGCATTGGTAATTCATCAGTAACATGATAACTATGTACATCTAATTTATTTAATAAATGCAGATGGATAAAATCCCTCCACCCGGCTAGGCAAAGGAAAGGGAGGTGGAGATTGGAGGAGGACAAGCTACTTAAAGTAGCAGTGATGCTTTTTGGGCCAAAAAACTGGAATAAAATAGCTCAATTTGTTCCAGGTCGAACTCATGTGCAATGTAGAGAGAGGTATAGATATAAATCCCGATCTTGGCTCCAACACAGTTTTGATGTGATTTTATTTTAACACCTGACTTGTGGCAGATGGTTCAATAACTTAAATCCTTCTTTGATTTTTGGTGAATGGACTCAAGAAGAGGATTCTAAGTTGGATGCTGCATTTACGGAACATAAAAATTGCTGGTCTAAGGTTGCTGCATTTGTGCCTCCCCGCACTGATAATCAGTGTAAGAGGTAAATTTTTGTATACCATTAAAAAAAATGTTCTTCATGTCACATTGCCATTGTGTTACTTCATTTTTTCCCCTTCAACCATTCTGTTCTGATTCTTCTTAATTTTTCTATACTGCCTTTTACTCCTGTATTTAATGATTTTCTCCTCTGGCTCTCTCCTCTATGATTAGGAGGTGGAAGAAAATGCATCCAGATGAATGGTCAGGGCTCAAAGTAGAGAGAGAGATACAAAAGAAAGCTTTCATAGCAAACTTTGTAGGTCGGGAGTCAGCACGATCTTCACTGAGACCAAATGATTTCATTCCACGAGTAATCACAAATGCAGTTGAGGAATCTAAAGATGTAAATCCTTCTGGAAAACAAAAGCGGAAATCAAGGTATGCTGGTTAGATACTGTGGAGCAGTGTTTTTAAATTGGGATACGTACCGTGTATCGTTTTTTTCATTGTATAAATCATATCGGGATACGTATCGTATATCTTAAGATACGTTTGATGGAAGAGTAGGAGTTTCTAATATTTAGTTAGACAAGATTTTGGGGGAGGGAGAAATAATTAAGGCAATGGTGGGGAAGGAGGGTATTTATATTACACTTAAACTCAGAACTCTTTTTTTCGGCTTGGTACAAAATGGCTAGAATCCATTCCTATTTATACTTACTCAATGGAAGGGTCTAGTCCAAATCCATGGAAGAGTCTAGTCCAAACATATTTTCATATAAGATATACTTTGAGGTAGATTCTAGAATTACAGACGTAACTAATTCTCACAAAAAAATCTAGATATTTCACAAGGATATTGTAGAATTTCTAGAAGATAGATATTATAGAGCTTCTAGAAACTAGATATTTATATCTACTTCAATAATATCTTTCATCTTTAAACTGTCAATTGGGCTTATTTGGACTTTATTTTTCTTGTGCCAAAATACTATATCTAGTTTATTCTTCAACAAAAATAATCATAATTAATATACGATTAAAAAGTAGTTATTCCTAATGAAATCAACAAACTATACTTACATTTACCCAAAAGAAATGTTTTTAAAATGCAAAATTTCAAGTCTCTCAATTGGGGTCTATCACATTAAGGCTTCTGATGCCTTAGCTATGGAAAGAAAAAAAGTGTTTTTTTAAACTTTTGGCACAGGCTATTATATGATGCACTCTCTTAAATATACTGTTGGTGATGCTTTTTGAAAAAAAAAAAAAAATTGTCTTTCTTTTGGTTGGTTGAATGGCTAACACAGATGTCCTCATTCACCAAAACAAATCTTCTTCTTTTTTTCCTAGTATTTTTCTTTTTGGTAGCCGACACAATTATTTATTTTTTGACATTGTAGCAAACTAAAAAAAAATGGCAATACTATTTCAATAACAACGGGTGAACTTGCTCTAATCTCCTAACAAGGCGTAACATTGCCCTTGCATGATTTAGACAAAACACAATCGAATTATGTTTTTTTTTCCCTTTATTCAAGCCCTGCGTTGAGGTTGAATTTCTATCAAGTGTTTGAATATCGCCATAATTAGATCAAGTGGCTTAGATTAATACGTTTGGGGTTCCGCTTCTTAAAATAAGGTCTGACTTTTTTCCAGTAAGTAATCGTAAGATATGTACCAAATAAGGATACACATAAATCGTAGGATACGCGATCGTATCGTAGGATTTCTATACAAGGAGGATACAGGGTGCGATATGTATTGTTTTCCGAAGGAGACGATACGAATCGTATCTTACGTATCGTGTATCGTAGGTTTTCAATAACTATGCTGTGGAGTATGTTGCATTGATTGCATTTCTTTGGATTCATATGAAACATACATAAAGGAGGTCAATGATAATAGGGCTTTTCATGATTACTGTGTTCTTGATGACAGTGAATAAAGATCCTTTAAAGTTGTCTGTGAGTTGAAACAATTGCTTAAATCCCAGCTGTATATCTGAAGTTGTATTTATGTTACCATGTCACGTGTTATTGCATTTAGTTACAACAGTGTTCTGAAATGCAGGTCCAAGAGATCTACGAAGGAAGCTCAAAGTTGTTCTGGGGAAGTTCCATTGTTAACTGGGATTGAGAACTGTGGTGGTGATGACTCTATTTCAAAGAAGAGAATGATGAAGCCACGACAATCACAGAAGAAAATAAGCCTTTACCCGACTCAAGATTGTGCAAGGAATTGTCAAGTTGGACCATCTGATTGTAAAAGGTCAAGGACTACAAAGAAGTCTATTTCCAATCATATATCAGAGGTTGAAGATGGGGATGACATGACTCTCACTTTGTTTATTGAGAATAAACGGAAGAAGATAAGGCTTGAACTTGCTGAAACGGGTAAGCTTAAACTTGCTGAAACGGGTAATTTTGTTGTTGGAGGGATATCTCCTTCACATGAATCATCGAAAGATCCGTTGTGTAATCATCATGAGGCCCCCAGCCTTGAACTGACTCAAGATTGTGCAAGGAATTGTCAAGTTGGACCATCTGATTGTGAAAGGTCAAGGACTACAAAGAAGTCTATTTCCAATCATATATCAGAGGTTGAAGATGGGGATGACATGACTCTTGCTTTGTTTATTGAGAATAAACGGAAGAAGATAAGGCTTGAACTTGCTGAAACGGGTAATTTTGTTGTTGGAGGGATATCTCCTTCACATGAATCATCGAAAAATCCGTTGTGTAATCATCATGAGGCCCCCAGCCCTCCCCATGGATTTGAGATGGCAGAGATGCGTCATAGTTCGAACAAAGAGGATTAAACATATTTTGCCTAATCTTATCAGTCATGATGCAGGAGCATATTAATGCTTATTGAAAATAATGTTTTATTTTAGTCTAATGTGTCTTTCTAGTTCCTAGTCAAAGAGTCTAGTTGTTTTTTTTCATTTCTCGAAGAGTCTTTTTTAGTTTTTAGTAGTCAAAGTTTTTAGCTTATTAATTAGTTTAGAGTCTTGGAAGTTGAAATTTACATTTCCTATGCTTGGAGGGATGTTCTAAGTTATCTATTTAAACCCATCTAGTCAATGAAATTAGTAGAGTTGAGTTAAGTTAAATTGGCCTTTGGTTGTTGGTTGTTGTGAGAAGTATTTCTACTTCTTGTTTTCGTTTCTGTAGCTCTTAGGAGGATTCCTTTGAGTGGTGAGCGACCCCTATGCCCTGTATTCTTTTTTAGACACTTCGGGTGGTGATAATTTGTAACACGTTGGTGTTTCTAATTGGGTGGTGAGTGTCTACCCTTTATCATTTATTTTTTATTCCTTCCCATCTGTAAAATCCGGTATCAAGTCATCTGTTTTTGTCTATCCCGGAAGTGGTCCTATATTTGAAGACCATGACATCTTTTTGTAAATGGCTTCATAGACTTGTAAACAAAGGTTTCCGGCTTATTATTTCTGTGGATTCCTTTGATCAAAAAGAGAGGAAAAGAAGAAGCCTGCTATAGTGTGTCGATTTTCTGTGCTGTGGGATTTTGGTGGTGCGTGTACTAGCTTTTGTTGTCTGTGCTGTGGATCCTCTAATAAAAAAGGGAGTAAAAAAGGGAAATGCTAACGGGTGCAACATTGTACCCGTTAAGGGTATAAAAAGTACACTTGTGGATCTCACTTGTACTTTAAAGAACACTTTAAATTACAAGTGTAGTGTAAAAGTGTATTTTAAAGTACAAGTGAGACTTAACAAGTGTACTTTTTTCTACGCTTAACGGGTGCAATGGTGCACCCGTTAGCAACAAAAAAAAAAAAAAAAACCTTTTATCAGATTCTCCGCAAAATCTGCTGCTCCAGTTGACATGGTGACTGCTTCATTTGTTCTCTGCCTTTCCGGCATTCTGCAGTGCACGCTACTTAGTTATTAGTTAGTTGCTTATTACAATCCTTTACCATGTCCCAGAAAATTAAAGTGTTTCCTGATTTAGTGAAAACCCCTTCATTCAACCAAATGATCAGAAGAAAAAGTGAGTTCCCACTACAAAATAGAATTTTACATTCAGTTTCTTGATCTGTATCAAACTTACCGATGGAACAACAAAATAAAGTTAGGTGGTGGTTAAAGTGGGGACTGGGGAGAGTTAATTTTGTCACCCTACTCAAATTCATGCTAAATAGCCAGTGGAGAGGAGGGTTTTTTCATGTATTTTTCTCATGGAAATCCTTGTGCGTGATTTTATTAGGTAACATTATTACCAGAAAATAATATTTTCTGTGGTAGTTAAGGTATTTTTCAAAAAGAATAATGCTAAAACCAGCAACAGCTCAGTGAGCTGCTTTAATTAAGATTCAATAAGTATATTGAAATGCGTAAAAAATATATTAAAGTGTGTAAAAGTGCATCAACAAGTATAAAAAATTACATTGAAGTTTGTGTTTTTTTGTTTCTTTTTCTTAACTTGTTGAGAGCCCACTAGGGAACCTTCACATCATTTTATGTTCACTTCAATGATCGAAAGTCAACAAATAGATTGCTCCGACAGCAATTACTACCAAATAATAGATGTAAGCTCCATAGGTCGAACTCCTTCATGGTTGGCAATTTCATGTCCAAACATACATTTGCATGTATCCTCTTTTATCGAATTGTATTTTTTTTTTCTAGAACATTTGTATTAGGTGTGGCAATGGCATGTTGTTTTTAATTTTGAGTGTGGTAGTGCTTAGTCAAGTTTTCGGGAGCATTGAGATGTGGTTTAAAGAGCAGCAGCAGTTTCGCTCAAGCAAGTATGGGCGGGTGTCACTGGATGCAAGTCGCTCGAGCAAAACTGGCTTTTTTCACTAGCTCTATAAATACAGCGAAATTAGGTTCACAGATCATCTTGAGCAGCCATCACTTCAAAACTTGGGTTTTTAAACTTCCAAATATCTTTGAGTGCTAAAGCTTATGTATCTTGAAAGATTGTAACGATCAATGGGATCATTGTGCTAATTGATCATCTTCAAGAGGTTTCATCTACTTCATCAACATCCAGTCTTTGAGTTAAGCCCTTTCGGAGAGTTTGAAAGGCTTGAGGATTCAAGATTCCGTGGTCATGCAGGAGTATAGTGAACTTAGATTTAGCAAGTAGTTCTTAGGACTTATGGTGAGGATACACAGTCAAGAGTAAGAATACTTGTAATCATATGATTGTTCTAGTGCATAATTCCTTCCCGTTGTTTTTACCCATTCAGGAGTTTTTCACGTATGTCGTTGCGTTCATTGTTTGATTGTTTTTCCGTTGTATGACTGGTAAAAAGGATCGGAACATTGCAAACGATAGACCTAGATTCTAGGGTTTTTCAATGGATCATAGTTCCAATTCCCTAAGTATTTATTAAATGGAAATATAACTCCTAATTAAATTAATTAAATGAGGCTCCTAAACTGAAGCACCACTTATGTTTCCCCCATGATATCATCATGGATGTCAGTTAATCTTGCAAATGTCTAAAGTCTCCATTTTACCCTTAGAATCTAACACCAATCATATATTGTCAAAAGTCATGAGGATGAAATGTACAAATAAATTATACATAGCCATATTAGATTGATCTTCTGCATTTTAGGAATGTGGGCCATGAGGATTCATCTAAAGTCCTGAGGGCAAGATCAGTATACTCAATTATATCCGTAGCGTAGCCATATTAGATTGATCTTTTACATTTTAGGGATGTGGTCCATGAGAATCATGAATCCAAGAGGGCGGTGAGTTAGGGGTGGTTTGGGTAAATTGAAAAAACTGGTGTTTTGGTTTTTTTGGTTTTGTCCTTATTCAATTTTTTTTTTTGTATTTGTTAGTTTTTGGTCTATTTTTTGTGGTTTCTTGGCTTGTCTCGACGAGAGGAATTTAAAAAGTATAAAATTATTAGCCAAATTTAAAGTTTTGTGAATAAAGACGAAGAATAATCCAAAAATTTATCACAAGAAACCTAATTTCTACACACATCGTGCATTCAAATGTGACGTCATTTGAAATCACGGATATCGATCAATACAGAGTTAGTTAAATTTGAATGCAATTTAACTAACGGGTTAAATATAGAGTTAATTAAATTTCAATTTTTGAATTAAAAATTGACCGACTAAGATGAACACGTAAATAGGACTAAGTTTGCAATTTAACCAACTCTGTATTGATCGATATCCGTAAACTTTTACTTCTGACTCAGCTAGTGCGCTGTGGTTTGATGATTAGCTCTAAAAAGCGAACATTATCATCAAAGTAAGTTTTTTCCACATTATAGCAATGCTTTGACCAAAAAGTAGATTATGGTTTTTTGGTTTTTTTCGTTTCGTTTTTATTTATGTTGGACTACTTTTCCATCAACTTTCCTAAAATCAATTGGTGTTAGGAAGGGTTTCAATTAAGTCTTTTATGGTATTCGACATCGCACCCGCAAATCTGTTTTTAGAGCGGTCGCAGGGAGTAACTTTGTGTAACCAAATCTATGGGAGCACCCCGGGCCCAACAATTTATTATTTTTTTTTTTTTGCATTTGTTAGATTCGCGTCAAGATTTTGTGGTTTCTGGATTCCTCTCTGCGAGACGAATCTAACAAGTATAAATTTATGGTCAAACCAAATATTTTTTTGAATAAAGCCGAAATACTTGGATTATTGGAATTATCCAAGTATTTCGGCTTTATTAAAAAAAATTGAGTTTCGACCATAATTTTATACTTGTTAGATTCGTCTCGCCAAGAGAAATTCAGAAACCATAAAACCTTGAGGCGAAACTAACAAATGCAAAAAAAAATTTGAATAAAGACGAAACAAAAAAACCATAATCTAGTTTTGGCCCAAAGCACCCAATAGTCACACACATAAAATGAGGAAAAAACTCCGTACTTGTCTTAATCAACCAAATACCTGCATGAAAAACCCTCCTCTCCTCTGGTCCACAATCTGATATCTCACCCACCTCACATCTGCCTAGCTATATGCGTCCATATATACAGAAAGGAAACTCTAGGAAAAATATCCTATCTGCTACTTGCTTGACCATTTAGGGACTTACACCCCGTTTGGATGCCGGAGATGATTTGGGTGGATTTATAATGAGGGTAGATTTGAAGGTGGATTTGTAATGAGGGTGGATTTGGTAATAAGGGTGGCCCCACCTCATAAGAAGGGTGGATTTGTTAGTGAGGTGTTTGGATGTTATTTCGAGAAGGTGGATTTGGAAGGTAGATTTGATAGGATAAGAGAGCAAATGACATATTTGCCCCCGGTTTTTTATTTTAATAAACTAAATGAATTAATTTTATTATAATAACAATAAATACAATAAATACACAATAAATACATACAAATAATTGAACTATATAACATGTAAAAAAATTACGAACTGAAAATTTTTAAAAATAAAAGAGAATGAAGGAGATACCATTATAAGTTTTAGTTGGGCTTGGCTTGGCATTTTTAGTTGGCTGGGCCTTATTATGATTTGGGTCTCTTTAACCCTAAACCATCCCCACCTCCTTTCAAAAAAAAAAAAAAAAACCATCCCCACCAAATACACCGGTCTTCTCCTCCTCTTATTCTCACGCAAAAAGGAGCAGCAGCCATGGCGAAGATCAGACCTCTAATAGACGAAGAATCAGACCTCCCATGGGTTTAATAAAACCAGGTACTCTCTCTCTCTCTCTCTCTCTCTCTCTCTCACGCACAAAATCCATGTTTGGGACGAAGATCAGACCTCCCATGGACGAAGATTAGACATTTTGGTTATTTTTTTTGGTTCAAAACCCTCCAAAATCACCTGGATTTGGAGGGGTATTTCGGTACAAAAAACACACAAATCCCCCCTGATTTGCTAACGACAGGGGGGAGGCTGTCGTTGGCAAATCCCGGTGCTCCCGGATTTGTACTCCAAACAGTGATTTTTTTTGAGCAAATCCGGGGGCGAAAATGGCGAACCAAACGCCGGCTTGTGGTGGGACCGGGATTGCAAATCCGGGTGTGAAGCAAATCCGGGTGCAAATCCGGCATCCAAACAGGGTGAGGGACCGAGCAGTCTCTCTCATGGAGGAACTACCTATAAACACTGACACCCTCCTTCGTCATACTTTCGTGTTTGGTCCATACACTTGCTCCTGAACTCACATAAATGTGCAATGAATGTGATTGTTGGGGCATCACGTTCACGCACCTAATAATTTTTACTTTCTTTTTTGTTTTTGGGGTCGGTTGATGGGGAAGGGTTGGAAACTTGGAAGGTTGGGACAATCCAAATTGGTGCTGATTGGCATTTGAGTAAAGTTAACAGATTCAGGCCTCTTAGACAAACAAATCTCTCACACACATCCGAGAGTTTGAGAGTGTGTGTTGTATTTAACGGGTCATTTCGCTCACCTGATCAGTAATTGCCGAGTGTGAAAGATTTGTTGGTCCCAAAACAAAAGGAAAAAAAAAAAAGCGCACACCATGTAAATATGGTATGCCAGAAGTTTTTTTTGGCAATTTATGCCTTTTTAAGTTTATTTTAAGTTTGTTTCAATGTTTGATTGTGTTTTAGTCCGTTGGAAATCATAATTAAAATCGGGTACCCATTCGGTTCGGTTTGCCCTGAACCCCATTCGGTTCAGTTATGGAATAAATTTTCATAACCCGTTCGGTTACCGGTTCGGTTCGGGGCAGTGTTGTGGTGATTCGGTTCGGTTCGGTTCGGTTCATACCCCAATCCGCCCCGTTGCCATCCCTAGTGCGCAGCACCATACAGTGCACCAATTTCAATCGTTCAACGTTATTTTTAATAGTCCAAATTCACAGATGCTTTTTTACCGGCCAAAACTGTTAAATCTCCTTTTTATTTCTACTGTTTCGGCTGCGTTTGGCATGGCAGTTTATGTGTCTTCTAATGTTTTCCCTAGTGTTTTTTACGATATGTTTGGGAGCCTCATTTTTAACTTTTCATTCAACTATTTGACCTTTTGAAATTTTAAATTATGGTCAAAATATATTTTGAATTTGTCAGAAGTGTTTTGGAGAAATTTACAGAATATATTTTGCAACAGAAGTAGTGATTGAAATATATGTGTAGAATTCATTTTGTACGTCTTTTTGTTCATCAAAATGGGAAAAGTGAAAAATGAGCAGTCAAAAAGCTCCTCACAACCTACTTTTGGCTTCTCCTTTCTATTGTCAAATTTTGAGAATGTGTTTTGCCTAAACAGGAAACGGGGGTGCTGCTTTTCTCCCTGCTTTTCCCCTAAAAGGCATTGTTTGCTCATTTTCTTGGTACACCTCCAAAGCTTCCAAGGGCATTGTTTGGAGAGTTAATTTTGGGTTCAATTTTTGGGGATTTATGCTCTTTTGGTATAGTTGGTTTAGGTACTTGCACTTCGGATTGAGGGTTTAGGCATTGGGTTCAGGATTTAGGCACTTTGGAAAATTTACTCTCGAAACAGGGCCCTTGAAAAGGCTTTGGAAGTGTAGCAAGAAAATAAACAAAAAGATGTCGTTTTGGGGAAAAGCAGGGAGAAAAGCAGCACCCTTGGATCCGCCTGAACGTGTTCTGGGTTTTGTAGGCCAAACAATCAAAATGTAAAAAGGAAAAGCTGAAAAATGTGAAAACTTATGGGCCAAACACCCTAGTTTAAAAAAATAAAAGATACTAATCGTTACTTAGTAAGTTAGTAGGAGATATGGTATGCACTTCCTTATTGTATAAATGAAATGAGACAGGAAAACAAAAATTACATGTATAACGCATTTATAGCTACGGTGCATGATTTTATGTTCGGGATCGAATTTCGACGATCCGAACCGTTAGATGTGTTTAAAACGTGTTTTTAAGATTATATACGTTTTTATAGAAAACTGCTCGGATGAAGCCCTTCCGGGTAATTTTTTTTACAAATCCCCGCGTTGGACCTTAAAAACACGTTTTAAACACATCTAACAGTTCAGATCGTCGAAATTCAATCCCGAATAAAAATTCCTGCACCATAGAAAGTGAGGGAGCCCTTATTGGATATTTGTTATATATATATAAAACTGTCACGTATAAATGAAATGTGTTATGTAGGGTTTTTTTTTTTTGCCTCGTTATCCATTTATAATAAGGAAGTGAACATGATAATCAAAAAATATTTGTCCATGGCAACAAGCTCCATGGCAAAAGCCTCCTACGTCTTTATTGACTAATTTATCGAAGACGTCTTCATTTGATAGAATACTACTTTTATACGTACCCCATATCTAACATTTTTCACAGGCGAAGAGAGATTGGATGAACGTCTTGTTATGATGGTCATATAAATCTAGTATACAGGCCTGTTCTTACCCTTACGAATTCCCCAGGATGCAAACCATATTTCGTACCTATAAACCCATCCAATATGCGTCATAGTAAAAACCAACGTATCATTTTGAAATGAAATTCTTTCTATGAACCTTGCTTAATCAGGTTTGGTATTTATAGTCATTTATCCGCGCATTACGTATATGCGTTATATATAGTATAAATTTAAAATTTATACAATTGATAACAGATGGATTGCACGGATTCCATATGCACGGATTGTCAAACCCCATTATAGAGCGTACCTCATCACGCGCATAACCAGTATGCGTTATTGTCAAAAGTTAAATTGAGTTGCCGGTTGACTACTGAATGGAGACTATTAACTACAACGCGTGATAGTTATGCGTTATGGTAGGGGCTCACGCATAGTTAATACACATGAAGAGGGTAATTTTGATTCCCCCTCTGGAAAAACCCAACTACTGAATGGGGGACTATTAACTATAGCACGTGATAGTTATGCGTTATGGTAGGGGATCACGCATAATTAATACGCGTGAAGATGGTAAGTTAATTTTGATTCCTCTGCAAAGAACTCGGCCCTCTGTACAAACCGACTACCGAATGGGGGTCTATTAACTACAACGCATGATAGTTATAAGTTATGGTAGGGGATCATGCATAATTAATACGCGTTGTGTTGGTCCTATATATAACCAGGCTAATTTTGCATTAAAAGGAACACTCTACTTGATGTGTATTCCTCCCTCCACTTACAATGAAACAAGTCTTAGGGTTCCGTGGTGTAACAAATGGGATGGGTTTATAGTTACAAAATATCGGTCGCATGAGGAAACTGTACTCTAGTCAGCTTTGTCGTGAAAACCTAGATGCGTTTATAGGTACGAAATGTTCTCTATAAACCTTATATCAATGGTTAAGCGAGGTTGATGACTTAAGAGAAACGTTCTCCTCGTGCGGCATAAATAAGATAGATAAATAGTACACCCCATCTTTTGGGACGAAAGGGGAGCAACCTGGGGTGTACTTTTTTTATCTGTCAATAATAAAAATCCAGTTTTTACTAGAAGGCAGAGGTCGAGAAGTGGAACATTGACTTGTAAGATGTCCACTTCCTTATTATGATTTCTGTGGGATCCATTTACGTTAGATGTCTATTTCCTTATTGTATGTGAACTTTATTTTGAAAAAATGAAAAGAGAGAGAGAAAAAAATTAATAACGCATATTGAAAATTCGTTACCATGTATGACAACACATTTATCATATGCGTGGTTGTCCTATCTGCCTGCAAAAAAAAGCCTCGTGGTTCAAAACTGTGTTTTTTTGCCAGCCCGACAAACCATGCTATTTCAACTGTTTGAAGTGACTTGGGCTTTGTCTTTATGATGGCGTGTTTTCCATATGCGCTATAATATTTATCACGCATTTAGGAAATGCGTTGTTTTGATCCTTATAATTACTTCCCCTCAGAAGTTTACAGGTCCCCCTCATAAGTTTATGAAATCCATGTACTCAAAATTTGTAAATGACAATCCCCGTAGTAGTATATGTCGGGGGACAACTTGTACAACATACCGATGGGGGTCCATTGTACATGGGAGGCACAAGACTCCATTTAACAGTGGAACGCGGCATAACTCTTGATCAATTGAAATTTCTTATTTCGAATGCTGCAGGAATGGCGTCCACACAAATGACAATTACCTATCGCTTTTCGAGTATCCGATATCCAAACCCAACGTACGAGTACGTGGGAATTGAGCTTGTAGACAATTCTACCGTACAACTAATATTTGAAGTTTATGGAGAAATAACAGGTTACATCCCCATTTTGTTCACGGAAGCCATTAACGATCAACACCAACACCGTTCAAGTGACCGTGAACTCGGTCAAAGCTCTCGCTAACAATGCTATGATAATGAAACGACATTCTCTCCAATTCACGCTGTTCAATTCCAATCAAGTAACATTTTTTTTGAGCAAAATCCCATCCACTAGAATGAAGATATCATCACAAATGAAATAGAATAACATGGTGAAGGGCTCGAGGAGGAGCCTGATACATCTTCATTGGAGGATGTCGATGCAGGCTTGGATGCGGAGCGCTTGGAAGTGGACGGCTAGGAATCGCAGGGCTTCAAAGACCTCATGATAGAAGGAACCACAATGCAAATGCACCAGCCACCATGCCCCCTATACACGCAGGACACATGTGCCAACCCGAAGTCAAGTGGGATGGGAAGGGACTTCAAATTTTTTTGGTGGGGCAGGTAATGTTTCTTTTAATTTTACCACATTGTACATAAAAATTTAATTTCGGTATTGCAAGTAATATAGCTAGCTAAATTTTTAAATCCTAAATATGCGTGGTATTTTTGGACAGGTATTCTCTTCCAAGGATGAGTTGCAATTTGCGATGAAGAAGTATTGCATGGTGAAAAACCATGTCACGAAGACCAATAAATCGTCCCCCAAGATATTGGTCTATAAATGCAATAATCCCACCCCTTGTCTATGGCGACTACGGGCATGTCGGAAGGTTAATCTCAACATGTGGTAAATCACGACATAGACAGAACCACACACATGTTTGGCTGTCAATGTTACTCAAGATCACAGCAATCTTGATGCTTGGTACATGGCACTTGAACTTAACAAAATTGTCTCAAAAGCCCCCGGCAAGAAGATTAAAGCCCTCCAAGAAATTGTGAAGAAGTTAACAGGTGGATACATGCCATCATATGCGAAGACATGCGCTGCAAAGAAAATTGTTATACAAAGGATTCACAGGGATTGGGATCAGTCGTTTGTAACTCTATCAATATTTCTACAAGTCCTGGAACAGTACAATCCAGGTATGCTGACATGTTTGGCGACTAAAGAATCTGGCATACCTGGAACCGCGACATTTCATAGTCTATTTTGGGCATTTGCGCCTGCAATTGAAGGGTTCAAACATTGTTGGCCTGTAATATGTGTTGATGGAACCTTCCTAACAGGAAAGTACAAGGGCACTTTGTTGATTACAGTGAGTCAGGACCCCGAAAATCAGATATTCCCAATTGCATTTGCCATCGTCAAGAAAGAGGACAAGGAGAATTGGGGGTGGTTCCTCACATGCATCAGGCACTTCGTGACTGATCGACAAGGGTTGTGTCTTATTTCTGACAGACACCTCGGCCTCTTAGTTTACTTGAGCGATGATGACGCTTATGATTGGAGATCGTCGTTTGCACAACATCGGTTCTGCCTCCGGCACTTGGGGGCAAACTACCATCGAAGATTTGGAAAAATAGTGGGGACAGAAGTCAAAATCACAGCAATGGAATCGCAGAAACGCAAGTTCAAGGACAAACTAAGCCGATTAAAAAGATTTGCCAAAGGCATTGTGTACACCAAATTGGAAGGGCTCGATAGGAATAATTGGGCATTTGCATACGACGGAGGTAGGGGATATGGCATAGAAATAACCAACGTAGCTGAGAGCTTCAATGGGGTTCTAAAAGAAGCCCGACACTTACCGATAATGGCAACGGTAATGACTACTTTCTCCAAGTGCGTAGAGTATTTCAACGATCAAGTTGTCAAATCCATGCAGGGGAAGGTGTGGATGCCCCTCCGGAGATTTCATCGATTCGAAGTCGCCACCTGGGTTTTAGCGGATGGTCCCCGAGGAACCAAACTTGATTGACTTATGCCTCATTTCTAGGATAAGGTTTAGATACTGACCCGTCATTACCATACTATCTTAGGTTCGGGAGCTCAGTTACGAGAGAGGAAGGGTTTTACGGCACCCCCCTCGTTCGGTTCAAAGACCGGTCTCTACTTGGCTTTTGTGGGACCAACCATGAGCAACTACGAGGACTAGGGGATGAGAAGCACGTAATGATAGTAAACACATATGAGAAATATGGTGTATGATTGTGATTTGTGATCTACATGAGTGAAGACGGTATGCAAAATATAAACTAATAGAGACAGCAAACAGCAAACTACAATGTTAGTACATGATTAACAGAAGCTAATGACTAAAAGTGGCATAAACAACACACACAAAGCAAAAACCAATCTGATCCACTGATAGGGGTTTGAGCGCTCAAACTCCTTCTCACTCATGCACGCTCATGATGCTCCTGACTTACTGGAAACTTGCTAGTACACTGTAGAGTGCTTGAAAATAATACTTTGGGTGATTGACAGAATAAAATGATCATGCTAACATGCATTCCAAGGTCATTGATGAACCAAACGAAGCAACAGAGATAGAATGAATGTGAATAAAATACTTGGAGGGCCCCCAGAATACACAGAACACAGTATTGAAGACTGAATGATGAAAACATTTGAGTTTTTGAGAAACAGTTTGAGCGCTCAAACCATCTCCATGGTTCATGTATTCCAGTGCTTTCCTACTCTTTGCATGGTCATCAACAACCTCAGAACAATATATGATGATGACAATGAACATGATCTTCCAGAAATAGCCATAGATAAACTTGTATGAATAGATTATAAGTCATGGACCAAGCATGAACATGGCTTGAGCGAGAAGAAGAAAGAGGATCAAACTGGTATAGCTTCACAATAACACACACGCGCGCGCGCGCGCGCGCGCACACACACACACACACACACACACACACACACACACACTGTATTGAGCTTATAACATGATATGGGACTGAGATAAACAAGAATCAAACATAAAACATAACAGAGTTTGAGCGCTCAAAGACCAAGGTTTGAGCGCTCAAACTCCATCCGAGGGATTTGAGTTTCTGATCATTTTTTGGACTGAAATAAACAAGAATCATTGTGTAAGACGATGTGATACGACTGTTTATTTCATAAAACATGTTTATTCATGACTTGATGATAACATAGCATCATTATTATGGCTTTTGAGTCTATGACCAATGATCAAAGGTAAAACAAACTGATTTGTGAGTTTATGAACCAACAAAAGCCAAAATAATGATAGTATCAACATCACACATGATCAGAAACCACAGAACTTGAAGAAGGCTCAAACAGTTTGAGCGCTCAAACCATTTGGAGCTGGGATTTGTAAAAGTTGTTTTCCTGGATATTTAACATCTTGTGAGCTCATTGAAGGTATAGAGGACCTTCATGAACCCACTGGTCTTCCTCAGGGTGACCAACCCATAACCTATTGCATGTTTTTTTCTACCTTTTGGCTTTGATCAAGGCTTGAACTTGATGGTTTGATGAAGGAATGGGTTGTGGCTGTGTTTTATAGGTTCAATGTGGGTCATTTTGGACAGTAGAGTAGACAATGTGGGTCTGATTGAATGGTATTTGAGGGGATGAGAGTGTATTTGAGCTTTTAGAGAGATGATCAAGTGGGTTTTGTTGGCTTTTGAGGATTGAGCTTCAATTGATGGATGGCAATGACAGAGAACTTCTGTAAATGGAGTTTTAGAGAGAGAGTGGGGTATTAATCAGAATGTAACCTCTGTATAAGAGGTGGTGGAGTGTTTTTATAGAGTGAAATGAGAGGGAAAATGGTGGGTTTAAGTTTGAAAGGGCAATTAGGCTGTATAGGGGCCATATTAGGGGCTAAAATACGTATACGCCTAACAATATGATGGCCCATATGCTCCCCATGCAAGAGAATATCATCATTAGATTCGCTACCAAAAACAAACTGCTCAGAGTTTGAGCGCTCAATATGTTTGGTGCACAGTGGTCAATTTTGGCTTATTTTGGTATTTAGTGGGGTATTCTGGTCTTTTAGGTTGGTTAGGGTTGTTTGGAAAGGGTTTAAGGTGGTTTGGGTGATTTGGGTAAGTTCAAGCCTTGTTGTTAGCCTCGAGGTATGCACGAGTGGTCTTCCTCATCATCGGAAATGCTTGATAAGTATCTCGGGTCAAAATCGGGGTGTCTACAGAAGGCTAATGGGATCGATTTTAACCTATTTGCAAAGAAAAAGTACGATAGGTGGAACGAAAACGCAGTGGGGCACACCGTCATCGTGTTTGACCCAGCCGCAGGATTGTACGAGGTACACACGCCAGTGAATCCAACAAGTCCATACAATGGAAATCATAAGCACACGGTTCAGTTGCCACTTCGTAGGTGTACTTGCAACAAGCTTCAGCCATGGAAAATCCCATGTTCTCACGTGATTGTTGTTTACAGTAAAATGAGCATCGACCCTCACCAATACTTCAGTAAGTACTGGTCAGTCGACACAACAATTGCCATGTATGGGTCTCTAACATTCAAGCCACTACCTGACGTACCGACTGGCCACCTAACCATGGGGTACGAGTTCTTTCGCCTACTGAACGTCTTCGAGGCCGCCCAAAGTAAATCTATTGCGAAATGAGATGGATTGGCAGGAGTCTAAACCGTCACAAACCTGCACATCGTGTGGGCAGCGGGGTCACAACAGGAGAAAATGCGGAAGAGTGGCTGAACCATCATCGTCTTGATTACGTACTTCATAAATATATGCATGGGAGGATTGAGGCTTGTAATAAAATATAGTGTCGAAGTTCAATTTTAGTACCATTGTTCTTGCACTTCCTAATCATTTGAACATCGAATGAGATTTAGAAGAAGTATTGTGATATCATCTGTGTATGTGACTTGTGGGTATTTGCTCTGAATAACTTCTTTACATGTTGAAACATGTTGTTGGAGATATTTAATGTGCTCTTCCGACCATTTACGTGTCTTTCCTAATCGTGTTCAATTTGATGAGGCCTTTTGATATCAGGCTCCTTATCATTTGGAATATAGACCGTTTTTTCAGTTTGATATCAGTCAATGTATAAGTGTAGGCTCCTTATCTTAAAATTATTACGCTATTTGAAGATTGGAAATAGCTGGAAAATTAGCATAAAAAAGTCACGCATAATTCAAATGTGTTATACGTCAAATAACATAGTGCACTCCGTAAGTGCATATTAGGGTTAGACACCATAATTCCTAGGGTTTTGTGAATCATGACAAAAAATTTGTCAATTTTTGACAATCATAACTCAATCAATTTATGTTCGATTTAAGCAAATGTTACGTCGAAATTAAAATACTCTGCGTCTCCTACAACTTTCATTTGAAAACCATATCCTAAAACGTACGATAAATAGCTAAAAAATTAGCATAAAAAGGGTACATGACATGGTTGTGAAAAAGGCCACGCATAAATCAAATACGCTATACGTCACAAATCCTAGCGCATTTATGAAATGTATTAAATTCTGTCCCTACCATTTCATATAATTTTTTTTTCTGGTATTTTAAAAAGAAAAGTACAACAACAATACATGCATACTAAAATGCGCTATTCCATCAAAAACCATAGCGCATTTCGTAAATGCACGAAACTACGTGTCCCCAGCCCATGTCCAACATGCCGTGTTCGACACGTGACACCATAATTTTTATATATTTTTTTTAGTTCTTAAGTTCCAAATGATCAAACAAGCCCGGATTGGCAAGCGGGTAGGTCCGTCAGGTCCGCGTCACCAAGTGTGATCTAACGGAACAGGCCACGAGGCAATCCGAGCTCGTTTGGTTGTTTTGGTACTGAAAATGGCAAATTCAAGCTTTAAGTTTAATTTTTTGGGTAATTATCAGTTACCTCCCCTGAGGTTTCTGACACAATCACATACCTCCCCTGAGGTTTCTGAAATAACACTGCCCTCCCCTGCTTTTGCTGACAATACCATGTCACCCCCTTCCCGCCAAAAACACTTAGACGGTGTTAAAACACCCCGTTAGAAGACCCTGAAAATACAATAATGCCCTTTTGGTTTATAAACCATACTTAGGTTTTTTTTTCCTTTTCTTCCATTCACTCATTCTTCCACACTCCAGAAGAAAGAAACGCGACTTAGAGAGAGAGAGAGAGAGGAGACGAAACTCACAGAAGATGATGATCGAAGCTGGTAACATCACATAATCCCCACAATGATCGTGAAGTCTACACCAACACCTGAAGAACATGGTTCGTTTTTGCTGAAGATCGTGTGTTAGGAAGATCAAAGAGAAAAACACAACCCAACCGTGGGTTTTGAAGCTATTAGAGGTAAAAATGAAAACAAAATCTTACATTTGAGCCGTGTTGTGCCATTTTAGGTTGTTATTAGTTCAATTTTTGATTTTTTGGGTTCAATCGGTACAGTTAGGGTTATAAAAATTGGGGCTTTTATGTTTTGCATTTGAAATCAACACATGTGTGCATTTTTTGTGTTTTGCCTTTGAAATCAACACATTTTTGTTTCTGTTACGGATTTTTAGTTTTTTTTTTTTTTTTTTAGTTCAATCCGAACAGTTAGGTTATAAAAATTGGGGTTTTTGTGTTCTTTCTTAATATTAATCCATGCGTTTTGTTTCTGTATTTTTTGTTTGGTTCAGCCATGCCTTTTACTCATCCTTACTTCGATTTCATTCTCAATCACAAGGGCAAAGTTGTTACACTGTGTGACATAGATCCTGAAAGGTACTGTTATTTTGACTTGATGTCCCATGTGAGTGAAGGAGTGTTGGCTGATTATCCTGCTGGGTTAGGGTTAAGCATCTCTATGTTTTGTGAACTTCGTGGTAATGGCTATAGGGTTGAACTAGACAGTGACAAAGCCCTCATAGATTTGTTTTCCATGGATGGTATTCCTAGTACTTTGAACATATATGTAGATGTGGACACCCCCACTCCATGTCAAGTAATTAACCCTAATGAGGTGGATGGAGATGATGTGGTGGAGGTAGATGGAAACCAGGATAGGGAGTGTGTTGAAGATGACCCTGTATATGGTTTTAGTGATGAGGATGATGATTGGTTGCTAGGTGAGGAAGATGAGGGCCTTGATTTGATACTGTTTGGTACTGTTATAACATCTACTTGTTTTATTTTGCATTGGCGATAGCAACTGTAAGCAAAATGCTATTGTACTCATGAGCACAAAATGCTACTGTATTCGTGAGCACAAAATGCTACTAAATTCTGCTACTGTATTCATGAGCACAACTAGTTTTCTTTTGACTTCTGCATTTGTTGCTGCATTTTTTCAGAGGAGCTTTGTTCAAGTTCAGAACATTAAGGAAAACTAGTGAGACCTCACTAGTTTTACAAAAATTAGTGAGACCTGAGTCCTTAAAAAAACTTAGTGAGACCTCACTAGTTTTACAAAAATTAGTGAGACCTGATTCCTTAAAAATTAGTGAGACCTCACTAGTTTTACAAAAATTAGTGAGACATGAGTCGTGAAAAATTAGTGAGACCTCACTAGTTTTACAAAAATTAGTGAGACCTGAGTCCTGAAAATTAGTGAGACCTCACTAGTTTTAGAGAAATTAGTGAGACCTCAAAGAAAGAAAAACAGACGTCACTAGTTTTAGAAAGTTTTTAAAAAATTAGTGAGACCTCTCTATTTGTAATTGTTTAAGATGGCTTACCTTGGAACTACTATGGTTGTCTTCTCTCTCTTCCTTCAGATTTCTAAGTTGTATTATGGCAACAAGAGATTTCTCAGTTGTATTATGGCAACTGTTGTTGCTGTATTTATAGCAAAGGAGAGTAAATGTGAGGGTAGTTTAGGTTTTTTACAATTGCATGTACAATGACATCACCGTTTTCCATCCATTTCCTAACTGCATTCTAACGGAAGGGGGTGACATGGTATTGTCAGCAAAAGCAGGGGAGGCCAGTGTTATTTCAGAAACCTCAGGGCAGGTATGTGATTGTGTCAGAAACCTCAGGGGAGGTAACTGACAATTACCCTAATTTTTTTGAGTTTCAGTACAAAAACAGTCAAACAATCCTGGATTGGCATACGGGTTGTTCCGTCAGGTTCGCGTCGCTGAGAGTGACCTAACGGAACAGGCCACGAGGCAATCCGAGCTTGTTTGGTCATTTTGGTACTTAAAATGACAAATCCAAGCCTTAAGTTGATTTTTTTCGAGTTTTGGTACAAAACGGTCAAACAAGCCCTGATTGGCACGCAGGTATGTCCGTCAGGTATGCGTCGCCGAGTGTGATCTGACGGAATAGGCCACGAGGCAATCCGAGCTCGTTTGGTCATTTTGGTACTTAAAACGGCAAATTCAATCTTTAAGTTCAATATTTTCGAGTTTCGGTACAAAAACTGTCAAACGAGCCTGGATTGGCTCGCGGGTTGGTCCATCAGGTCCATCTTGCCGAGGGTAACCTAACGGATAGGCCACGAGGCAATCCGACCTCGTTTGGTCATTTTGGTACTTGAAACAGCATATTCAAGCTTTAAGTTCAATTTTTTCAAGTTTCGGTACCAAAATAGTCAAACGAGTCTGGATTGGCTCGCGGGTTAGGCCGTTAAGTCCATCTTGCCGAGGGTGACCTAGCGGAATAGGACACCATGCAATTCGACCTTGTTTGGCCGTTTTCGTATCAAAACTTAGAAACATACGCCAGTACTTAAAATTTATGTTTTTTTTGTACGAAAACAGCCAAAGGACCTCGGATTGGCACAGGGGTTGGTCTTTTATGTCCGTGTCACCGAGGGTGACCTAACAAACATGCCACGAGGTAATCCGGGCTCATTTGCCTATTTTCTTACGAAAACCATATATGTAAACCAATAGCTAATAATGGGTAAAATGTTGTACTCGAGCATTAAACTTGAAGTTAAATAATGGGACAAATACAAATCAACTATATAACATAATAATGTACTCATCACCAAATCCAAGATTCATTAGCCAGGTACAAAATACCCATGAACTTTAACAAAAACCATACATAATTCACTAAAACATAAAAACCATACATAACATACCCATATATAACATACTAAAACATGTCATACTAGAACTACATTCTACTTTCCCCAATGTGCCCCACGCAGCTTGGACAACCACAGTCTGGCGGGTGCGTATCACGCCGAACCTTACGCAATGCAATCGGCGGGGTGGGTTGCAATGCTTCACTGCCCACATGTGTGACTACCCCCTCTCCCTGGGCCTCAACCTCTGCCGCCTCCTCCAATGGCTAGGCATCTAAACCTGCATGTGCCTATGACGGCACTGCCTGCGTGTTCAACTGTGTCAGCACCCTCGATCCCTCACCAGCAACCATACCCTTATCCTGCACATCCTCCGACGGGTGGCCCCCAAAAGTAGGAGTGTCAACTTTGAACTGAGGCACTTGATCTCCAACATCTAATGGCGGGTCGAGGAAACTCGTTTCTGCACCTCCAACATTCACCACCGGCAACTCAAACCAACTAGCATCAAATGTGTTTTGTGACTGAGAAGATGGCTCATTTGAAGCAAGATTAATGGAGTCCAACAAAGGTGAGAACAGAAATCTTTCCAATGCCTGTAAATGGGATTCCATCGAAGCTGTCAGAATAGAACCACTACCAGTCACAACGTCATCCTACTGCACAGGGTCAAGGTGTACCTCCTGCTGCTGCTCCTCCTCCTGTTGACTTTCTTGTTCCCCAACCTGGTCCCACTCATTTTCCACATTATCGTCCTCCTCAACGTCTACTACGTTCGGTTGGGTTGGGGGTTTCTTACGCAACCATTTCTCCAAATATCTCATACATTCTACTCCTTGCTCCCCAATCCTACGCAACGCCTAAATGTCACTAACATCCATGGTCCTTAGCCTCTCAAACAAACTCATCTACAATTTTATGCATGTTAGATGTCAATTTCTATTACCTTTTGAAATCACAATTAAACAAATGCAATGAAATAAATTAACAAATCCTTACCGCAGTGTCCGCAGCTGCACCAAGTCGGCTAACATAACGTAGAGTGATCCTCCTGTACCAAAGCACATACGGGTCGTTGGCAGGGTACACGTCAATGTCAACATCTCCACGAGGAACAATATGATTCAACCTATCATTCCACAAGGCCACTGAATTGGCATGAAAAACAGCGTAGTCCTTAGTCCCAGACTTAAAATTCAACTCTTGTGGCTTGGCTCGACAGACAAAGTCATTGGAGATAATTTGTTGGTAACCGAACTGGCGTATCACTCTATCAGACGTGTGGTTCTGCACGTACGAAAAACATATGAGTGGGACATTGGCCATCCAAATAGCCCTCCCAGCACGACAATTAAGAGGCAGAGTCTCTATTATTTCATCATAAGGCCTCCATACCACCTGCATTAATTTATTGAATCATTACAACAAATCCAACAAAAATTATACTATACATATATAACACAACATATGATAGTCATACCTCATCCGGTCTTTGCAAGTCAAAGAAATGTCTATACGTTCCAAGCACATGTGTTGCCATATCCAGTGTATGAAACACATCAATTGTGTACAAAATTGACAAAAGTTTAAACCGAAACTAATTTACAAACATCAATTGTGTACATTTCTATTTGTAAATAACTATTATCTACTTATACCGTGCACCAAGGGGAGCACCAGGTGGTCGGACCCGCTTACCCAGAAACGAAAGTCCCTTTGAAATGGGCCCGTAGCCAAGACAACTTAACCTTGCCCCAAGTCCTTTGAACACCAGCCTTATGGTTAAGTCCCAACAACTCCCCAATTCTGCTTTGTGCTCTCCACAGTAGGTAATCCATCAACCGGTACACCAAGCAACACCACCACATCTTGCAAGATCACAGTCCACTCGCCTGAACGCAAATGGAAGGAGTGAGTCTCTGGACGCCAACGCTCAAGTAGAGTAGTCGTCAAAGTCAAATCCAATGATATGAACGGAATGTCCATAAGGCCCCCAAAACCTGCCTGTCGAACCAACTCAGCAACTGGTGGTGCCGGAGCTGGCAACCTTTTTAAATTTGCTTCATTTCGGCAACAACCAACCGTCTTGTAATCTATTGGACGTTCCCCCTACAAAAAAAGAAGTGTTGTGGCAATATTTAGCTAAATTTTTACAACCAAATGACATAGTGTATTAGTCTTTACAAAAGCGACAATTAGTAAAAGCTAGTAACTTACATTGTTATCCCATATGGCATGTAACCTATGTTGTTGTTGATACCCCAATAAGCTCCTGTCATTGGGCCCCTCCTGAATAACGGCCTCAGGCTCCATAATGTAAGCTTTACTGCAGACAAATGATATGATTAATATGGATTCAAGATGATTTTACGAGAAAACCATAATACTTATCATCATCATTTAATTTTCTTACAAGCAAAGAATAAGAAAACCGTCATTGAGGAAATGACAGTGAAGATCGTATCAGTACAAGCTAAAATTTCTAGAGAAATATGGTTTTGTCAGGAATCTTTTTAAGACTGATTCATCGGAACACCCTTTTAAAAAAAAAAAAAAATTATTTCACATCTGCCTCTGCAACTACCCCTACAGCTACCCTTGCCTCCACATCCGCAGCCGGCTTCTCCTTCTTCTGGCTGGTGTTTATGTTGATTCAAATTTGAACACCCTAGCCGCCATTACAAAGAGTTGTTTAACATGTTGATTGATTTTAATTTTTTGGTAAAATCCCTAACAAGCATCAGCTACATCGTCACATTAATATACCGCAGAATATCCAAACAATTGATGGGAAGGAACACCAGTTAAATGCAGTCTTCTTTCTACAGTTTCCTCACAAAAAAATCAATTTAAAATAGATATATTTCGATTATGGGTAACCAAAGAAGAAGTACCGGCCATCAATTGTTTGAATCAACATAAATGAAAATTTCATTTACAGCCTACACCTACACCAATACGTTGACTCAATGCTTAATATTTTTCTCATTAAAATTTCGTAACAAATTCTATCTTGAGTCAAAATTGGCCAAGCTCGGAGCATTCTTCCTAATGTTAGGGTTTTTCATCGAAAGTCGCAGTAGTAAGAAAGTATTGTGCATTCTCTAAGGCTCTCTCAATGCGTTTCTCTTTTTCTTGCACTGATTTCATTTTGTATCCTTGCGATGAATAAAATTCTTTTGGCCGATTAAAAATTAAATTGGGAGGGAACAAGAACACACTTTGCTCGTGCTATCATTGTTCGGCAATTTGATTCTGTACAGAATTCCGTAAAAGTTTCATACTGTTCACTTGGTGGAAGAAGTCAACCTCTATGGGGAAAGAAAACAAGTAAAAACTTTGAAAATATTATTGCAACTCACTTGAGTATTACACATACATTCATGAAGGTTTTTTTTCCCCGATCTTTCCTCTGGATAAAAGAAAATATGCTAAACGAGAGAATTTATACCGATTGATTGTCAGGCAGCATCTACGAGAATTCTATGTGTATGTGTAAGGAGGGAGCGCGCGTGAGAGAGAGAGAGGGTGTTGTCATACCAGGCGGTGAGAGGAGTGGAGATGGTGAGAGAGACTGGAGATCGCAGTCTCCAACCGCGACTTCTGATCGCGCACAAGAGGAGTGAGCTCCCAGATCACAAAGGGGAAGGATGCAACACCATGTCGATCACGCAGGAGAGAGGAGGGAGGATGTCGATCGCGCAAGAGGAGAGAGGATGTCGATCACGCAGGAAGAGGGAGGATACAACACCAGGCCGATCGCGCAGGAGAAGGTAGGGTTTATTTCGGATATGCGTTATGATTAAAGGTATTGCGCATTCTCAATACGCGCGATTGTGGTATATACGGCTACTATGTACGCTTATCTGGCATGCCACATGGCACGTAACATTCATAACGCATTTGGGAAATGCGTGAATGACTATTTTTCAAAATTGTTTGAAAAGTATGGTTCATCTCGAAATTGTTTGCAAAACTGGGATAGTCTGATAAAAAACTCTTTTTTTTTCCAAGTATAGTTCGGGGGAAAAATTCCCCCTGTTGGGTACTCTCTTTTGAGTTTTGTCCACCCTCCTTAGAAAAAAGGTGAACAAAATTATCCATTTTATTAGTTAAAATGACGTAGTTTCCAAAAAAAAAAAAGGTCATGTTAAAGCGTACTTGAACATGCCCAAACAGGAAAAAGTGTGCTGCTTTTAAAATCTCCAAACAGGAGAAACAAACATGAAATCAGCGTTTCGAAACGCCTGCTTCTCCCTCTCTCGCTCCATAATAAACCCTAACCCTAAACCCCAACCACCCCTCATTCTCCTCTCCCCTCTTCTTCGCAGTACCTTCCCAACCTCCCTCGCCTCAATCCACAACCTCCGACCACCACCACTCTCCGCTACTCTTTGCTGCTCTTCAATGGCTGACGGTGAAGCCGACGCGCCTCCTTCCCCTTCTACTACTCTGGAGAAACAGTTCCAAGACTTCCGCCACCACCTCGACGAGTCGGTTGGCTTACGGGATCGCATTCGAGCTGTTGCCATGGAGATTGAGTCCGCCACTAGGCTCATGCACTCTAGTCTCCTCTTAGGTCACCAGTCTCGGCCAGTCCCTGGTACCCGCTACTTTGTCCTGATTGCATTTCTGTTGCTTAATTGTATTGGTTATGTTGATCGTACAGATAGAGCTCTAATTTGTGCTTTGAGTAGCTTAACAGTATAATGTCGGCTATAGGAAAGTTTTAAGAGGGTGTTCAAGAATTACCTTTTAACTGTAGTAGCCCTACTAACAAGTATATATGCACAAAATTCATATAATAGTGTAAATGGTGCGATCAGAAAGTATAAAAGTACAGAAGATTTTACTATTGTTCGCGACGAATTTTTATATTCTGAGCCAAACAAGACTAAGTTGACAAGATTAAGTCGGTAGATAAATTCACAGATGTTAGTGTGGGGGAAATCGTAGCGAATAGATTGGTAGAGATCTTTTTAGACACATACTCTTATTTTTGGTGATATAGAGTCAACTCTTGTTCAAAGAGTAGACCAGACACAATACCGATACCAATATGTCATTTTTTTCTCTATTTTTTTGAAATTTTCTTTTAGTAAGAGTGTGTACCTTATTTCTGGCTAATGTATTAGATATTCGATTATGAATTACCTAGATTAATAGGTGTTTATAATATACAATTGAGTGTTCAAATAAAGCTTAAAATAAAATTACTACTTACAAAATTCAATAACAAAAATACTTTATGGTATTCAGCTGCACACCCGTAGCCGCCACTGAGTTGTGGGTTGTTCAAGATAAAAAAAAAATGTGATCAAGCCAGGTCCCTTGTTGTAACGAGTTGAGTTTGAGAAACTGGGTTTATCTAGGGGCCTTACTGATGAGGAAGTGAAGAAAGAGAAAACATCAATTGGCGGTTCCTAAGAAGAAACGCCAGAAAGGGAAGGAAGAGAAGTGCGTGAACATTCTTGACGTGCTGTTTTGGTCAGCATTTTGGAACTAACCAAATGTTATTTTTGTTTTAGAAGTAATTGAAGTACTTACAAGATGCTAACCAAACGGTGCCTAAGTGATGCAATTTATTGGTTAGTAAACCCTGAGGGATTACACATGAAATCTTAATCAAGTCTTTTATTGTAGTGTTGACCACCAAACTTGACAAACCCGTGCAAGTTTTTTTCCCCCCCTTGTTTTGAGGTGCAAGGTGGAGGGGATGCCGGGGTGAGGAGGGTTCAATCCCTGGCAAGTATGGAAGAGGTCCACTATACTGGATAGTGGACACATGATTGTCCCTCCCACTACACTTCCCTGCTTCCACAAGGAGCGACTTGATTTTCAAATAGTGGTGTGAGTTGTTAAGTGTAGATGTATCTGGTTGTGTATGGACTGTGAATCAGTGAATGTACAAAACACAGATAGAGATGCAGCATCCTGAAGTCCAAAATCCTTGATTTACGTCTGAGACAAAAATTGCTGTCATGTTCTCCCCTCACACAACCCCCAAATGTTCCACACAAGTGCTTTCTTGTCAGCATTTTAAGAAAACAATCAAATTTCACCGGAAAGGATAATCTTTCCTATTTTTTACATTCTCCTTTAGAGGTTTTGGAGAAGGCCAAGGCTCAGATTGGCGTGCTGAAAGAGCTTTTCCATCGACTAGCTGAAATTCTTCTTGAATGCCCCGGGCAGTATTATAGGTAAGTGGAGCATGTTGGATTTGGTGCCACTGTAATTTTTTGTTAGCTGTTAATTGGTTGCAATTGTCCTTCTTTCTTGTGTTTAGGTTTCACGGTGATTGGAGGAGTGAGACTCAAACAGTTGTCTCGCTTCTGGCCTTTATGCATTGGCTAGAGACAGGGAATCTTCTTATACACACGGAAGCTGAGGAAAAACTTGGGTGTATGTTTGAACTACTGTTTTGGCATTTTTTCAAGAACAGTTACTAATTGGATTATTGATGCTTATCCTCACTTCCTGCATGAAATTTCTCATTGCTATAGAGTTAGTTTACTAGAAATTAACACATTTTACTTATAGTTTTGGCTCTTCTGGGCAATATAATGCAGCTCATCGAGGAAAAGCTGTTTTATTTCACCTCCTCAAAAGTTTCTAATGAGCTTCTACTACCAAATCACATATGAAATGGGGAGTAGGTTGCCTTTCTGCTTGAGAATTCTATGAGAATTGAAATCTTAGTGGTGTTTAGTTATTGAGACGAAAAGAATGCAGAACAGGGCCACCTCTAGCCACGCGGTCCACATTCCTCTTTATGGTAGGGTCAATCAAGGGTATTAGGGTCTGGAGCTTAGTTTGGATTGATAAGACTTAAGAAGATGTTATTGCTTGGATCTTAGGATTGATTCAAGGATGTTAAGATTCTCTATATGGGAGCTTCCATCGTGGGATTGAATCAAGGATGTCAAAGATTATATAAATGAGCAACTAAGTGTAAGTGTACGGAGGAAAGTCTTAAAAGTTAATTAAAATAATTTCGAAATCGGGTTAAGTCGTGGAAAACTGGTCCTCTTGAATATCGAAAACTACGGGTGAGCACAGGGTGGGTAGGGTCCGGTACGCCCTTAACCGTTAACGGACCAATCATTATCGGGTTGCCAATTTGCTCAACCAATCTCGACCAAAACAAGTATCGAAACCGTCCGATCTTGGGTATTGGTTTGACGGGTCTGAAGCATACGTGTTAGGCGGATTGAGACAAGGTGGAAGCTCATCGTCCTCTTTGCTTTAGTTTTGTCAGCAGCAGTGATTATTTTGGTCTGTAACCTCTCTGCGATTGTTGCAGGTCTGTCAAATGCTTAGAGTTCTCTCTGGTTTTGTATGTGGTGGTTTTAACAAAGGAATATCGAAGGGGAACGGAGTTTAGAAATTACAGTTTTGGAAAAAAAAAAAAAAAGGTTACAGATCTGTGAGGGGTGAGATAATGATAACCATGAAGTAGATATGGTGAGGCTTTAAGAAATGGGTAGTGAGGGAGAAGAGATGAAAATGGGTCTCTAGAAAACTGAGGAGACAGAGTGAGTGCAGTAGAGGTCCAGGTCCTAGTGTAACGCAAGGGTAAAATATCTTCAGTTCTTGAGATGATAAAGATAGCACGTGAAGGTGAAATGGTGAGGTAAGACAACAAATTTGTAGTTCGGTCGAGAGAGAGAGAGAGATCAGTTTGGTAGGGTGAAATTATAAGCAACCCAGCCCCATCCGAAAACCCGAGAATTTTCGCAGGCCTTCACCAGTTTCTTACCTAAACCGATCTCAATACAGCCAATTGGATCGGATTGAGCGAATCCTTGCACTCCCCTAATTAGACCCTTTCGTATTTGAGTTTGTAGCTCAAAATGTTGGACTCTACGCCTACAAATTCTAAGAAACAATTTACAAGGTCGTGCCAGTTTCAATATGATCATGCAGAACTGCACAAGTCATCAACCCGTAAGAAAATAACAATTTTTTTTTAGTTAAACCACCCATGAGACTCATTTTGTAAATAAGGGCATCGTTATTGTTGTTGCGATATGACGTGCAAGTGCACTACTTAGAAGGATCTATGAAAAATTACAGACACAGGTCCAACACTAGGATTATGGGTGACTAGAACCGGAAACTTTCCTCTGTATGCTCATTTATCCTAGTCAGCTGTTAGTATAAGTTCCTTAATAATTTGGGGTGGGACTATTCAGTTAGAGAAAAAAAGTTGTGGTGGACTTCAATCATCACTCTTTGTTCAATACTCGATCTAGTCTGCCTGAGTAATATTTTTTCATCCTCTAATCTTTCTTCTTGTTGAGCAATCATGCAGTGAATAATTCAGAATTTGGTTTGGACATTGAAGACTATCTTGTTGGTGAGTGATCTGAAGTTTCCAATTTCCAATTGTTGCCAGGATCGCTGTTTGAACTTGGTAGTGTTAAATTCATTCTGGTGGTGAAGTGTTTTGGGCTGAATCTGAGACAACTAGACAAGTAACTATGGGTTTTTATTGCCTTGCTTTTGCCCTGGACTTTTTTTTTTATGACTCTGTGTATACTTCAGAAGAGTCGTTAAGCCTTGAAGGATCTGTGAATAGAACCAGCCAGACCACTGAGTATCAGATTCAGAGGTGGAAACTAGACTTCAATGTCATTCATTGGTCTGGGCTCGGGGATATGTGGGTAATATTGTTGTCGCACTTTTTGGGCTAGGGGTATTAGTAGCACAAGGGATTTTAGAATGACTGTTGGTAGTACTTTCTGTGATTTTTTTGCTATCTATAAGTCAACCTGTATCTTCTGCTCGTCTGTTTTGACAATGAAACTTTTGTATATGAATATTATTACATGAGGTGCTACTTAAATGACTAAATGCGCCATGTAAAGATTTCAAGATTCAGTCATTATGTTTTCGGTGTACATGCAGATTGTTGAGTAGATAATCGTTTCAAAAGGGCACATGAACATTTCTGGTAATACACATGATTGACAATAGATATAGCTGGTCTGAATCTTTTGGATCATTGAGGAATTATACTATTTTTTCCTTGTTCTGTCCTTCTGCAGTTTATTCTGCCTTTTGGAGTCTCCACTGCTCCTTTAAACTTCTTAATCCTTAATTGATTCTCTTATTGTTCTCCTGTCGAGTTTTCTATGGTCATGTTTGATTGATGTATTTTTGGAGTAGTTATAACTTCGGATCTAAGGCAGTCTTATGTTTTGATTTCTGGCGTTACCTATTATAGCGTGCTCTTCCAATGCTTCTTTGAATCCGTTATCAATGTCATGTGTCTGGTTTTCGTAGATGTACTGATGTAGCATCTTTTTTTACTATGCAGGAATTTGTTTCATGTCCAATGAATTGGTAAGAGTCTACTGCTATAGTGGTTAATCTAATCGCTTATATGGTTTTTTACTAGGTCAAGTCAAGGACATATATTAATGACATGGGATAATCCACCAAACTTGAAATTGTGACGTTCGTTTGCGAAACCCCAAGAATGTAGAGAATCATTTAATCAATATATTAAAGATGGACGATTTTTATGATGCTCATTGGTAATGTATGATCCAAATCCATGGGTTTCGTTGAAGGAATCATTTACTTTGACTAGTGATTGTTAATAGTAGTTTTTAAGGTCTTCATGTTATTTTTTTAATGGGCATTTTTAAAGATCTTCTTGCTACCCTGATGAACTCCGCTGCTAATGAACCATTTTGACGCTGCTAATAATATTGACCTCGTAATGGCTCGTATAACTATTCAAGAAGCTCTGTATCAACAGTCAGTAATGTTACCATTGGTTACTAATGACTCACCATGACAATATGGTTTTGCAGCCGCGGTACGTGGTGAACCAAGTGACAGCCGGGGACTATGACTGCCCAAGAAAGGTGTTAAAGTTTTTAACAGATCTACATGCAGCATTCCGCATGCTTAATCTCCGGAATGACTTCTTGCGCAAGAAGTTTGATGGTAGTTGGATAATAATTTTATGCTTTTTCGTAGTTCATTTATCATTTTCAAAAAGGAGAATTTGCTTTGCTCTGCTTTAAGTTTTGGCAAGCGTAAAAATTTGGCTTTGCACGTCTGGGGGGTTTTAGGCACTTGAGTTGTTTATCATAGCTCATGTGGGTCCTTGCATAAATCTTGACAGGAATGAAATATGACCTACGACGAGTTGAAGAAGTTTACTACGATGTTAAAATCCGAGGTTTGGCAGCAAATGGTGATTCAACAAGAGACCAAGGAATCCAAGGAGAGTCATAAGGTTAGACAAGTTGTGTTCGACATGTAATTTCTCTGTTTGCCGATCAAAATAAAAACATTTAATTTCTCAGTTCTTCCTCCTGTCAGTTGTCCAATGTATAATCTAGACAATAAATTTTGTTCTTCTTTCTGTCAGTTGTCCAATGTGTAATCTCGACAATAAATTTTGTTCTTCTTTCTAACTGGAATTGGTCGAATAGGTAAAATTTGTCATGCACCCCTAAATTTTGGTAGACGAAGGGAAAATAGAAAGGGAAACTAGTTGCGATGACTGATGAGGATGATGCTTTGCGTTATCTTACATTCGCTGATTCGAATTTATTTTCCGACCAGTTTTTCGCTATGTTCTGCTTCTTCCTTATATGGTTGCAATCTTTGTGTCTCAAATGGTGAAGTATGTTTACTGGTGAAGTTGGGTTTTGGCCTTCTTATTGGAATACTGGAAAGATGATGATAGTTGGCAAGATAGTGAAGGGAAATGGAATGCAAAAAGGTGAAAACCTTACTCCTGGTCTCCAAGGCACGCTAGAACTGGGGACAAGGGCCGCAAACGAGTCAGAGTTCTAGTGTCTTTTTTTTTTTTTTTGGTCATTCATCATTTCTAATCTATTACATGGGGAGGGGGGAATGGAACTCGATCCCGGGATGCAGTGTGGGAGTCTCAAGAGTTCTACAG
Organism: Vaccinium darrowii; assembly: GCA_020921065.1. Lineage (NCBI taxonomy): Eukaryota > Viridiplantae > Streptophyta > Magnoliopsida > Ericales > Ericaceae > Vaccinium > Vaccinium darrowii. The sequence continues at coordinate 27,984,162 of CM037161.1, read as the reverse complement.
CATGAGTTAGCCACCACTTGTGAGTTCTAGTGTCTTCATTCATGTATGTTTGTTAAGATTATAAACAAATCAACCTCAAACCCAATTGGTCTGGGATGTAGAGTTTGAGTTAGTTCACTAGTCTTAATGAGCTAAAGAAGCTAGTATTAATAACTATATACTCCATCCGTTCCAAAATAAGTCTTCACTATGAAAATTCACGTCATTTCTCAAATAAAAAAAATTAAGTACTTCCGTGTATCGTTTTTAAATTTTTTTGCACCAAATTAAAGTATTCATTGAGTTCTTTAATTCGGTGTGAAAATTTTCGAAACACGATACATGAAGGTACTTAATTTTTTTTATTTGAAAAATGATAAGAGAGAGAGAGTCGAACACTTTTTTTGAAATGGAGGGAGTATATTAATTCTTGCATGCAGTATTTGGCTGCACTTTCCATTTATTCATTTTTTTCTATAATTTTCCAAAACTCTTTTAGAAATGATTATTACGCCTCTTTAATATACATGCTGGTTCTGAAATTGTTCATAAAAAATCAATTACACTAACACAATATCAATCTATGTAAAAGAAATATAAATACATGAATAATTGCCGTAATACCTAACTCGCGAGCTTTATTAAGTCGAGCATTGACTGATTACAGCTTGCCTCGCCTACTAAACGATTTGGAATCTCTAACTCGAGCTTGTTTACAAATCTAATGAATTGAGTTTGAACAAGAACTTATCGAGTCGAGTTTTGAGGTGCTCCCATTGTTTATGTTAATGTGCATGTCCTGGTAATTTTGTTCTTTATGACCTGATGAAAAAGTATGAAATATTTTTAGTTATCTTTAATGGGGTAGGACCCAACAACAATAGCAGAGCATGACCAATTTGAACATAGCCCACAGGGAAGAGGATCCAACAGTGGATCATCCAAATGAGAAAATTTTGGGTGTGGATTGGGTTGGGACACGTAGTGCCCGGCACCCAATTCAAACTGTCCAAACACGTTTCGGACGGTTCAGATCTGATGAGTTAAATTTGCTCCAAAAAATTACAAAAATGCTACTCTCAAATCTGAGCCTTCCAAAATGTGTTTGGACGGCTCGGATTGGGTGCCGGACACCACGTGTCCCTACCCAATCCGCACCCAAAATTTTCTCCATATAAATACATGCAAATGGGCCCACAGTCTCTATCCATTTTATTTTATTTTTTTATTAGTAAAATTTTCAGGTTGATAGCATTCGGCCGGCATCATCGGTGGGAGTGGTGGTACCCACAATGCTCGTGGGCCAGTCTTTATATTCCTTTTTCTTTTTTTTCCAAACAGCTGGTTGACCAATTTTTTTGCTCTGTACCTAAATTTACCAAAGATGAAAAATGATTTACTATTTGATATTATGGATGACCGGTTAGAACTCCTTAATTTAGACGGAGTTTGGACTAACTTTTCTTATTATTAACGACAGAATCTGATCTGTTATCTTTGATTCTCTATAAATTTTTGTACTATATATGTGTTGGTTTTTTTGGAGGATCTGATTTGCTGCAATTAGATAAATCAGAACTGTAAAGAATATACATTAAATTCAAAAAGAGTGAAACGTAAAACAAAATAGTCAAAAAAATAATAATATTTTATATAATCAATTAAAATGGCACGAATTTTAAAAAAGACCAACAAATGCGGACGGAGGGAGTATTCAACTTTTGATTCTTTTGAATTTCCTAACAGTAAAGTATTCAAATGCGGACGGAGGGAGTATTCAACTTTTGATGCTTTTGAATTTCCTAACAGTAAAGTATTTGATTTTTCAAAATTATGTTTTGATCAGCTTATATAGGAAAATATCTATGTAATTATGGAAAAAGCAACAAATGAATACTATAATACACCCCATTACATTTTTTTTTTTTTCAGGACTAAAACCAACAGAACATTGAATTTCCAAATCAGTGTGCTCCCAATGCCTCCCATGCTGAAAAGTTCAAAATTGACTAAATTTATTTAGGCTGGTGTCATCATTACTTCTCCAGTAAAATTCTTATTTTATAGTCGCTAGTGTGTCATTACTTCTTGAGCAAAATTGAGATGAATGACTAGTTCTGGCTAGAGGTGCACGAGAAAATCGATATAACCGCTAAATCGTTTTGATTCGGGCTGAACCGTTCTATTTGGTTAAGTAATGCGGTTCATTGGTTTAATAATGGTTCTGAAAAAATAAGAACTAGTCATTATAACCACATCAACCTATTCTTCAATACTTGAAAGGTGGAACATTTTCATAAGCCCAAACTCATATAAATGATTACTAATACATAAGCTATACACTTTCTATGGACATTCTCAAAATATGCTTTAGAAGGATTCATCAAAGCTTTTTATATTCACAAAAGGAACGCATAGCATTTGAAACACAGATTTATAATGCACATCTGTCTCTGATTCGTCATATCACCAAGCGTCTCTGGTGCGGATAAGCTAGATGTCTTACGCATTATCCAACAACTTACACAAATACATCTTGCTAGCCTTTTAGCACTGTCCCCTAGTAAGCTAGGATGTAAGGGATGCCATTAATATATACAAAACTTATCTAACTTTCATTTAATATCCATGGAGTTCATATCGTTGAGCAAAACATATGGATAAAGCATATCATTGTATTGAAGAACAAACATGTTTATAAAACTGTATAGTTTAGGTATTAATCACTCACCTTGACTCTGAGCTTCCACACAAGTATCATATAGGGATGGCAAAATGCCCCGCCCCGATTAGGGAGGGTTTTTTTAATCAAATTTTCGAGTACCGGGGCGGGTACGGGGGAAAATTAGAAAAACCCGGCCGGGGTCGGTTCGGGTTTATATTACCCTACCCCGAACCCGCCCCGAAATCTATATAAAATTATACTTCTATTTTAATCTAATTATCATTATACTAAATATATTATATTTTTATCCTAATTTTATTATCATTCTACTAAAAAACTTTCATTCTTACTTTAATATTTTAACCATTACACTAAAATATCACTTTATTTATAGGTATTTACTTTTATTTTGCTTTTAGATTAACAAATTTTTAAAATTTCTTAAGAAGCGAGGCGGGAATGCCAAAAAAATACCCGATCAGGGTCAGGTCCATGTAATGATTTTCGGGTCGAGGTCGGGTATGCCAAAAACCCGCCCCGCCCTGCCCCATTGCCATTCCTAGTATCATATAATAAACAAGAAGGAAATTCGATTACTAGTTCCCAATTTAATAACCACGGTTAGAACCGAACCAGACCGTCTACTTATACGTTTACATAATTATGTATCTTTATTTGGTAAGTTAATATTTTTCTTCCCTCATAAGGTATTCTTTTATGTCTATTTAGAGTAGAAATCTGTTTTGTTAGTAAGTCTTTAGTTTACTACTATAACCATTTGACCATACCAATAGCTAATTTTCAATTTTAATTCCCTAGTAAGACAAGCTGCTGAATTTTATTTTCTTGTTTTTAGACTATTCCATTCTTTTTTTAAGCTACTTTATTGGTTGTTTTCATCAATTTTAGGAGTTGTCTTATTGATGGTAGATTGTAAAGTATTTTGTGTATCATGTGAACTATATTTGGTTTCAAATCTTACAAAATCCTATAGTAATTATTTTATGAGTTGCTTGATGCTCCAAATTCTAAATAATTTTTTGAGTTCATGTGTTGCGAAAAAAGTATTCCAATGTTGATCGGGTAGAATCGGAATCGAACCAAAACCAATCTGGTCTTGCAGTTTTGGATTTGGACAGGTTCTACACGTGTATTGGTTAGGTTTTGGTTCTTGATTTCTTAGAACCAGTTGAAATGGTTCGGTTACTGAATTTCTAGAGAACCGGTCCAATCTAGACCATTTGCAACCCTAGTTGTGGCTTGAGGCATTTTTCAATGTCGTGATTTGGTTATTGTTCACTAATTTTTTTGTTGTTGTTGGCAATGGCATATACTACGATGCTGTTGAAAACGTCATCACTTATGATTAAATAAAATAATAAAATTGCTCATCCACAACATTGCCAAGTGTATAGGATTATATACATTTGAAAAATTACTAAGGATCTTAACAGTGTCAACCCGAATATGACACAGTTTGAAGTAGGTCGGGCTAGTGTCGAAATATTTGACATATTTTTTGTTAACAAGTGTTTTGACATAAAACCTACAATGACACGACAGGAACATGGTATGACATGACACTATGTTTACTCCAATCAAATCCATCCCTCTTTATGTTAAAAGAAGACGTCCATTCGCTTAGAAAGAAAATTATGCTAGAAAGTGAAAATGAGAAAAAGTGAGTGAAAGAAAAGAAAATGAAAACAAAATTTATTTAATTCTATGCATTTGATTACAATAAAAGTTTTGTAAGAATAAGTACAAGAAAATAATTATAGCCACCTAGTTACCCTTAACATACAATTTGGATAATGATAGAAAATGAATTTTTTTTAGCATAATGTGAAGTGTCATGAAGTGTCATAAATGTGACAACTTTTACAAGAAAATAAAATTTTTATTGTGTTCTTAGCAAGAAAATGGAAGCGCTACCTAACAATGCTTAAAAGGGTTGTACAAGAAAGCTTACTTTCTATTAGGGCTGCACAAAAAATTCGGTGAACTGTGAAATCAAAATGAAACAAACAGATCTGTACATTTTGGATTGGATGCGTGGATTATTGATCCAAACACAGATTCAAAAATTAGAAAACTGTGACTCATAGTTCAGTCCAGAGATTTTTATTTCAAAACCATGATTAATCGAACTGGACTGTGAGGTATTTATAATAATAATTATTATTATTTGCGGCCCTTCCCGGTCATTTTTTTTATGATTCCTCACGTGAACCTTGGAAAACACGTTTTAAATACATTGAACGGTTCAGATTATCAAAATTTAATTAGAAAATGAGAGTCCCTTACTTCAGTAAAGTAAGGGATCCCTTACTAGAAGCTTGGTGTGTGTGTGTATATATACTCCTTACCATTGTTATAAATATTTTTACCTATTTTAGTATTTTACCTTAATGTGATATAGTGTATATCCGTATAAAACTTATTGGGAAAGTGTGATTCTTTGCTAAATGAGATAAAAACTTGTTATAACGTATATGTGTACTACATACTTGATACTACAAAGTATACTCTTAAAAACTAAACCCTAATTCCTAACTTAATTTTGGAACCTTGAATCTTGAACCATGAAGCTAGAATTTTGGAATGACTCTGGAATGCAGAAAATAGTTGCCGGCATGCTGCCTTGTTAGTTATTACTCCCTCCGTCCCCTAAAGTTTGAGACTTTCATTATTCTAGCCCTATGAAAAAATTGATTATTTCTTTTAATCTATAATGTTTTATATAAGCAATATGGATTTAGTTTGATAGAGTTCAATTAGTTCTTTTAAACAAAGTTATGAAAATCACATAAAACGTTATGAATTGAAAGATATATGCAATTTAAAAATGACACGCATTCTCGAAAGTGTCAAACTTTAAGGAACGGAGGGAGTATTATTGTAATTTTTTTGCTTGTAGTTTTCTTATTTTCTTATGAGATATAATCCGTGGATAAAACCAAAATTGATTCGTGACTAATGGATCAGATTGGATTAAAACCGAATCGTAGGAATTTTGGTCTGGACAGGGAGTGCATTTTCTAGAATCAAGGACTCGCGAATTATGATAGGAATCTAATCTCAGATGCGATTCTAATCGGGATTGTGCATGTCCCTACTTTCCAACACTTTTCTCTCTCACTCTCTCTCTCTCTCTCTATTTTCATGTTAATCAGCCACTAAAAAATTGTCATTTTCTTTAGAGTAAAGGATCCAATAGATTTTCGTATTTCAAATTAAAAATTTAGAGAAGATCCAGCCCAGCTAGTGCTAATTTCGTATATCTTTATTTTAAACAATAGAGAAGTCTAAAACAAAATACTTAGAGCCATCGGATGAGGATAAAATGTAAATCATCTAGAGATTGGCCAATGTTCAAAAATAAAAAAATTCTAGAGATTGGACTAACGTGACTCAACGCGTTTTCCTTGTGGAAACCGGGTCAACAGACACAACTGTCCGAAATACTGAAATCTACTATATAAACTTGTTATCCAGCTTCAATTCTGTCGACCATTGAATAACAAAAAAAAAAAAAATGTCATAAAAAAATTAACATGGTGTTTAACCCAGAAAGAGGCAGACCATTTCCTTTTCTCACCTCCCAAACATTTCAACTCCTCAGTTGTCACCTCTCTTCTCGTTAAGATCTCAATTTCCTCTCCTCTTCAGTGCCCCTACTTTGGTAAGACTTTGACTTTCCATGTTGAACTTTTCCATAATCCAACATAGGGACTCTGTTCCTTTGTGTCTCTTGATTAATGGGTTGATTTGATCTTTCATCAGTAGGTATACTCTCTTAACCCTTCAAGGGTTTTCTTTTGCTCTCTTCCAAGGGCTAGTTTTCTTGGGTTTCTCTATTTTTCTGTTATTTGTTATCGGATTTGCTAATTACTTGATATTGGGTTTGAAGGAGTATTTAGGTTTCTCTCTGGCTTAACTGATGTTTTGAATTCCTTTGTTTTTGGTTGATTCACCTGAATCCGGTATTGCTTCTTGATTTTGATTTACTTACAGTTCATATCTGCGCTAATTTAAGCTTTCTTAACATTCACTTTGGATAAGTTTATGTCAGTTACAGTGGGTTGGACTTGGATATAGTTGTTGGGTTTTGGATAAAACAATCATATCTTCTTTGAGCAACATTACATAGCTAATTTAATCCTATTCGTTTCGTCTTTGGACGAGTTTAAATTGGTTATATAGTGGGTTTGACTTGGGTATAGTCTAATAGAAAAAGGAAAAAAAAAAAAAAAACAGATCTTATCTGTTCTTTCAATATAAGCGACAAGTTTAGATCTTAATGTGGAAAGTGAAGTTGGGGTGTTGAGTAGGTACTTGATTGTAGCAAGGGTTGGGTGCTAATGGGGAACACTTGTGTTGGACCGAGCATTACAAAGAATAGGTTCTTGCAATCGGTTACCGATGCCATGTGGGGGTCCCGATTGCCCGAAGGCACTGTGCCCGAAGGCACTGTGCTTACAACCACTAATAGAGAAAGTGTCCCTGAGACACCATCTACCACAAAAGAACCTGAATCGCCCATACTTGTTCAGAGTAAACCACCTGAACACGTGACAATTCCGAAAGTCGAACCTAAAGAGACGATTCCGAAAGTGGAGCCAAAAGAGACGATTCCTAAAGTGGAACCAAAAGAGACAATTCCAAAAGTGGAAACTAAACAGACGACTCCGAAAGTGGAACAAAAACAAGAGCCATCACAAAAACCCAACAAGCACATGAAGAGGCTGGCTAGTGTACGGCTAGGTACTGATGCTGTTTTACAGAGGAAGACGGGTAATTTGAAGGAGTTCTACTCTATGGGGAAGAAACTAGGACAGGGTCAATTTGGGATGACCTTTCTTTGTGTGGAGAAAGCTACGGGGAAAGAGTATGCATGTAAGTCGATTGCTAAGAGGAAGTTATTGAGCAAAGAAGATGTGGAGGATGTGAGGAAGGAGATTCAGATAATGCACCATTTGGCTGGCCATCCAAATGTGATATCAATCAAAGGGGCTTATGAGGATGCTGTGGCCGTTCATGTTGTTATGGAGTTGTGTGCTGGGGGTGAGCTTTTCGATAGGATTATACAACGCGGTCATTATACAGAAAGAAAGGCTGCTGAGCTTACTAGAACCATTGTTGGAGTGGTGGAAGCCTGTCATTCTCTTGGGGTTATGCACCGTGACCTGAAGCCGGAGAATTTTCTCTTTGTTGATCAGAAGGAAGATTCGCTTCTCAAGACAATTGACTTTGGATTATCCGTATTTTTCAAACCAGGTATATAATTCTCCTGATATTGTTGAATTCAATCTAGTTATGACTTAAACTGGTAGGTACTATTTATCACGATTCTATAACGGAACCATATGGAAATGGCATTCTGCATATTATTTTCAAAGTATTGCACCGCACGGTTTTTGGTTTGTGAAGTGGAAATACTTGTTCTCGAATACCACAGTTTAACTTGGTTGTTTGAATGAGATTTGGATTACTCATTGTTTTGATGCAAAGATGGTGTACAAGGAGATCAACGGACTAACATTATTGTCATGGAAAATTTCTCGTCTATGTCATGTTCAAGGAACAGATTACTTCTTGAAGAAAAATCAATTTGAAATAGTAGAAGTACGATGGGTTTTATTTTTTGTTTTAGGAGTTGGGACAAATTGAGTTTCTAAGCTTGCTGTTTGGATTGCAACTATAGCTGTCAGACCACCGAGAAGTCCAATGCCTTCGTTGGGCTTTCAGACTACATACTTCTAAAAGAACACCTGCTCATACTCGTACTTGAAACTGATATGTTTGCATATGCTCATAGCATCCAAAACGAGACCTACTTTTCTAAATGACTCGACTGTTTCCCTAATTTTTGTGATTTCTTCTGATCTTCTGTTATGCTTCTGGAATTGCATTACGTGTTGACACTTAGGCTTTACAGCTCCACTATTCATCAAATCTTTGTTGCATCTGTGAAGCGAAGTCCCACATCGCCTGGGTACCAAAGTAGTATGAAATATATAAGCGTGAGGGCACCCTCACTTCTTGAGCTAGCTTTTGGAGTTGAGTTCTACCCAAGACCGTGTAACATGGTATCAGAGTTGGGTACCAGAGATGGGTAGGGTGCGTGTCTCTCGCCTGCACGCGGTAGGCGCTGCCAAGTGAGCACGCTGCGCGTGAGGGAGGGTGTGAAGCGAAGTCCCACATCGCCTGGGTACCAAAGTAGTATGAAATATATAAGCGTGAGGGCACCCTCACTTCTTGAGCTAGCTTTTGGAGTTGAGTTCTACCCAAGACCGTGTAACAGCATCGAGATCCCTTTTTTGTTTTCATCAAATCGTAGTTTTCCTAGACACTCTACGTCCAAATATCTCATAAGAGTGAAGACTATATACCCAAAGTACAGAAAGGGAATTGTTGGAGGAGGTTGAATGTGGTTAGTTGTTGTGAACAGAGGTTTGTGGATTTATCTGACCGATCATTTCTTTGTATGCTGGGTTAGTAGATATTGTTGATATTCTGTATCTTCATAATAGAAGCATGCAAATTATCTTTAGCCAATGTTGTGGTCGATTTAGTTCTTTTACTAAACCATATTTCTTTTATCAAACCATAATTCTTTCAACTCATTTTTTAAAGTTTTTTATTACTTTGTTTATTTTCTTTCTGCTCCTGTTTTATTTTGAGGTCTTGATGTTATTGAACATGAGATTCTATTAGATTAGACACTATCCTTCTGTGGACTGGGAGATTATCGGTTTGGAAGGTTGAAGTTGAATTCATATTACCATCAGATAAGTTTTTAAAAGCTTTTTTCTGGAGGAAGCTTTGGCCAGTTTCAAGGTGATATCAATCTCTTAGAATAAAAGCAAAATTGTACTAAGTTTTTGGGTGAATGCAGTCCGCAAGTTTAAAACTTAAAATCACACTAGCGTATTTGGTTTGGAACTTACATTTTAGTTGTACCATTTGTCATCCAAAACTGACTGTACTCCATGTTTTAGAATCCTCCTAAATTATTTCTTCAATTCTTGGCTGCATTGGTTCTTCTGAAATCCAATTCCGCACACAAGTTTAGGTCATCTTCGTGGTCACGCTATTCCTGTTTCGGTACAGGATGTTGTTCATTGCCTCATGTGGTTTCTGCACTTTTCCTTTGCTCACTTGACTTCCAGTTGCTGTGTGGTGCTATAGATTTCACTCTCCCTTGCCTAATTTCTGGGTGACTGATCTATCCTTCCAGGTGAAAAATTTAATGATGTGGTTGGCAGCCCATATTATGTTGCCCCAGAAGTGCTACGAAAGCGCTATGGTCCTGAAGCTGATGTCTGGAGTGCTGGGGTAATTGTTTACATTCTCCTAAGTGGAGTTCCTCCATTCTGGGCTGGTGAGAATATTGAATCCCTTGCCTGTGGATTTTTACATCTTTCCAGTGTACATATCACTTACCCTTCTCATGATTATAGAGACCGAACAAGGAATATTTGAACAAGTTCTGCATGGTGATCTCGACTTTTCGTCTGATCCTTGGCCAAGTATCTCAGAGAGTGCAAAAGATATAGTGAGAAAAATGCTCGTTCGAGACCCCAGAAGGCGCTTAACTGCACATCAAGTTTTGTGTGAGTCTTTTTAGATGTGTTGATTTTAACTTATTTATATTTTGACGTTAGGACCATTTAATTCACAACTGGAAAATGCTTTACTTTCCCTGTCCTACACAAGACAGGAACAAGAAAGATAAGTAAAAGGGAAGTTTTATTTGGTGATACTAGTCTTTTCAATCATTTATGTTATAAGTCGTATTTTTCTTCCCTGTGGTGCTAGACAAACTCCTGCATTCCAACCCACTTGTGGAATGTCATTGCATATTTGAATTGGGCAACATATATTTGAACCCGGCAATGTCTAGCCATCATGTATTTTGTGATGGGAGGTCCTTGTTTAGCTGGAGGGTAGTCATAATGCATGAAATGTATGGAACTGCACAAGAAGCATATGGGAGCTCCAAATACAGTTGGAACTTGGAAGGGCATGTTATAGTTAGTTTGTCTCCTTCTTTACTTACTAACTGGTGATGAATTGAAGAACCCTGAGTGCTGGTTATTGTATAATTTCAAACTTGTGATGACATATACCTCTTCAATGTTGAGAATTATAGACCACAATCGCATCCAAACCACGAAACCACCCGCGAATTAAACACGCACACAGAGAAAGAAAACACCAAGTTTACCTAGGTCAGTCCAAAAAACCTACATCCACGGGAGGCAGGGAGATGCCACTGTTATAGAGAAATAAAAGGCTACAATTTGAGGGGCAAAATACATGTCAAATTGCCACCCCTTCCTGAGCTCCTGATCTTGAGGGTAGTTGAGCCCTCTCTCACTCCCGGTGCTCACCAAAAGATTTCTCCCACTCCTCGCACACACAAAAAAAAAACACCAAGTTTACCTAGGTCTGCCCCAAAAGCCTACATCCACGGGAGGGAGAGAGATGCGACTGTTATAGAAATAGAAGGCTACAATTTGAGGGGCAAAATATATGTCAAATTGCCACCCCTTCCCGAGCTCCCGAGCTCAAGGGTAGTTGAGCTTTCCCTTACTCCCGATGCTCACCAAAAAGATTTCTCCCACTCCTTGCATCTATTTTTTTGTCTCACATCCTCCTTTACCTCTTTTAGGTTCATGAGTCCCTGTTTATTGAAAATTCAACGAATCTTGATTCCATGTGAAATCCTATTCCTGCATGAATGTGAAAAAGCACACGGTGCATTCCGAACTTCACAATCCCTATCTGAAAACACATCAACCAAATCTTAAATGGAGTCGACCAGTTTCAGTCCAACTGAAAAACCACATTAGTGGACCCAAAAGTTAACCCCCTTCCACCCATGTGGGGTAATCGAATCCGCACCCTTTAACCTGGATTTCCTTCAGTCACGTGCTGAGTACCCATCAAGACTCTTCTTCTCTTCATGCTGCTGCCCATGGACTCCGCAAGATCTATGTCTAATTCTTAAGGTGTATTTGACGCCTTGAACAAAATCCACAAAAGAGATACACTTCCATTTCGGGGCATCTTTTCCTTCAGCTCAGTTTTTGTGAACGTTAGCGACCTGTTGTCATCCTCCTTGCGGCCATGATCCCGCGCACCATACAACATGCTACCCATGCACCATCTGTACATTATGCAACAGTTACTTGAACTATTCACCTCTGGACTCATACTTCTCGCCTTGTGCTTGACACTCACACTGCCAATCCCAACGTTTTGGCACAAGTTCCCAGTCATACCCATGTGCTGTGTGCACATCTTGCAATGGCTACTCAAACTATTCTCCCACTGACTTGTACTTCTCGCCTGATGCTTGACAGTCACAACACATCCCATGAATCTGCACAAGTTGCCAATCATATCCACCAATGATTGGTCTTCTTTCTTGATTGGAATACATTTTTAACGAACCATTTTGATCATATATTCATATGTGCTCAGCCATTGCCAATCAATCGGTCCAACACCTATACTCTGACCTTAGTTTTTTTTTATCCAATCGGTGAATCCGTCGGGCCGTTGATCATTTGCTTGTACCCTCCGATCGCAGCACAATGTCTGCATCTCTCACCAAACAAAGTTTCATACCCATGCTTTAATTCCATGTAATACTAGCGCCTTGAATTTTTCTGTTGAAAATACAATGTAATCAGAACTACCTTGCCATCACCTTGGCTACCATGCGACTCCCATTGCTTTTTCCCCCATTTTTCTCTTTTTTTTTGTGCTTCGTGTGGTGGCCCAAACAATCAGCCAATTCAAAAGGATCAACCTAGTAATCTTGAAGTATGCCTCCACAGACCTGGAAATCTCCAAGGCACATTTCTGAGAGGTGATGATGCTGGAGGAACCGGTCGGCAGGACTTGGAGACTAGCCATATAGACAATGGTTTCATGGCTCGGCACGCCGAAGATGCCTAGCAGGTGCGATAGCATCCTACTGATCATTCATAACGAAGACTCTCAGCCAGATGTATGCATCGGTCATCATGTCTCTCGGTGCTAAAGGCCATATATGATCAAACCGTGTCATCGAAGTCTATGCCAAGCAGTCCGCTCATGCCAAACAGTGTGATTCAAATATGGATACTCAGCATGGACATGAAAAGTCAGAGCAGTGGAAGACATTCACGTAACCGTTTGGGTTCTTATCGGCAACGTCAAGAGCGACGTCACACAAACGGTGCATGAAACGTGTCAGAGGACAATTGGATGCATGTGCAAGTAACCGCCTCGATCCCCATTGTTAGGGGTGACGTCAGTCGAGCGGTTACCATGCGTGCTAGCCACGGTAGTACTTGGAGGCCAAGTAAATCTCACTCTATAAAAGAGAGAGAGTACAACCAGAAGGAGGTACACACATCTATCTCAAACCCAAGATCTGAGTACTTACCTTCATCTTCGTCCTTTACTTACTAGATTGTCGGAGTACCATTCCGGACTCCAATGGTCCGGTATGGTGTGGGTAGGCGAGGAGCTTAGGAGAAGGTTCCACTCGGGTGGTGTTCATTCCAACCAGAAGGTTAGAGGAGGTTGAGTCTTGAAGTTGAGCCACCAAACTTCGTTATTCCCGTGCTTTAACTGCGCTAAAGCCCACCGCACCTAGGATTGGAATTATGGCTGTGATACCGATTATGGTGAATTATTAACCACAATCCCATTCAAGCCGGTGGTTGCACCCACAAAAAGAAACATGCCCATATAGAATAAAAATCCACCAAGTCTACGTAGTTTGGCCAAAAAGGTCTACTTCCACGGGAGATATAATTCAATAGTAAAGTAGAATATTGCAATGTGAGATCAGCGAAATATGTGAAACCCCCGCCCCTACCCGAGCCCCCTCACTCAAGGGTACTTGAGTCCTCGCTCACCCCAGTTCTCAGCATTTTTTTTTCTCTTACCCCTTCACCATTTTCTCTCGCATCTCTCCCACCTCTCTTTGGGTTCCTATGAGAGTCTAATTATTGAAAACCCAAAGAATTCTATTCCCATGTGAAATCCTATTCCCATGCACATTAGATTCCTAGTGGACTCCGAACTCCCCAACAGGCCCGGCCCTGAGTTTTTCGGGGTCCTAGACAAACTTATAAAATGAGGCCCCAATGTTTTTTACTAAGTAAATTATATATAAAGTAAAACTTAAAATAATATAAAAATAATAATAAATGAGCTCAAAATTTTGTAACAAAGACTGGCTTACTAAACTTACTAAATTTAGCAATATTAGAAGAATTTTTTGTCACTCAAAGGCCTAAACTGTAAAAGGGTACACCAAACCTGACAGTGCAGTTGGTGTTTAAGAGGAAAAAGCCTAAAACAAGTTGTTTATAACACGACTCGATATGCGCCACACATGGTTAAATGAAGGCTGACTTACCTCTGGGCCATCAGTTACTTTATACACATTCTCGCTGCAAAAAATATTTATTACATACCGAAGAGTTTTAGTTAAATGGGGGCCACAATTTTTGGGCTAAATTTGATGGGCCCCAGACCTGGCCTACTCAGTCTGCCTTCAGGGCTGGGCCTGCTCCCCAATCGTGATCTATCATCTAAATACATGTAGAAAAACCAAATCTGTATTAGACTCCACCAATTTTAGTTCAACTCAAACACCAATTGGGCGGAGCCAACATTAACTCCATCGCATTGAAGTTGTCTTCCACAAATATCTTACTCCCTCCGTCCCAATTTGTTGCACCCATATTGGGAAATGAAAAATTTAAGAAACATAATCATTGCATTGACTTTTTAATAATTTTCCCATTTTACCCTTTTAACAGTGTATAGTACTCCAGTACTCATCAAAATTATGCAAAAAAAAAGGTGGGCCCAAATCCCACTTGCCGTACTTTGATGGAGAGAAGAATTGTGCCGCCATATTTGCTAACACAACAGGTTTCCTTACAAATCAAAATTTTGAATTTTGAATTTGATTGAAAAAGTTGGTACTGGTGGGTCATAATGTAGTCAATTGCGCTTTGGAGCAATATTTTTAAATGTAGAATAAATGAGGGCCAAAATGGTAAAATGGACATCCAAAAATGGAAAGTTTTGAAATAAGGAAAACATTTTGGGACATCCCAAAAAGGAATAAGGGTGCAACAAATTGGGATGGAGGGAGTATTTCCGTTTTCTGAAAAATTGAATAGAAAGAAGTTTTTTTTTTGGAAATTAATACCTTTTTTTCTTGAAGTTCCAAGGACTCAAATTTTTACACGTTTATTTGTCTCTTAGTTTGGCTGGCTAATCCGTGTTTGGGGCAATATAACTTTTTCCATTGCTAATTATGGTTAGTAGCCTTCAGTCCACAGTTGCTTAGACTACTGTATCCATAAATTTTGGGCAAGTCAAATTTCTACATGCTTAGAAGGGTTATGAAAAGGCTAGTTGCTTGTTTCCAGAGCATAATGAATTTTTTCACTACCCATTTCTCTTCACAAGATTTTCAAGTATTGCAGTTTTCATGATTGATTTTGCCTGTTGAAAGGATCATTCTAAACAAGTAGTCCCGCCAGCTATTTGTCAAGAAACAAATATATGATGAGTTTGTGAAAGCTGTTAAGAAAGAAATATTTGATGAGTTTGTGAAAATGTTAGTCATTCTTTCTTCTTCCAATTCTTGATCACCTTTTTAGTTCAAAACGAGGGTGACAATTTTCTTTCCTGCTTTGAATGCATTGCAGATGACTTCTGTTGGATTATATTTGCTTGAAAACTTCATTTTCATTGATGGCTTTGGTAGTGTACTTCTTGCTTCCTTTACATGAATTTGATTTCTTTTTATTGATAATTTTCTTGGTTTCTCTTTATGTTTGTGACTGTCTAAAATGTCGATGGATGTTTTACCAAACTGTGAATCCTAAATGTTGAATTTGATTTCACGAATCAATCCTGAAGCTTCCTGCAGATCTTCAAAACATGTACAATGGAGAATCTGTTTCTAATGTGCATTTTAATTTCCTCACAGGCCACCCTTGGGTTCAAGTCGATGGCGTTGCTCCTGACAAGCCTCTTGATTCTGCAGTTCTAAGTCGCATGAAACAATTTTCAGCCATGAACAAGCTCAAGAAAGTGGCTCTCAGAGTAAGTCAGTGCATGGGAAATTCATGTCCCATGAAGGCTTCCTTTCATGGTTGCTAATTCTAGAAACCTTCTCATGATAGTTGATCCATTAAGGAATAATGTGTTTTTACTTGCAGGTTATAGCACAGTGCCTATCTGAGGAAGAAATCGCTGGCCTGAAACAAATGTTCAAGATGATAGACGCAGACAACAGTGGTCAAATTACTTTTGAAGAGCTTAAGGCTGGACTGAAAAGAGTTGGTGCTAATCTTAAGGACTCTGAAATCTATGATCTAATGCAAGCCGTAAGTATCAGTCTATTAGATCAAAAGTATCGATTGATTTATGAGCCAAATGATAAGTATATAATTGCAATTCTTTGCGACATGGTTCTGAAGGGTTTCGAATGCCAGTATGCCACCTCCAACTTAGGCTGATCCTGCTGCATCTTATGAAACTGCAGGCAGATGTCGATAACAGTGGAACAATTGATTATGGAGAGTTCTTAGCTGCCACATTGCATCTGAACAAAGTTCAGAAAGAAGATCACCTATTTGCAGCTTTCTCCTACTTCGATAAGGACGGAAGTGGTTATATCACCCCAGATGAGCTCCAAAAAGTATGCGAGGAGTTTGGCCTAGAGGATGTCCGATTGGAAGAAATGATCCGAGAAGTTGATCAGGACAATGTAAGTTGTTCATCTCCATAATTACATTTACACCACTCTAATAGTAAGGGTCTCAGGTGCGAGTAGGTCTGTATGTGAGCCGAATCGAACCGAGCTTTAGAGTGTTCATGTTCGTTCATTAAGTTTTTAAGCGAACTTGAGCTGAGCTCGAACTCCATGAAAATTTGACGAGCCAAGCTTCCCTAGGTTTGAGTCGAACTCGAACTTGTTCACGAGCCTTAACAAGTCAAAATATTAGATATTTATACTTTTATATAGGTCTAGAACTACTGGTACAATTTTCATTTTTTGTACATAAATAAGTTCATACATATACAAAATTATAAAAACATATTAAAATGCTATTTGTACAACCATTTCAGCTTCAACCATTTACAATCCCCTCACATGCACGTATACACGTGGGGCCTACACCCATAATTGTGTGTGGGCCCCACATGTATGTGAGGGGGGTTGTAAATAGTTGGAGCCGAAATGGTTGTACATGGATTGCAATTGTCATAGCTTGAGTAAGAATCCTGGGAAAGTAGGATGCATGGAAGTGGGAACGAATGTTTTGAACATAGCTAATTCAGCTGAACACCTGGGCAAGTTGTTGAATTCAGTTCAGATCTGAGTTCCCTTTGATGAAATATTTTTTTAAGAACTACTTTGCCATGTGACAAGCCATTCAGAGGAGACCAGCAGATCCATTCTAGTCATACTGAGCCATGGTTTTCTGCTGAAAAACAAATGCACGTTGAAATTTTTTGCCCTTGTGGTATGTCAATAAGTAGACATCGATGGATTTCACTGACATCGATCCAAGGTCCGGGGTTAACATTTCATTTGCAAATTTTATCCTGAGTTTGAGTTTTAGAACTATGGTTGACACCTATGATACTTGAAGGAAAAGTCACAACACAAATAGCGAGTGTCCTTGACTCGTAGGTCCTATTCCATATCCAAGTTGATTTCAATAATCTGATTATGCTGCTCTTGTATGAAGAAGTGCCAGTTGTGGAAACTTTATATCCATCTCAAAACCAATTGGCAATGAGTGGAGAGGCCCGACATTATATTAAGTGATCACCCATTCCATCCCCAAGCAATGTGAGACTATATTCCTTACCACCAGTTAAATGTGCTTCATGACTGACTGTTTATTTCCTAAAACAATTTTTTCAGGATGGGCTCATAGACTACAATGAGTTTGTCGCGATGATGCAAATGGGAAATGCAGGTGTTGGTGGAAAGAAGGGCCTAGAGAATAGTTTCAGCATTGGGTTTAGAGAGGCATTGAAACTTTAGACAGCATTTGCTTTGGTGGGGCTTTTGCTGCTTTGTTATTTTTCCATGAACTGTTTTCCTTCTCTATATCTTTTTCTTCCGAACGTATATTTATCGGAGTTTGGAACTTTGGATAGTATAGTATCGGGCACGAGGGCTTACAAAAAAAGGCAGGAGCATTTGCTCCTTCAGTGTACTTTGAATCCATTTCAGATTTCCATTTTGAATTGGTTTTTACACTGAATCCAGCTCTTATCATCTTGAATACTTTTTTGTCGAGGAAAATTGACTAATTTGTTGAGGAAAATTGACTAATTTGTTGTTACTTTCCACTTATTTTTCTGCATTTTTTCCTTTGTTGTGACATGGAAATGTTAGAAAACATTGCCATGTTTGGAATAAAGGCAAAGAAAAGTGAAAAGAAATTTTGGGAAATTAGTTTTCCGCGAATCCAAATTCCATCGATGTATTCGTCCTCAAGGAGCAGAGGACGAACCTCAAATGTTATTAATCCGTAATCCATTTGTGGATGAACACAAACTCAAATGGAAGGGCTGTGCAGTTACAAATTCCAGAGCTAGTGAAAAGTATTGACGCGGTAATTGATTTTTGGTTAATTTTTGGAATTATGGGAATCCTTTGGACAGGATTCTTTGGATTGTTGCTTGAACAAAAAAGAACAGCAAAGTGGATTCTGGATAATCAATTCTTACAATTTGTTGCCCAACGATCAAAATACAAGGACAGGAATTCTAGTACAGGTTTTGCACAAATTTGTTGTTTTGGATCTCCTCCGGGTTTTACACGGATTTTTGACTGGATGATCAGATGGCGCATTTTTTCATATCCGATTTAGCTGATTTTTTTACAGGGTACAAGTAAACATTATTTTAAAACTTCGATCATCCGTGTGAGATCTTGAGGCCCAAAACAACAGATTTATAGAAAATATAATCCTAGAGAGCTCACAATAAACCAAACCAAACCAAACCAAGCCTTATGTCCCAATCAATTGGGGTCGGCTACATGAATCCTTTTTCTCCATTGAGCTCTGTCCAGTGCTGCTTCATCATTTAAACCTAGTATACTCAGATCTTTGCGTACTACCGCATCTAATGTCAATTTGGGTCTTCCCCTCCCTTGTGCGTTTCTACCCAAAGCTATCCTATCCACTCTCTTAACTACTGCATCCGCTGGTCTACGATAGACATGCCCAAACCACCTTAGCCTATTTTCCCTTAACTTCTCCTCTATAGGTGCTACGCCTACCATCTCGCGAATTGCTTCATTTCTAATCCTATCTCGTCTAGTCTTACCACACATCCACCTCAACATCCTCATTTCCGCTACACTTATCTTGTTCACTTGCTGCTTCTTAATAGGCCAGCATTCTGTCCCGTAAAGCATCGCTGGTCTTATGGCAGTTCTATAAAATTTTCCTTTCAATTTTGTTGGTACCCTCTTGTCACACAGTACACCAGTAGCACTCCTCCACTTGAGCCACCCCACTTGGATCCTATGAGTCACATCATTCGCAATCTCTCCATCTTGACTAATAATAGATCCTAAATACCTAAAATGGTCCCTCTTTGGTATCTCCTGATCTTGGATCCTCACTCTTTCCTCATACGTACTTCTGGTATCACTAAACTTGCAGACCATATACTCAGTTTTACTCCTACTTATCCGAAAGCCCTTAGACTCCAATGCTTCCCGCCAAATTTCTAATTTAGTGTTAACACCACTAGCCGTTTCATCTACAAGGACAATGTCATCTGCAAATAACATACACCATGGAATATCCTCCTGAATGTGCCTAGTCAATTCATCCATAACTAACGCGAAAAGGTACGGGCTCAAGGCAGACCCTTGGTGCAATCCTACTGTAATGGGAAATTCACTCGTTTCTCCTGCTGGTGATCTAATGGCAGTGACTGCCCCTTCATACATGTCTCTAACCACGTCAATATAGCCTCTGGTCACTCCCTTTCTCTCCAGAACCCACCATATAATGTCTCTAGGCACCCTATCATAGGCCTTTTCCAGGTCTATGAAAATCATATGGAGATCCTTCTTCGTTGACCTATGTCTTTCTACCAATCTCCTTAGTAAGTAAATAGCTTCCATAGTTGATCTTCCAGGCATGAACCCAAACTGTTTCTCCGACACCGTAGTCACCATCCTCAATCGATGCTCAATAACTCTTTCCCACAACTTCATCGTGTGACTCATCAACTTAATACCTCTATAGTTGTTGCAGCTTTGAATATCCCCTTTATTCTTGTAGATAGGTACTAAGGTACTCCTCCTCCACTCGTCGGGCATCCTCCTAGATAAAATAATCTTGTTGAACAATTTTGTCAACCAAGTCACTCCCAAGTCACCTAGGCTTCTCCACACTTCAATGGGGATATCATCTGGTCCTAAGGCCTTACCCGGTTTCATCCTCTTCAAGGCCTTGGCCACTTCGAACTTTTGTATCCTCCGATAGAACTCGTATTCTATTTTCTCGCTAGGGACATCAACTTCCTCCTCACCAAAGCTTCCTTCATGTTTCTCATTTAACAGCTTCTCGAAATACATCTTCCATCTATCCTTGATTTCCTCATCTTTCACTAACACTTTTGAATCACTACCTTTTATACACTTAACTTGAGAGAAGTCTCTAGCTTTCCTTTCTCTTAGCTTGGCGAGTTTATATATATTCTTTTCTCCATCCTTACTATCAAGTCTAGCATAAAAATCATCGTAGGCTCTCAACTTAGCCTCACTAACGGCCTTCTTAGCTTCCCTATTAGCTTGCTTGTACCTTTGAAAATTTTTCACATTCCGGTCCTTCTGCCACTTTTTAAAGCAATCCTTCTTGGCTTTTACCATGGTTTGAACCTCGTCGTTCCACCACCATGTCTCTTTAGAGCTTGGACCTTTCCCCTTTGACTCCCCAAGAACTTCTTTTG
Source organism: Vaccinium darrowii (assembly GCA_020921065.1). Classification (NCBI taxonomy): domain Eukaryota; kingdom Viridiplantae; phylum Streptophyta; class Magnoliopsida; order Ericales; family Ericaceae; genus Vaccinium; species Vaccinium darrowii. Next base: position 27,963,485 of record CM037161.1, on the reverse strand, counting down.
ATATTCTTCTAATCCCGTCAGCCATTGTATTCCACATACTATCACTATCACCTTCTCCTCCCCACTCCACCTCTTGGCTCATACGCTCCTTGAACACCTCTAGTTTCTCTCCTCTTAAGAACCACCATCTAGTCCGTGGGCTTCTAGTTTCTTTTCTCGGTCTATTATTCCCCTTGAGACCAATATCTAACACCAAAAGTCTATGTTGTGCCACTAGGCACTCTCCGGGAATGACCTTACAATCCTTACATAACAAGCGATCTGCGCCTCTAGCAAGGAAGTAGTCGATCTGGCTTCTTGTGGCTCCGCTCTTAAAGGTAATTAAATGTTCCTCACGCTTCTTATAAAGAGTATTCGCAACTATAAGGTCACCAGCTACCGCAAAATCCAAAATCCTCCTACCCCCTTCATTTAGGTCACCAAATCCAAATCCTCCATGTACCTTCTCATACCCTTGCCTCTGCACCCCCACATGACCATTGAAATCTCCTCCTATAAAAAGCTTCTCTCCACAAGGTATCTCTTGAACCACATCATCCATCTGTTCCCAAAATTGCTCTTTAGTGAGATCATCCAAGCCCACTTGGGGCGCGTAAGCACTAATAATATTCACTATGCTCTCTCCAATCACAAGCTTAACTAAAATAATCCGATCTCCTTTCCTCATGACTGTGACTACCGAGTTCTTAAGGTGCTTATCTACTATGATGCCTACCCCATTTCTATGCCTATCCTTACCCGTATAATAAAGCTTATACATAAATCAAAATGATTCTTGGGTCTGCCCTCTCTGATGCCTTTTGGCTTTGATTTGAGGGCATGATTCCGCAGCAAATGCGACGGTATAGGGGGATCACTGTTTCAGTGGTATTCTGTGAGCAGCCACTTTGTGCATTTATTGCCAAAGGTTAGGTCTGTCTCCAATCCATCTGTTTCAGTGGTATTCTGGGAGCAGCCACTTTGTGCATTTATTGCCAAAGGTTAGGTCTGTCTCCTATCCTTCCCCCGCCCATACCCCCAATTATTGGGGACTAAATGGGTTATGTTATTGTTATTGTTGTTGTTGTAGAGAGCTCACAATCTGAAAAGAAAATAAAAAATCAATTTTTCAAACAGTCTCTTCATACAAGTGTTTCCTCCTAAAACAACTAATTTCATTTGTTAATGTCAATGGATAATTTGCTTCCCAGTTCGTGGATTAATCTACCCCAAAAAGATGCGGCAAAGGAATAAGATTCAACATCTTACAAGAGTAAAACAACTAATTTCATTTGACACGCTACAACCCCATTTGATGATTCGAGCTAAGCATCTTTACATGTCTCATTGCGTATCTAATTTTTTATAAAAAATTTGGTTGATTCGACATCATTAACTATTTGAACAACTAATAGCATCTTCAATGGAAGAAGCAACTTCTTACATCAAATACTTACTTTCATGCCCCATATAGCAAACTGAAGAGTTATAAACTACAAGACTCTTTTCAAATTTTAATTCTCTTTATCACTTCTATTTTTAATGTAAAAAGGACACATTTTGCCCAAGAAATCAAAATTCACCTATAATAAACATTAAATTTGAGAAGACCGCTTTCTCTCTCCGAGGACTACACCAAAATAGGGAAAACCTATGGGTACAGAACAATATGTCCAGAAAATGTACAGAGAGTTCTCGGGACCCACTTTTAGGTCTCACACGAGTGATCCGAACCGTTCATTATTCTTAAAACATTTTTCCGAGGGGTCCCACAAAATTTCAGCTCAATTGGACAGTTAGAGGTGCTTGAACCAAGTCCCACCGTTTCAAACAAATTTTTTTTTATTGAAACAGTGGAACTTTTGGTTCAAGCATTTCTAACCGTCCGATTGAGCTGAAATTTTGTGACCCCCCTCGGAAAAATGTTTAAGAATAATGAACGGTTCGGATCACTCGTGTGGGTCCCCAAGAGCGCTCTACACATTTGCTGTGCACTTAGCAAGGTCCCCAAAATAGTTTAGCAAGTTCGCTCTCTCCCTTGGAGAGTGTTTTGCTTATACGGCCCTTCGAATCTAGTTCGGTTTTAATTTTGCAAACTCCCTTGGAAATGCCTAATTATACAAGCATTCAAAGAAATGAACTATAAAACCACTGTCTATTACACTTTTTTTTTAGCAAAGAGAACATCAAATATAAACAATGAGAATTTGAATTAACAGTACAACCCCAAATTGTCACGAAAAGAAAAGAACCATAGAGCCAAAATAAATTAGAAAGGCAAACTTCAAAGTTCAAACTAATCCGATTGATCTGCTTTTTTGCATGGATAAGTTGAGTGCAATTTTGTTCACCCTCCTTAAAAGAGGGAAAACGTTACCCTCCCTCCTATTGGTTAAAATGGTGCAAGTCTCAACCCTGCAATACATTTTTTCATAAGAATGACATCACTTTTTGGTGAAATGACATCGCTTGTTATGGGATGACATCCCATTTCGGTGGAACCTACACTGTTTCAACTAATAGAAGGGAAGGTAATGTTCACCCTCTTTTAAGGAGAGTGAACAAAATTGCACTCCGATAAAGCTAGGATGAAAACTTCAAACTAATCCGATCATCTGCCTTTTTTGCATGGAAGAGCTAGAATCCTAGGGGAATCTAGGTGGGTGCGGTGCACTACGGGCTGTCTGATGCCCTAGGACTTAGGCTTCCAGTTGTATCCTATTCTCAGTTGTGCACTTGTACCCCAAATGAAAAGAATGCTTCTCACTAGCAATAAGAATACTCCTCCGTAGTTCCTAGTTCAAAATAACCAACTTCAGGGAGCAAGCTTCAAACAGAGGAAACGCAACCAAAAAGACACGACAGAATCTTATCAAAACCCACTTCTATTCTCAAATTCTAGTGGCAACAGAGGAAGAGAATTAAACCCTTTTCGTGCTCCAAATACCAGGAACAAACCTCTCACTACCAAGTCAATACAACATAAAAAGATCATGACCTATTAATCCCGGCCGATAGGTTAACCTGCAACCAAAAACTACCCTAGTTGGTCATGGGCAGATTCTCGAAAACAGCTCTTCTGCTAGCAGATGGGAGGCTGCGTACATCAACCCTTTCCCAGTCCCCGCATATGCTTGTGCTCTAGTTACACCCTAGCTCGAGATAAAATAAATATTTTCCTACTTGTACGATTTTGATCATCCATAAGAACTGATGATGAACCAGTATTCATCAACAACCACACGCGAACAAAAATGTAAGAGCCTTTGCCCAGAAAAAGTTCATAAGGTACTCTACTCGAGATTGTTCCGACAATTTGTCAAATGTATAGTTCAAAAGGTACTCTACTCAAGATGAACAAAATCACCCAAAGTTTAATGCGATGCATAGAGAAACGAGATAGGTATGGAGTGTATCAACAACTAGAGGAACAATACAGATGCCGTGACTCGAGAAACAGCAAATCATGCAATCTAAAATCCCAAAGAGTGGATAAACAACACAAATCGGCGAATTATCTGTCGTATCTTCCCCAAAGCGCAATGAGACCCAGCCCTAGAGGAACAATACAGATGCCGTGACTCGAGAAACAGCATATCAAGCAATCTAAAATCCCAAAGAGTGGATAAACGACACAAATCGGCGAATTATCTGTCGTATCTTCCCCAAAGCGCAATGAGACCCAGCCCTACTGCAAAAGAATGGCACCCCAAAGCGCAATGAGACCCAGCCTTACTGCAAAAGAATGGCCGGTCTTAAGAACTGCCATCGTAGATATCACGGTAGAGAATAGAACAGACTGCAGAGGAAACAGAAAACAATCCTACCTGTCACTGACATTAACACATAGAATGGCACCTTTCCACAAACCAACCAAACAAGTGAGCTCTGCGGTACTGAGAAAACAAAAGCAGCATCAGAGAATCAATCACACTAACACTACCTAACAAGCTCACTAAGAAAATAATGGCTGTCAAATGAAAATTTGATCAGCGGGGCCATGACCCCCATGGTGCTTCATCTCCTGCTTAAAGTATCCCTACAAAACAAACTCTGAATTTCAGAATTACTACCATAGCAGACATCGATATTAAGCATAACAAGTTTTCATAGCACAGCATGAAACAAACAGATACAGATGATGTCTCTTGATAAGAAGATTTAGAGAAAACAAAGTAGATAAATGAGGAGTCAGTCGGAACAGTTCCGCTTAGTAACAAGGAACTAGTTCACTTCGGTTTACCCTTAAGAGAAGATCTCCGACATGCCACATCTGTAGTAAATGTCAAACCATCAGCTTAAAGACAATGATGGTACAGTATTAAGATAATCTAAAAAATAAATCTCCAACAAAACATTTAGCAAGGTTGCATCAAAGTGTCCCACGACTCATATGAAGAATAACCCAGGGAACCAAGAGAGATCCAGTATGAAACCTTTAAAGATCTGTCAAGGGCAAACCATTCATCTCTTCCGACCACCACGCTCTCTTAAAGAAAGAGCAAGTGTTTCTCCTCCTGCAACATTGTAATAGGCAAGCGACAAATTGTCCTTAAGAAAACCAGCTTTGCCACTCAGCTTCTGCTTGTTAGAAGGAAGCTGGATCTCTCCTGCAATTTTCTCTTTCAGACTGCCAACAGTTTCAGATAGGGATTGCACTGTAATCTCCAATATTTGCCCCTTGAGATTTCCTTCGTCCACATTCGGCACACAAACAGTGACACGAACAGGTCCCTGCAGCAAAAGCAAAAAGTGCAATGATCAGGAGTGTAAACCCATCATATTCAAAACACCACTATTAGCAGATAAAGAATAGTTCAGATGACAATATATTAGATAGAAAATAAAAAGAGCAACCAGTGATGATCAATAAAGACAAATGCAGGGATGCTAAATACCGGATGTTGAGCCAGAAACTGGTCTTCAGGAACAAGGATGGAATCATCGAGCCTCTGCCTTTTTGGCTCTGGTTCTTCAGGAAGCGGCGGAGGAGCTTCCTCGGGCGGTGGTGGAGGCATTCCTTGAGGTAAAGGTGGTGGCGGAACCATATGCATGCCAGGTTGCGGCACCGGAAGAGGAACATAAGGCCGAGGAGCTGACATAGGTGTAAATTGAGATACAGGTGGGGGTGGCACGGGAATACCAGGCGGATTAACAGAAATTGATGGCGGCATCGGCGGTGGCCGATTTACCAAAAATTGCTGTTGCCCAGGAATTAATTGCATAGGAGGCGGCGGTGGTGGCCGAACTGATGGCATCATATTAACAGGTGGTGGCCTAGGTAGAGGTGGTTGCACGAGCATCCCCCCACTATTAGCAGTTGCATATTGGACTACTGTATTTGGAGGTACACGAGGAAGATTCAAGGCTAATCCAGTTGGCAGAGGAAGTGGCCTAATTGATGGCAAGCCAGGTCTAAGAGGGGGTGGTGCTGCGGGACCCGGAAGATTCCTCAACTCATTGTTTGCAGGGTCATTTTGGTCCTCTCCATTGGGATTCTGTGACATGGCTTGAGTAGCAGTGCGCCCAATACTCCCAGTATGACCATCCCATATGACTTGCTTCGGTTGCTCATCCTTTTTCTTCTCTATCTCCGCCTTGACCGCATTAGAAACTTCTTCTTCTGTGGTACCGAAAATATCAGGACGCGTTCGCGCCAGTCCCATAATGTTTTTAGAAATTTCGTCGTCTTGAGCAAGGGTAGTCTCCCGAATCTTAGCAAACATCCTCTCTTTCTGCTCCTTGTACTTAGGGTCAATAAGGGAAATCCTCATATGCTCCGACATCTCACTAATGGGTATTAGCTCTCCAGTGATTGGCGACACAACATATTTCGTCGGATCTCTTTCTGAGGCAATCCTTTCCTCAGGCCTCTTCCAGTTCTTCACAATTCTCATCGGTTGTTCCTGTTCTTCCAAAGGAGGTGTTTTCATCTCATTCTTCTTCTCTTCACCGTTTTCTTCAATACTAGCCACCCTCATTCCTTCTTCAACAAGCTTCACCTCTTCTTCATCCATCTCCATTTCCACCACCTTTCCTGGCTCAACAATATCTTCTTCTTCTGCCATAGCTGAAACTTTGCTCCTCCTTATAACCTCCTCAATCGTCATTGGGGCAGGCAACTCCTCATCTTCATCGTCCGCAAAATCTATGGTCTCAACCACAACGAAATCGTGCCAATCAATCATGGCCATTTGCAAACGTTCCTGCTCAATCTCATCTTCAGCTTTCTGCCTTGCTTGCTCTTGCGACCGTTCCCACTCCAACCGGTGCAAGCAACGCTCAAGCACAGTAGTCATATCAGTAACACTCTTCTTCAACTTTTCAGTCAAGCCCTTTGGGGGCATCAACACTTTTGAGTATGCATCAGCGAGAGAGGTAAAAAACATGAACATACTGTGGGTTGGCTTCAGAAAATGGAATTGTGGGTTGTTCATCTCTCTGCTAGTGAGTCCGGTTAAGAAAGACTTCCCGTTTCGAGCCACAAATTGGGCAGTCAGTTTAATAATATCTAATTCCTCTCCTGTAATCCCCTCTGGAAGCCTAACAGTGTACTGCTCGGCCTCTGGAGGCTCAAGAATTTTACGCACGGGTCTAAACTGAGCTGAGTGGTCAGGTTTCATGATCGTCTCATCACCCTCGGTAACAGGAGCAGAAGGGGTGGACTCTGGCAAAGCTGGGTCAGCAGGATCGGAAGAAGGCTGGTTTTGATTTTGAGCACGAAATTCAGATAGACGATGCTGGTAATAAGCATGGTAAGGATCAGAGGCATTCAAGAAATTAAACTTAGCATTGCCAGCATTGCTTGCAATGATCCTTTTCTCAAACTCGGGTCCATTCTTTGCAACAAACTGTGATGTTTTATCAACAATGTTCCTAATGTCTGGAGGAGGATGTATAATCCCAATTGTTCTGGTATGCGTCGCAACTGAAGTGGGAGGAACAGAATTGGCCTTGTTCTGATCCTCGGTCTCAATTTTCATCTCATCATCGGACTGCTCTGAAACTTGGGATGCGGGAAGAGGGCCAAGGTTGCCATCAGATGGTGGCGCTGGAAGAGGTAATATTGGCAGCGTTCCCAGCATTTTCTCTCTCTGTCTTTAAGTAGCAAAGACAATGAAGCAAAACTAACAATCTCAGCCCACTCAACTCAGCTTATTAGGACTTTATCCCAGAAGAATTTCACACCCTGCATGACAGCATAAAAGTTTCAGTCAAAACACACTTCAAATCGATAAAGAAAAACACAACCAACTAATTAATGAAGCGAGTTCTAGATTTTTCTTTCGAGTAAAGAAGCCCTATAAAAAGAGGACACGAATATAACCAACATCTTTCTTTAAAAGCCTTTTTCCTTACTAACAGACAGCATTAGGGTTTCAACATAACGTACCTTGGAGAACTAACAAACCTAAAAAGATTCATAATTCAGTTCAGAAACTGGAAAAAGAAGAAGAGAGAGAGAACAAAAAAATACCTCAAAGTGAGAAATTAGGGTTTTCTGCTGTGTGATAGCAATAGTAAATAAATTAATCTGGAAATGCTATTGTAGAGAACATAAGCAATAATTTCACGCGGTAAGATTTGCTATACGCAGTAGATCCAATAGCAAGAAAATTCATCCGTTCAATAGCCGATGCGGGTTCAAGAATCTAAATTGACCATTGAAAAACAGCAAACAAACGGACAGAGGAAGAGAGATAGAGGAGACGATTGCACAAACCGAGAGAGAGAGAGAGAGAGAGAGAGAGAGAGAGAGAGAGAGTGAACCTGTTCGAATCACGATTTGGGGTGTTGCTGAGAGCATAGAAAACCCTAGACTGCGTACAAATGGATACATATTGTGCGAGAATTACATTCCTATTTTAACAGGAGTATATTGCAACAATTGCATACAAAACCCCTAGAACTTGATCTGTGTAACAAATTACTCCCCTTACTTGTACTTTTCTTTTATTTCAAACACAGATTTCTAATTTAAGAAGAATGTCACCCTCTGTATATTATACTCAGCTTCTCTAACAGGCCTCTGCAAATAAACCTTTGAAAATTTTTATTTTTATTTTTCACACCATGTTTAATATACATAAATTTAAATCTCACATTATCAAAATCTCATGTATTTAAGTAGGCAAATGATAATGTCAAAACTGTTTTTCATTGAGCCAAAACTCAAGTGCGTAAAATGATTGAACTCGTGTGTAAAGTAGAAGGGCATAATTGGTTATCACATGTCCTTTGCACTAGCATCTTTTTTGGTGCTGCTCACATCGAAGGCTCCAGGAGAAAGAATTTCTGAGGTGAAGCTTGGATTTATGGCAATATACTCTCTCTCTCTCTCTCTCTCTCTCTCTCTCTCTCTCTCTCTCTCTCTCTCTCTCTCTCTCTCTCTCTCTCTCTCTCAGATTACATTTATGTGAACTTATACACACTAATTTCACAAGTTCACGGTATACATAAGTGTTTTTTTTTTTTTTTGCATGTGTGTTTGGTATGTTACACATTTGATCATTTCATGGTGAAAAGAAAATGGAAATTTATTTAGGGTCTTCATGATTTTTATCCACAACATAATATTGGCACAAATTATTAACCGTTGCACTCAAACTTTATCACTTTTTAATCAGGTTTATGAATTTTTTTATTTTCTTATCATACTTGATATAGGAGTATTATTTTATCACAATATTGTGGTTGAAAAGTAAACAAATAGGTTTGTGAAAGGAATGGAGGCAGTCGCAAATGGAATTTTTTGGTGGTGTATAGTGGAAAAAAAGTTAGTTGGGTTTGATTTCCATTACTTAAAAGGTGGTGATAATATCAAAACTACAATGCATATTCATCATTCCCTTGACTTGGTTATGGTGATTTTCCAAACTGGGCTCAGAGCAAAGCTTTGTTGGATAATAAATAGAGTTTAAGGATTGGCAAAATAAAAAATTAAAATAACTTTCAAAAATTTAATTGTTACTTTTTGGATTGGTGTGTAGCTGGGAAGCTCTGATCGGCAAAAGGTACCACATCAGCTGCCACTATGGTACTCCTATTGGCACCCAAAATTTGGGATTTTTCGACCAAGTACTCTACTTTGCCAAACTAATTGGTGAAGTACTCTTATTTTCAAACTATTTGTAAAACTACTTTACAACGCTATTTGAATTGCGCTACCCTCGTGAATGTCAATGGAAATTGCGCTAAGTGTGTCACGCTGGCACACCTCCCCGTAATATGCCACACAAGCAGAAAGTGTAATTTGGAATTGATCTTTCTCACTAAAAGCTCTATGTGAAATTGCTCTTTTCTCAAGTAGGAGCTTGATCTAGAATTGCTCTTTCATATAGAGTTTTTTGGCAAGATGTGATTAGGTTAAAGACTAAATTACACTAACCTCCCATGAGGTTTTTTACGAATACGCTGATCTCTTCTCTGGTTTTAGAAAATATATTAAGCTCCCTTACTTTTGCGACTAATAAGTGGCCACCGCAGTGGCAACTCCAGGATTTTTTAGGAGGGTGTTCAACAATTACTTTAACTTTATTCTATCTATTAATAAATAGAATATATATAAAAAAAAATTTGTACCCCCTATGTCCCAAAATGATAGTCCCAACGAAAAGACCTACAATTTTCGAATCAAAAAATAAATATTGACATTTCATAATTTTTAACATTTTCCTCTCTGAATTAAAGAACTAATTGAAATCTTTAATTAAGTGCGTAGAAACTCGAAAACTCATGTACGAAAGTATTTTATTTTTCATACGAAAATTGCATGTCTTTTCAGTGGAGATTATTATTTTGCGGCTGTGGAAGTAGAAGTCTACTTATTTTCTTTTAGGAAAGATTAAGGCAAATAGGTTGGCACAAATCTTTTAGGACATATTCTCTTCTTTTAAGAGATGTGAGTCAAGTACATCATTTAGAAGGGAGCTAGAGCATGATATCAATAGGTCATTCTTTTTGTCTCAATTTTTTTTATTTTTTTTATTTTTTCATAATATGTACCTTGTTTGGACTACTGTATTAGGTGTCCAATTATGAACTACTTAAATTGGTGGGTGTTCATAACATAAGGCTGAGTGTTGAAATGGATCGATTTGTGGGCTAATACTTTGAGTGGGTGTTCAAATAATTTAGATAGGGTGTTCATTTATATCAAGACTTGGTGTTCAAGCGATGAACTAACCTATAGTAGTATAACTTTTTCATGTATTCTATGGAGAGAAAAAAAAAATTGCGGTGGTCATGTGACCATCTTCCCCTCTATGTAGAGCCGCCAGTGGGCCACCGTTGTTAAATTCACACTTGCCAAAATAGAGAGTGAGGTTCACCTACCAATAAGGTATTTGCTTTATGGAGAGTGAGTTTCAAACAACAAAAAGCATGTGGATTGACTTCTATAAGTATGACCCACTATTTTTTATTATTGAGATAAATGTTGTTAACTTTGGTTATAGAAGGCTCAAATTTGGTTTGTTTAAAAAGTCGTTAGGTTCGGTTATTTCATTGTGAGCTATTTTGTATGTCAATATTGCTACAACTTTGTAAACCTTTTCTTTTTTGGTTATGCCGTTGAGAATAGTGCACGCACCAAGCTTAACATCTCCGTAAATTTGTTTTGATGCACGAATATACACAAGGGATATGAATCATGCAACAGTTTTTTTGAAGTAGTATCAAGTGTGTTTTGGCTTAAAAAGTTAGCTGTTTTTTTTTCGTCTTTATTTGAATTTTTTTTTTCGCGTTTTTTAGTTTTGCAACAACTTTTTCAGTATTATTAGGTCGTCTCGATGAGAGGAATCAAAAAAGTAAAAAATTATGATCGAAGCTTAAATTCTTTGGAATAGAGATCAGAAAAATGTAATAAAAAAAAAAAAGACAGTTTTTTTGCACTTTTTTCGATTTTATTCAAAATTTTGAGAGTTCTAATCATAATCATTTACCTTTTTGAATTCTTCTCGTTTAGACAAACCAATAATACACAAAAAAAAATTAATGCAAAACTAACAAACGCAAAAATAAAAAAATCAAATAAAGACAAAAAAATAAGTCAAGTTGGCTTTTTAAGCCAAAATACCACTCAATATGGGTAAATTTCACAAACACCCACTGAGATTTACATTTTGTATAAATTCTTCCTTATCTATGAGAAATGACTCTCCCCTACTTTTGCATCTAAATTTCACTTGTATCAAATCTTTAGTTGAACGTTAAGTCTACTTATGAATTCAACTGAAACTGTTCTTGACGGTCTGATTCTGTCAACAATGTTATAGTTAAACCGTCCGATATAGAAAACCAAAGTTTAATTTTTGATATAATTATCAATATTTGATCCAGCAATTTTTTGCGCAGAGATAGTATACTGCAGGCCTTACAATATGACAAGTACATATTATTACAACAAATGTACAAATTATTACTGTACAATAAATGCACAGTGGAGCTTACAATGGTGGTAGTGGATAACCCACAGTTTCATCACTTATGGGTCCTTCTATTGATAGCGCACTAGGCTGACTATAAGACAAAAAGAAGACAAAAAAACACACATTCTAATGTACTTTTTCCACTTTTCTATATACTTTTACACATTCGTACACATTTTCACACATTTCTATACACATTTTAAACCTTAACGATAGCACAATATGCTAATTTTAGAATTTTCCTTCACCTGTTGTAGAAAGAATTTAAACTCGTATTCCACCTTAACAACTGCAACACTAACCCCCATTATCATTTCCCTATCAGTAGCAGCTCTTGCTTAATTAATATCCTTACAAAAATGTTGGAATCCATAAACTATTTTTCCAAAAATATCAAGGAAAGAGTAATGAATGGTTCAGATTCAAAGTGATGTGAATCTCAATCATTATCTTGGACATTTTCATAGAAACTTTTCATATACTCTACCCACCCTCATCTTGTTAATCTTCTCTTGACCAAATGCGAAATTGTGATAACTCTAATCCCTAAAAATGGACTAAATAACCTTAGAGGTCAATTGAATGCAGGAAAAGGAAGCCGGATAATTTATCCATCCGAATAAGGACTTGATGTGAAAGTTTTGGCTTGGTTTGGGTGCACAAAATGCACCGGAATAAGCTTTTCCCCCTTCTGATTTAATCCAACAGAAGAGAGGCATGGGCAGATAAAATTTACATGGGTTTCGAGATGAACAATTGTGCGTAAGAGTAAATTACACTAACCTCCCATAGAATAAACTATAAGACAAATTTGTCTCAATTTTATGTCTATCAATCTCTATGATCATAATTTTTTATACCATAATTAATGTGCTTAATATTCTTGGAAAAATGAACCATTTTAGATCCCAAATGAAGATTTTAGAGGGCCAACAATTGAGATCACTACTGGGGTGTAGTGACTCACTACAGGGGTGTAGTGACTCACTACAGGGACCCCAAATCCGCCTTATGATACACATCCAAATAAGAATGTGTATTGTAGCCTTTCCCTAAATAATCCAATTTTAATTCAAGTAAAAAATAGCATTGCAATTTGAATGGACAGAAAAAGTAACGCACCCGTTGAGTGGTGGCCAGCGTCGAATAGCAGAACAAGAAGGAGCTTAATAAGTCAAATTCAAAATGCATTGGAACCCTTTTTTTTAGGAAACAACCACTGAGAGCCGGTTCTTAGCTAAAATTCGAGGTGCGGTCGTCCCCAGAAAACTTGCGAATTTTAGGGGGTTGATACCCTTTATGTCTAATAAGGAAGGATCACATCTTTAATTATCGCTTTAGGCTTCCGAAATGCTTTAGGCTTCCGAAATTCATGGTTGACATTTGACAACATGCAACTACACATCCATGTAAATGGTGGAGAAGATGGGGCATTGCCTATCATGGACAAAATAAATAGCCCACGGTTTGAATGGCGACAAGTGTCCAATAGATCGAAGAAGAAGGAGCTTAACTTGGTCAAACTCAAATTGCATTGGAACCTCTTTTCTAGGAAAGAACCTCAACACAACTATGCATGCATATAAATAGTGGAGAAGCTGGGCGATTGCCTATATTTTGTTTTAACCTGAAAAAGAAGAGGAGAAGCCCAAACCAAGCCATATAAGTAAGCCATATTTTGATCTTTGAAGAAGTACTACTGCGCCAAAAACTTATACCACATTTTATCTCTACAAGAGAAAATCAGAATGCATTAGGCTAAACACTTGGGATGTTGATGATCAGCTTTTGAAGGGTTACTTCTATAGGGACTCAGGATGAGGAGATCAATGAGATTGTAGCAGGTTTGAACACTTTCAAGTTTTCAACTCCTAATGTTCATTCGAAATATATAAAACCTGCATACAGTACGCGTGTCTTGGCATAAACTTTAAAGTTTTAGTTAGCCTATGATTTTTGAACTCCAGTAAAAAAAAAACACTTTAATTTGAATCAAGACCGGCCCTGGAGTGAAGCTAGCCGGAGATGCGGTCGTTTTAGGCCCGTAGTTTAAGTAAAAATAGGGGGCATTAAAAAACTAGTCATTCTATTGTCAGCCCAGTGTGCTGACGTAGACACCCCAATTTGAACCCGCGAAATTTCTTTCGCATTCTCGATGATGAGACTAAGACACAACAGTGCAAAGGCTTAAACAATGTCTCTTGAACCTTCAAAACCAATACCAAAACCCAATAAATACCCTAAAATCTTTCAAGCCACCCAACGCTCAAATGAATTAACCCTTGAGCGCTCAAGTGGAGTTGACCTGAGTACTCAGGTCGAACCTAAGCGCTCAAGTCACCTGCACACACCAGCTTTTTTCAGAGCATCTTTTAGCCGGTGATGTTGGAATTCTTTGCCTGCCAGCGCTCCCCCAGCCCCTGAAACACTTGAACCCCCTAGACCTATCACTTCTACACTTGACCAAATCATCAACCTAAGACCTAAACCCCACTCAAAATCATCTATTCAAAACCCCACCCCTTCCACTATTGGATCCTCTACGATCCTCTAGCACCTCTGCACTCTCAAACATCCCCACCCTTGTTTAATGTTGATCATACATCCCCTACTCACTCCCTCACTCTAAAATTCGAAAATCCATTACCAAGAGCCTAAGGTTTGGAGGCTTTAGCAAAGAAACAACATCAAAATCCTTTTCCATCGTCACAACATCACCATACCTCAGTTCACACCTTTTGAGATTTTCATTTTAGAGTCCCTAGCACTCACCAATGAACTATTTTACCAAAAACCTCAACCTAATAGCCTTTGTTCAAAGCCAAAAGGTAGAAATACCTTTCATAGCGTACTGTTTTTGCAACCTAAGGGACACCAGTAGGCCCAAATCAACCCGTCTATGCTCAGAAACGGGTTCGAGCGCTCAAGTCACAGCATTCTATATTCTTCTGTTGTTTGCTCTGAACAAATCTTGACTGATTATATTATTCTCAGTTGCTTATTTTTGTCAAAAACTAGTCTATTCATGGTTTGATTAGTCCTCATAATAAGTTAAAACTACATTTTTGGGGGTCATTGATATTGGAACCTAGAGTGTTTGTGTTGTAACATGATAACCAGTGGAAAATAGTATTGTTTTTGAAGAAACAAAGACAAAACAGAAACAACAAGGGAAGATGAGCCGAGCGCTCAAGTAGTTGACTTGAGTAGGGGTGTACAATAAAACCGATAAGCCGATCTGATCCAGACCGAATCATTCTATTTGGTCAGGTTATGCGATTTATAGTTTTGGTTATGGTTCTGAAAACATAGGAACCGGTAATTATGGATCGGTTACTGGTTCTCAATTTAAGAACCACGGTTAGAACCAAACCAAACCGTATAATGTTATAATATGTATCTTGATTTAGTAAATTAATATTTTTTTCGTAATAAGGTATTCTTTTATTTCTATAATAGAAATCTATTTTATTAGAAGTCTTTAATTTTTTCCCCTAACTATTGTATTTTATTAAGAAGTCTCTAAGCTACTTTTTTATTTTTATTTTTGATTTTACGATTGACGGTAGATTTTGAAGCGCTAAGTGCACAATATTTGGTTTTGAAATTTAGTAAAATTCCTACAATTATTTTATGAGTTGTTTGGTGTCCTAAATTCTAAATAATTTTTTTTGAGTTCACATGTTGTAAAAAGTGTTCCAGCTCTAAGCGGGTAGAACCGAAACCGGATCAAAACTGGTCTGGTCATACGCTTTGGTTTTGGACAGATTCTACACGTATATTGGTTAGATTTTTGTTCCTATTTTTCTAGAACCGTTCAAAATGGTTCGGTTCCTGAATTTCTAGAGAACCGGTCCAATCTGAACCGTGTGCACCCCAAGACTTGAGCGCTCAGGTGGTCCTTCTGAGTGCTCAGATCAGAGACAATGAACAGGCTATAGTTTTGATAAGATAAAATCAGTACTCATTTGTCGCATATTTCATGGTTTACTTATGTTCATTAGTTGTCTTAGCTTACGTAGATTGTTATCTCATAAAGTGTTGTATATATCATTTTATCAAGCCCACACCGTACGTGTTACCATTTCAAATTCCCATTTAACTGTTCCCCTATCCCCTTATGTGAACAAAGTTGAGTCATAAAAATCTTAAAAATTCCACAACCACTAAGTAAAGATCGATCTTCCGGTCGGGTCAGAGGGTGCCATAAAACTCTTCCCCTCTCGTAACCTAGCTCCTAAACCTATGATATTATGGTGACGATGGAATAGTAAATAAAACCTTTTTTTCCCAAAAATGAGACATGGAGTCATTCAAGTTTAATTCCTCAGGGACAATCCGTTAAAACTCAGGTGGCAACTCCAAATTGCATTCCTCGGAGGTGTGTCCACAATAAGCAACAAAGAAGACAAACACACACACACATCCATTGTACTTTTTTACACCTTTTAAAATATTTTTATACACTTTTCACACATTTCAATACATTTTTTATACCTTAATAACAGCCCACTAGGCTAATTTTACAATTTTCCTTGTAAGAATACTATTGTCAACAAATAAAAAATTCATTTATTTCAAACATTTCCTATTGAAGTTTTTTCAAGTAAAAATAAATTATTTTGGTTTGTTTATTATTGTCAAAAAAAATTATTTGTGAATTTGATATTAATTTTAAAGTAAAATTAAAACAGATGAAAGAAAATTACAAAAAAATTATCAAAACATTAATGGTGCGCAAAATATTTAAACCTTGGAGTTTAGTAATATTTACAACTACAAAAAAAAAAAACCCGAATATAACACAAGTGGTGCAAAAGTTGTATAGATGTATGTACGCTAGATAGAAAAATGAGGCAAAAGTTTACCTACGCAAAAGAGGACCTTCTGGTAATTGAAAGAGGGCACTTTGTGTCTAAAGGATGTGCACGCGCCATAGGTGACACAACTCCAAGTGTGTTTCTAAATAATTATAGGGTTGGGAAACATGCCCACCATTGGAGAGCTTTAAAGGCTAATTTGGAAGTTGATTACCGAATTAGAATTTAAATCCAACGGATACAAGAAAGTGATGCTTGGGTTAAATTGCATAATTGACGACACAATGTCCCTAGTAGGTTTTGCATTATAGGGAAAGTTTGTCTCTAACAAAGATCACTTGATGGATGTTTTGTTCTTCCTACTGGGCATTTCCTTAATAATTAAAGTGTCAAGCAATCTCATGGACCCAAAGGAAGACAACGAGGTTCCACTCTTGCCTGTTTTTAATCGCCCAGATGAAATTATTGTTGTGAGATTTCAGGCGAATCAACGAGCTCATCTTGAGCTTGTTCTAGAAAACCAATACTTAAGGAGTTGGGCAAACTGTTGAAGCGGACAGGAGACCGAGAAAAGGATGGGTCTCCTGTTCGCCTTAGCAGTTTGCCCAACTCCTTAGGTACTGGTTTTCAGAACGAGCTCACGACGAGCTCGTTGATTGGCCTGAAATCTCACAATAATAATTTCATTTGAACGATAAAAAACGGGCAAGTGCCTGTAAGTCCATGAGATTTCCTAACCCTGTAATTATTATGGTAATGCCGAAGAACAAAACGTCCATGAAGTGATTTTTGTTAGGGACAGACTTCCCTTGTATTGCAAGACCAACTAGGAACATTGCACCGCCAATCATGTGATTTAACCCAAACATCACTTTCTTGTATCCATTGGATTTAATTCCAGTCCGGTAATAAGCTTCCAAATCTTTCCAATGTTTTATTTAGAAGGAGGTGTCATGCATGCCTTGTTGGTGGTGTCATCCTGAGACTTTGCCCCAAGACTCGAATTCGATCTTGGTCTCACTTCAGATTGCACAAAAGATTTCCAACAACCTTGGGTAGATCATGACTCAATAGGTTAAATTCCAACCTTTGGAATTAGAGCTAATCTCCTTTTGTGACCATCAAAGACAAGGCCATAAGGTTGTTAGAATCCAGATACTAATGTTCTCAAGGTTAGACTAGACCACGGGGAGCCGTTTGAGCACGAAAAATACCGGAGGTATCTCAAATTCCATGGATTTAAAGTCTCCTAGACTGGGGATTACAGCTTTTAGATGTTACCCCGATCCTCAGTATTTCTTTTGATGGTGTATCTCTTGTTAAGATTGCAAGACTTGGGAAATTCAACTGACCAGGTTCTTGATGATTCCTTTTTAATGGTCTAACTTTGATTTCAAGAATTGTCCCTTGCTTGGGCCAATTGTTCTTAATTTTTGTTAGGTCATTGCGAAGGAATTATTAGCAGTTTTGATCTTCCCAAGTCCCATTATCCAAAGGACTTTCAAATTTGGAACAACGTGCATCCATTAGAATGCATGACTTTTCATTGGGCAGGGCAACCTCTTACAAACCGTGGGAAGGAAATGGCCTAAAGTCATCCTAACAATCATTTTACACGACTGCGATGCATGAAACATGGTTATTTTACCTAGATATACACATAAACACAATAATGTTATTTTATTACAACAACATGCAGTAGAATAGAAAAATCATGGGCACCATGTTAAGTCCCATCACAAAACTCGCTCTTTTTCCTTCTTTTTTTTTTGAGAATAGAGAGAAAATATTATTGATTACTGAGCAATGCTGGTACAGTAGGAGTTAAATGATGCAACCGATCACAGACGCAGGGAGACCTGCAAGGCCATTACATCTATCCTACACAACAAAACACAGTGATAAAACCTACACATCCAAACATAGTTAGAAAACTAAACACAATAAACTAAACACAATTAAACTAAACACATGCAACCTAGATCCACCTCCAAGACATCACCGCGGCGAGAAAATGACCGTCAAACCCGAAAGGAGCACCACTACCATCGAACCAAAATCACGAGGCAAACCGAAACTCAGGCCAAACACACTGCCACCCGAACTCCAACCGGAAACAACTCGCCCGATAAAGAGCTCCACCACCACCGTACCTTCATCACCCCAGTATTTGCCTTACTCCCATCCAGAGCTCCAAACACAACAATAGCCGTACTCCCGTCTCGTGCTCAAACCTGCAAAGAAGAGTGTAAAGCAATGCATACATTTGGGAATTTTTGAAAACCATTTGAATACCACTAGAAAGACATAAAAACAATTTTCAAAAACCAATTGAAAACACCAGAAAGAAAAAGACATAAAAACAATTTTTGAAAACCATTTGAACACACCAGCTGGACTGGTTGCCGGAAATACAAAGAAAACATACGGATGTATGCATCAAACAAAAACAAAAAGAAGGCCCAGGAACGGCTGGGGTACAGGCCGGCGGCTTTGATGTTGATTGTTGAGGATCCAAAACACCTCAAAGATCTGAAATTCAGAAACGGCTGCGGTATGGGCCGGAGGACATACGGTTGGGTGAAGATTAACACGGTTGCAAAGAGGAACTCAAGCCCATCCCATGCATGTCGAAGATTGGAGATGGGGCCCAAAAAACGGCCAAAGATGGGGGAATAAAAACCCCCTGATGCACCAATCGATCAGACAACACAACGGGATCAGCAACAACACCGACAGCGAGAAGAAGAACATCGGTTCTGCCCTTTACCGACCTCGGTTGCCTCATTTTCGTGCAGATCGGACCTCTGGCTTCGTGCAGATCTGTTTGTTCCTTTTGCATGACCGATCCCATTTTTGATACGTTCGAAACCCACCGTGGTCGAGGACCCGAGTATGGCAGTGGAGAACCGGCGGCCGAAGGAGGAGCGTGGGAACCAGGGGTTATTCAAAGGAAACGAGAAATGAAAACAAACAGAAAAGGGGGGGGTGAGGGGAGGCCGGATGCATAGAGTCCGACGTGAGGCGCTCCGGCCTCCCCTTGATGTGGCGGCGGCTGCTGGTGTTTAGGGTTTGGAAGTCTTGGGGAGGAAGCTCTTTTTCCTTCTTGCTTTTGTCGATTGAGAGAGAGAGAAGGCATGGCGTCATCATATCATATACCAATACATATATTTCTTATGCACAAAATAACCCATGTGCAAGCTATTATCCAATTCTTCCACTCACCTCATGACTTGACTTGTCAACCTAACCCTCTCCCAATTTCCCATAGCTGCAAAATCAATCATCTCGTTTTCCCTTCATTACACTTCTTCCAAACTCATGATAATAAGACATGGTCACCTCCATTATTACCCAATGCAATGCATCCCTCTATCGCACACTTAACCACTTCCTCCTCTACTTATTGATTAAATATAATAAGTCGTTTAAGGTATAGGGTACGAGGCGTGAGTTTTCACCATGGTCCAAGTTCTTAAACCAGCAAATAATATTACCGTGTTTTTAAATCCTTGTTCATTTTTTTTTATCATGGTGAGCCGTAATATGTTGTGGATATAATTTCACCATGACTATTTATATTTTTACCGTCACATAAATTGTGCATTGTAACATATTTACCATGTTTAACTTGAATTTTTAAAACCTTAATCCCTATACCCTAAAATACTACATCCTGGAATCGTAGAACCCTCTACCCTCAAACCTTAAACCCTAAACACTAAACCCGCTACAATTAAAACCCTAAACCCTAAACAATAAAACCCTATATCCTAAACAGTAAAACGTTAAACCCTAAAACGCTAAACACTAAAATAGTAAACCTAAAAGACTATAATCATAAAATCCTAAACTCTAATCCCTAAACCTTGCACCCTAAAACCCTTAACCCTTAAGCCCAAAACCATAAAATCCCAAAATCGTAAACCCTAAAACCTTGAACCACTTATAATTGCGGACATTTATTTTTACATGATTTACATAAGTCGGGGTTAATTATGTCTTTACATAAGTTGTTTGTTTATTCATATTTATGTAAATTTGTTTCTGTCATTCATTATTATCTGTTATTTACGTGAACAAAGTTAAGCAATAAAAAGTTTTCAAAATAAAAATCCGGGTGGCGACTCTGAATCAATTTTATAACAAAACAGGGGTGGCATGTCCACGCTATACTAATTGAAATAGGTTGTGAACAAGTATTTTACCATGATTCAATGTAACAAGTATTAATTTTAAAACAATTTTTACCAGGACAATTGGTAGAGGTGTGGATGCCTGACCAGAGATTCTAGTCATGGATTCAAGAGTCAAAAGTACAGTGAGGGGAAGGTGTTAGGCACCCCTCTCCACCCGGTCTTGCAATCGGCCTTTACTTCGTTCAACAAGAGCTACACTATCCATTTGTCTTGTTTTGAATATATACTTGTTTATTGGCAGTTTAGATAGTTAAGGGTGACGAAAGCGGTAAATACATGCACATGGATAGAAAGAAACAAAGCAGAACTGCTGTTGAACTTTCTGGCGGTCGATATGTCAGCGACACTCTAAATGTCAACCGCTGTTTTGAACCTTTCGACTAATTATGTGATACAACAACATACAGCGACCGACATTCGTTATGTCGGCCGTATGAAGTGATAAAAATGCGATAAAAAAAGCTAACCACAAGGGCTATGGATGATAGTTTGGCCTTGGATCCCTCAATAAAACTCCTCCGTAGTTTGTACAAAGAGTGATTTGCTTGCTACTTTGAACGGATCGAGGAGCATGGAGTTTATTACGGGTTTCGTACTGAAACTGGATGAGAACTCTGCGTTGCGACTAGGGCTGTAAATGAACTGAGCCGTTCGTGAACTATTCGAGGCTCGATTCGATAAAGGCTCGTTCGAGTTCGATTCGGATACTAAACGAACTGAACTTGAACCTCAATTTTAGGCTCGTTTAATAAATGAACCGAACCTGAACTTGACAATATTCGGCTCGATTAGGCTCGCGAACTTGAAATATATGTATATCTCATAAGAATTTCGTATATAACCTTGGATATGTATAAACTTTTAAATATATATAATGAAAATTTTATAACTTGTACTAGTATAAACCAATAAAAGTATTATAAACTTAAATTTTACTAATATGATTTTATAATTTTATACATGTATGAACTTATTTAGGTACAAATTAGATTTTTTTTGAAGTTCTAAACTTATATTAGAGCATAAATATCTAATATTTTTCCTCGTTAAGGCTCGTGAACAAGTTCGAGTTCGACTCAAACCTAGGCAAGTTCGGTTCGAGCTCGGCTCGTCAAATTTTCATTGAGTTCGAGTTCGGCTCGAGTTCGTTTAAAAATTTAATGAACGAACTTGAACATTCTAAAGCTCGGCTCGATTCGGCTCGTTTACAGCCCTAGTTGCGACTGATTTTCTTGTGTATCGGGGCTTCGGGAGCATTTTTGAAACTCGGGGTATATTGGTTGAACGAGAACGGAGCGGGAACCAAATATTGCCAATTAGTTTGGAAAAGTAGAGTAGATAACCGAAAAATCCCCAAATTTGCTTTTGAAGAAGATAAGCCTTTCCTCCAAATACAGAGACAAGAAAGAAGACCCCATTGCAAAGACGAGAAGAAAGAAGACGACCCCTACAGGAACCAAAAAGGAGGAGAAAAACATGGAAACCTGTTCAATTCCAGGGGCACTGCCCTTCCTATCCTCATCTCCCTCTCCCCCACCCAAACCCATTTCCAAATTCCCATTCTCCACCCCAAAACCATACCAAAACCAAACCCACTGGGCCCACTTCCTACCCCTCTCAGCTGCTCTAAACAGCCCAAGAGGCTTTGGACCCTCCCGCAAAAAAACCAAGACGCCGAAGAAGAACCAGAAGAAGAAGAAAGGCAATGACAGTGATGATGAGCAACAAGAGGAGGAAGAAGAAGAAGCAGAAGGAGGAGATGCAGAGGAAGGGGTAATTCCGGAAATAGTGACCAACAGGATGATAAGCAGGATGGGATTCTCGGTCGGTATTCCTCTGTTCATAGGGCTCTTGTTTTTCCCTTTCTTTTATTACTTGAAAGTTGGGTTGAAGATTGATGTGCCCAACTGGGTGCCCTTCATTGTGTCGTTTGTGTTCTTTGGGACAGCCCTTTTGGGGGTTAGTTATGGGATTGTGTCCTCTAGTTGGGATCCTTTGAGGGAAGGGTCAACCTTGGGTTGGACTGAGGCTCGGAAGAACTGGCCTGTTTTCTGGCAGTCCTTCAGGGGTAGATCTGGAAACAAGTACTAGCTCTTTTTTTTCTATGGTCTCTCTGTATTTTGCCAAGTTCATTGGCTTTCTTTCTTGTAAGAAGTTTACAGTTGCTTTTTCCAGAGAATTTTTTTTACAGTAGCTTGTAATGTTTTGCAAAGTTACAAGAAACTATGGTTAGAGCAGCCCACAACTTAGTTCCGCGTATAAAAAAAAATCAAACAGGTATCATTCACTTTAATTGCAACTAATCCTTCAAGTTTTATTAGCCTAACATAACGCAAGCCATACCACTGAGCACGCGATTTTGTGCATCACACGACGCCTAACACTAGTATTCTACATAAATGAATTGCTGCTATTGCGGATCCAAAAAAAATAAAAAAAAAAAACCCGAAAGAATTGCTCATTGGCTCATTGCTTCCATTTACACTGAAAAAAAACATGTAAGGTAGTTTTCAACTGCTCTGTTCTAACGTATTTTGATTATTGAAAGTTTCCTTTTCAAAGCTTCTCTCTTGTTTTCTTTGTTGAACTAACAGCCGTGGCCCATGGATCACGAGTTTGACTTTTTATGATTGATACTGAAAATTGGTTAAGATTTGAAATAGTTCACGAAAACCTCAATCATGGTGGATTGGCAACTGTAAATTTTGTAATTTAACGTGAAAGTAGTTCGTTTAGTTTGGAACAGGAACTAACTGCTTGATTCCCAACAAAGGGAGTCTCTCCAAATTTTTTATTATTAGAGGGAGAAGTAGAGAAGACAGAGAAGAACTTATTGGGTAATAAGTTCCAATTCGTCCGAATTTGATTCTGCAGGCTTGGTTAAGGAATTTATACGCAATCCAGAACTTATTAGGATATACCCATAACATGGTTTGGTTGTTTGAAGAGAGGGAGAGAGAGAGAGAGAGCGTGATCGTTTCTTTCATAGGGCATGTTCTTCTAGGGACCTTGTTTCTTCTGGTTGGGATGTGGCACATTTGGAGTTTCGTGGTCCGATATGTACTGGACCCCACATCGTTTCCCATTAGGGTTTGAAGTCCTGTGCCGAGTTTTGATGGTAGGATCAAGCACTTGGAGCTTTACGTTATAGTGGTTGGCGGTTTCAGTGACCTGCGTATAGAGCTCTTGGTTGCTACCCACTTGAGGTTCTTTGTTAATGGTGTATTGGACCCGTCACATGAACAATTTTGAGCATTCCAGAATGCTTCCCATGTTCTTCATCTTTGGTGTCATTGCGCTGCTCTCTCAGAAAACCAGGTCAGTCTTTCTCTTCTTCACTATTCTAGCCATTTCATAGTGTAATTTCAAGTGAGATGTGTTTCTTCTTTTGTGAAATTGTGGCAATTGGAACGTTTGGATTATAGAAGTTCCATGGTCTCTGCAGTTTTGTACTTTTTTTTTTTTTGTCGGAGTTTTGTACGCTTCATTAGCAACTGAACTCAAATGCAAGCTTAACGATTGACCCTCAAAGTGCAGAGGCCATTTTTCCCTATTTGTTTTGCATTCTTAATCCTGCTCCTACTTCACTGTTCAAAATGCTCGAAAAGTGTTCAATGCCTTTCATTTAATATTTATTTGCTGCAATATTCAATGTCTTTGTGGTTTTTGTAAATCAATATAGTCTATTAGTCTTATGTTTTAAGTCGTGGGCTGATTTTTACACAGTAAAGCAGTCGCTCTCAGATTGCGAAATTGTATCAAATAGATTTTGTAGTTTGGAGAGTCGCGAAGCAAAGAAACTTCAGAAGCAATTAGACTGATCAGAAACCTTAATGTAGAAGATATGACTCCAGACCATTTGGATGCTTACATTTTTATTGGACTGACCATAAAATGATGGCCACGACTGAAACAGTTCCGGTGCTGTAAGTTGTTTTCCTGTATAGCTTCTTTGGTGTCCTGGTTGTGCGATGCATATCCTTTTAATTCAGGTTGGCACCATCTCCATGTTAAATTTGACAAAACCAGTTCCCTGATATGCTAAAAGTACAATATTGTCACGGTAATTTAATTGTATTGATTGTAGTATCCGCTTCAATATGCTGTAATAATTTAGTTAAACGTGGGAGACGAAGGGGTCTTTGATTTGCAGTGGTCAAAGAGAAGCATAGTGTTACGAGTCAATTGTTATTGTAGAAGGTAATTGACGAGCAAGCTGAACATTTTCTGTTCTTGTCTTTTTGAACTAGCACTTTACCCCCTAGGGCCTCCAGGGATACTACCACCTCATCCTATTCCTCCTTTTAGCCCTACGCATTCTATCGTCTGTTGGTGGAGCCCTCTTCCCGACAAGCTTCCCAGTCGATTTGTGCAATGGCATTGGAATAACGCTCCCAAGGGGGACGATATAATCCACTATGGTTCTATCAGACTGCTCCAAGGTTGCCAACTGAAGGGGGAATAGTATTTCATGTCTCTCATCGGGTAATGAAGTCAGAAGCGAGTTGCTCGCGAATTTCCAATTATTTATGATGGTTTGGTGTCCTTTTTGCGGTTGTTCTGTCTATTTTTTTCCCTCTGCTTCAAGATTTAGGCATTCTGGTGTTACAAGTTCGCATCCAGGCATTCAGCTGACAGTTGACTACGCTGGGCTAAGGTATATTTTATGTCTTTACTTTACGTTCCACTCTATTTAGAGCGCTCTCGTCCTATTTCTTTCAGAAATGGATCCGAAATTTTTTTCCCATCAGTAGATAGAGTATATTAAACTTCCAATTTCATTGTTCGATGGAAGATATTCGGATGCATACTAACCAGAATGTAAGGTAGACTGGGAAATAATTGTTCTGTGAAATGTGAAACTTTGATGCTAATTTTTAGAAAATCACTCAAAGTATTCTTTGGCCATCTCAGCTTTGTTTCTTGAATGGTAGTATGTTTTCTCTGTTCCTTGTACTACCTTTCTTAACTTCCCTGTCATCTTCATGAAACAATCTTTGTTGTGGGTGTTCTTCCTGTTTTTGTTGTTGAACTTTCTTGCATAGTCGAATGTCCAATTTTATTGGTGCTCATATGATTGTATTCATCTTGTACTGATAAAAATCAAAACGAAGAACTAATGATAGAGAGGAAAGTTGTGCTCTTTAATTTCCTTTCTAATTTCTCTCTTATAACTCCCTAAAATGTACCGGCAATTTTGAATGCTCGAAATCATAGTTGTCAGAACCACACGATTCACGATTCAAGTAAAAACGATACGAATCTATAGGTAAATCAAGGTTTATCTAGAATCGGTAGTGAATCATATGATTCGCGATTCGATTCACGATTCATGCAAAAACAATTCGAATCTATAAGTGAATCGAGGTTTCTCACAATTATTACATTCTACTACTGTGAATTCACTTTAGTAGTTTTACCTTAATTTTGCAATATGAACTAGTTTTGTACCTATTCGGGCTACAAACTTTTATTGTTATTTGTTGCAAGGCCAAGCTTTTATTTTACAATGAATATGTAGATCTATATGCATATATCCACCTTATTATAGTATTTAGTTTCATGTACAAATATCTACTCTTTCCTATTGGACCATGTAATCATCAATTTATGGTAGAAAAAAAACTTCAATACTGATTTAAGCCTAAATTTGTCAATTTTACAATGTATCTTTATTATGCAAGTGCATAAACACATTCTCAAGTATTTTTTAAACTTAGACCGAATCGTTACGATTCACAATTCGATTCATGATTCGACAAAAGTTCAATCCGATTCTCAATTCGATTCACGACAACTATGCTCGAAAGACAAATGAATTGTTTTCATATCAATGTGAGAATATGGTTACATTGAATGGTACCTGTTTAGCGAGTACTTAATAGGAGTATAATCTTTAAACTGAAAAGTTGTCAGCTTATGTAGTTTAGGGATAAATAATAGAATTACTAGTTATATAAAATTGTAGGGTTGACAATCGCCTTCATCGGTCCTCTCGGTCCATCCTTGGTTATGAAGTTCTCTATGCTATTTCTGAAAAAAGTTGTATATTTGTTTCTCGATAGAATAAAATCCGGTACAAAAAAATAATAATCAGTGATTGTTATAATTCATCTAAGGAAGAACGCGTCGAAAGTTTTATTCGCAACTTGGAAGGCACACAAAATGTTCCTTGGACAAAGTTCTATGAGATGCGTCGAAAGTTTAAATTCCTCAGTCCTCCTCTTGATATGAGATGCGTCGTCACCTCTTGATTCATGGAGCTGACTTTTGCAGTCGCGAACTTCTCTGCGTATTGTTGCTGTTAGTCTTGAAGAGTATATTGCTTTGTTCGAGGTCTCTAATGGTATCCTCGTAATTTTTGGCGTATGAGTTGTACCGGAACTTGAACGCTGAGTCGCGGAATTAATCTCTTTGTGAAATTCCTTGGACAAGGTATGCGCCAAGTCAATCGCGACCTCTGTAAAAATGCTGGCTTTCACCTGTTGCAATTCGCGAATTGTTATTCATCAAATGAAGGCAAAAATGAGGGTTCATGGACTTGGAGCATAATTCAATAAGCTTGGAAAGTTTTTTCAAAAGAGGGGCAAATGAAGACAGAGCAATGAGTGATAAAAAAAAAAAAAGAAGGCAGAGCAATGCAAGAGATATTAGCTTGGAATATTTAGCAAATAATCAATGTTTATGTTTCTTCCTTCTTGGATGCTAGAGGAATGATCAAGGTTTTTATTGAAATTTTCCAGATGTTACTGGCTGGTATTTAAGTATTTTATTCAAGCTTTTGTAACAGCAACTACGGTCTACATATTAATTTGTTCAACGAATAATAAAGTGGTCTATTTCACTTTAGAGGCACTTAAATATTCATCATTTTATCCACTAAGAATTAGAAAATCATCCTGAGCATTTTAAGGAATTATGTTTCCATCCCAAGATTAAAATAATCCCTAAATTGCCCTTTATATATATATATATATATATATATATATATATATATATATATATATATATATATATATATATATATATATATATATATATATATATATATATATATAACATATTAATGGATTGAGGACTAAATTAAAAGTTGCATATAGGGGTGGAAGAAAGTGGACCAATTTCTAAATTATGAGGTCCTCCACTGCAATTACGGGATTTAGGGATAAAACTCAATCCCTAAAATCACGCTCCTTCAAACGGAATTCCCAGTTAACACCAAAAATCCCAAATCAGTTTTCGTCCAATCCAACATCCTTGTCGTTAAACTCAATCACTAACTCGATTCCTTGAATTTAGGGATAAACCCCTTCCCCATATTTATATGGTAACTTGTTCAATTATAAAAACTAGAACCTCATTTCTGCAATGGTTGAAATTAGAGACAAAATCTTTTCGGATGAAATCAGCACCGAGGTGGTCCCAAATCAACATCCCAAAAATTCAATCCTCGTGGTCCCATTGCCCGCGACAATCCTCCCTCCCGACTAAATCAGTGTCGTCTCTTCGTTGTGCCAAATCTTTCGTCTTCGCCTTCCTAAATCGTCGTCTCAAATCAAGATCCATCAATGTCCACCACCGCCGCAACCGCTTGTCGATCACTCCTATCTCTCACCGTTGGCGCAAACCAGTTTTTTTTTTTTCAAGATTTAATTAAGAAATTAAAGGAAGACATTTATTTATTTTTAGAATTCTACATTTTGTGCATTCTGAATCTCTTTTGGATGATGAAGCTTGGCTTTCAATCACAATGAAGGTTATGCTAATTTTTCAGTGCTAGCAGACGGGTGGACTGAAGAACAAATCTTAGTATCAGACATTCTTTCCTTAATTTTGCACCGTTCCACGAATTAGGCACTAGTCGAAACTGTTTTTTTTTTTTATCATGATTACTGAAAGATATGGTGGATATACAATTTTTACCATGATCATGAAACTTTGGTCATCTATTTTATTTTTTTTCTTACCATGATTATTGAAAGATGTTGTCAATCAAACTTTGGTGGCCTGTTTTTTTTTTCCCACGATGGAAATAAGTAAACGCCAAAAAACATAGTAGAGTTTTAAAGTCAAACAATCAATGTGATCCACCACCCAAAAATTATGGTAAAAAATAAATTACGTGCCAGTAAACATGGTAAATTAAAAAAATAAATAGATTAATTTGACTTACATATCTCATCCAATAATCATGGTAAAAATAAACAGCAAATATGGTTAAATTTAGTTCTTCAAAAGTTGATACATCACTAAGAAAAGATGGTAAAAATAAGTAAACGCCAAAAAAAACATAGTAGAGTTTTAAAGTCAAACAATCAATGTGATCCACCACCCAAAAATTATGGTAAAAAATAAATTAAATGCCAATAAACATGGTAAATTAAAAAATAAATAGATTAATTTGACTTACATATCTCATCCAATAATCATGGTAAAAATAAACATCAAATATGGTTAAATTTGGTTCTTCAAAAGTTGATACATCACTAAGAAAAGATGGTAAAAATAAGTAAACACCAAAAAAACCATAGTAGAGTTTTAAAGTCAAACAATCAATGTGATCCATCACCCAAAAATTATGGTAAAAAATAAATTACATGCCAATAAACATGGTAAATTAAAAAATAAATAGATTAATTTGACTTACATATCTCATCCAATAATCATGGTCAAAATAAACAGCAAATATGGTTAAATTTAGCTCTTCAGAAGTTTACCATGATTATCAATGGAAGTTTCGATGGTAAATTAAACAAAAAGAATTTTGCGTTAGTTTCAAGAAGAAGATAACAAAGATTATTATTATTATTTTTATCCGAGATAACAAAGATTTGAACTTCTTCCCTTTTCATTTTCAAATAATCAACCAACTCCCACCTAATTAGGAAAACTATATCCCACCTAATTAGGCAACAATATATGCATATTCATATTTATCACTAAATAAGGGTAGATAAGGTATTTTACAATTGAAAAGGATGAAAACATAACTTCGTAAAACAAGGGGGATGAAAATCTAAATAGTGTCAAAAAACGGATGATTATTTAATTACCTCTTCACTTTATGGGTCTGTATTAAACCATATTGGAAATCTAGACGGCGAAAAAAAAAAAACTAAGATTTCCATTACTTGGAGAGTTAGAATTATTCTGTTTGGATAGTTAAAAGGAAAGAATAACAAAAACTAGACGCTTACAAGCCCTTTAGATGGTGAGAGAAGAAAGGGGAGAGATCTCCCTTACAAGTGAGAAAAGAAAAAGAAAGGGGAAGGGTTTCTTCTGTCTCATTCAAATAACAGTGAGAAATCACCCTCTCTCCCTCCCATTCCGGTGATCTCTCTCATCTCCGGCGATCTCAAAACTCAATTTTGATCACAGATTCGGCTTCTCCTTGACGAGATGAAGACAACGTGGTGGACCGCGCGTGTCCCTGGCGATTTGTTCTCACGGAATCGCACCAAAAATGGTGAGAAAAGAAGAGGGAGAGAGTTCACTCCCCCCTCTTCTCCTTTCTTTTCTCGCCGTTCGCTTCCATCCAAAGGAGCTATTATAACTCACTTTTTACTTTTTCTAGGAAATAATGAGAGAATCTGATCATTGTTGTCGCCGTGAGTAGAGCCCAAAAGAGGGCTTTAAAAAAAAAACCCGCCAAACCATTAAAACCAACCGAAAACTTGGTTTGGATTTTTAACTAATGTTCCGTTTCGGTTTATGATTTAAATCTAATCAAACCATTTTAATAGTCAATGAAAAAATATCACATTCCATATTAAGAATCATTGCACTTTTTAATACAAACATTGCATGGAAGTTAGGCCAATTCATCTTTGACAGTGTGATGTCTAAATTAAATTTCTTGTTCGGCTAATTTATTCATTGCACCGTAAGTGAAAACATATTGCACCCTTTATAAAGAACCATTGCATTGTTTAATACGACCATTGAACACAAGTTAGGTCAGCTAGCTTTCACAGTGTGATTTAAATCGAACTTTTTGTTCGGGAATCTTACCATTGCACTCTAACAAAAACATTGCGCGCAAGTTATGCCAACTAGCTTTGGCATTGTGAGGTCTAAATCAAACCTTTCGGTCCGAGAATTTTACTATTGCACCATCCATGAAACAATATTGCGATTGATACGGGGAACCATTGCACTCTTCAACACGAACATTGCAATGGTAGTGTTATGTGTGTATTTAGTGCAATAATTTATATACTAGTTATTTTTTTATTTATTGAGAAAGTCTACTATCCAGAAAAAAATTGCCCATAATTTGAAATCAGTATTTCACATTCACTCAGTAATTTAAATGAAACTGAGTCACTGATTTGGAATTCTGAATAATTTCCCGATAATATTTTCTCCGTATGTAGCACTGCTGTTTTTTTATTATTATTATTTTTTATTTTCCCTCTCTCCCCTTCCCACAGCTTCCAAACAGAGCCTTCCAGGCAGTGCCTCTGATAAGCCCAAAAACAAAAAAACGAAGGAACACTCCTATTTTGCTCTCGCCCTACCACTTTCACTTTCTCCTTCCCACCCTCCCTCCCTCCATTGCGAGACCTCACTCTTCCCCATGACGACGGGCGAAGGCACCTCCTACGGCGCCGGCGGAGGAGTCGGCGGGAAATTTCGAAAGAAACAATCACGGCGGCCCCAACCAAAGCCGTACGACCGCCCGCCGCCGACCTCTTTTCCAAACCCTAAAAACAATGGCTGGCTCCCCAAACTCGTCGACCCCGCCTCCAAACTCATCCTGTCCACCGCTCGCTCCTTCTTCTACTCCTTGGCTCGAAACCGCCTCCCTCCTGCACTGCCACCAGGTTCAGTTTTCACATACAAACATATATTTTGTCTTGTTTTCACCTGAAAATTACTCCATTGGATGTGTGCTTATTTTTGTTTGATTGGAGAGTTGGGTGGTGAAGAACTTAGTCACATACCGCGCGAGCGGCATATTTCAAAAACATCTCAAATAACTAAAATTCGCAAGTGCGAGCCCAGAATAAGGATTGAGTGTGCGACCGCTGGGCCCTATTGAAGGATTATGTGACTAAGGTGACAGGCATTATTATTTTGCTATCTATCATCAAGTGGGACTTTGGGTTTAGCGAACGTTATCTCTGCTTGCTTTTGGTTTTTGTTAGTGTTATGAATGTTTTCTTTGAATTTGGACTGATGCCTGTGTTGGTTGGAGTTATGACTTACGAGGATTTTCTTTGATGGGTGCTGTGTTTTCGAGTTTAGGATATAGGGTTTCGTCCATTCGGACTTCAGAGATTGTGTTGTAAAAGAGTGTCAAAGACTTTTATTTTTATTGAGTTCCGTGGTGAAGAGCTTAAAGACATTATTTTTGTGCTGTTAATCAATTAGGAAGGTAGTGTTGAGTATTTGTTCATGTTTGTCATGGAATGATACAGTAGCAAGTTGGCAAAAGATCAAAATTTGATTGGATTGCAATCTTGGACTTTTGAGTTGCAAACTTTGACTTTGGAGTTGGCAAGAGAAAGATTTTCCACGTTTTGGAAATCTTTGCTTGGAAGAAGATTGGGACTACTTATTGCCCTTCTTGTGTTGTATCTGTAAAATGGCCACGGGTTTAGGCAGAATTAGAACAAGAGTGTAGAGATGGAGAAGTCAAGAGATGCAGGAGCACCTTTAGTGCTGAGGGGATACACTCTGAGGGTAAAAGAAAAATACTAATGAGCGGATAACCCATGATATTTGGGGCTCATGGACATTGGGTGAGCGGGGAAGTAGTGTGTATAACTTTAGGGCTCGGGTATTGGTGCCTAGTTGGGTATTTTTGTGTCTCACTATTATTGTAATTTCTCTACTGTTCATATAATGTAGTATCTCTCTCCCATGGACTAGACCAGTTTTGGGCTGAACCATGTAAATCTCTCGTGTCACTCTTGTTTTTTCCTTTGTGATAATGCTTGTTTAGTATTGGATCTCAATCTGTGTGTTGTGGGTATCACCAAACTTCCTCTAAATCCCAACAAATAGGTTTAGTGAATGTTGTCTCTGCATGCTTTTGGTTTTTGCGAGTGTTGCAAATTTTTTGTTTGACTTTGGGCTAATGCCCCCAGAGTTGGCTGGAGTTACAAGGGTTTTCTTTGGTGGGTGCTGTGTCTTCGATTTTAGGTAATAGGGTTTTGTCCATTCAGAGTTTGTGATGGAAGCAGTGTCAAAGACCTTATTTTTGCTTCAATTCATGTTCTGATAATGGCAGTATAGCTCTTACTATGAAAAAAAATAAGAAAACAGCGGTATGATGACATAGATTAACTATTCAAACCATGAAAACGAAAGTAAGCCTTGTTCTGTCTCAAGCAGTAGGGTTTTGCTTCACAACCACTTGGGAATGTCAGCTATCTGTATCATTTTCCACCATTGCAATTTGCATGGTTTGGAATTTTGCATTCTGTTTTTTTAGAACTCTACCCATGGTACTGTGGGTTGGCAGGGTCTTGCCAGCCCGTGGCATTGCCATTAATATTATAACTATACTCCTTACCATGACGTAAAAAACAGGTATTTTTTTCTTTAAATGGTAACGAAATTTGTTATTCTTACCACGAGTAAAATCTGTTTCTCCTATGTGGAGATTGGTTTGGGTTTAGTGGCAACTCCATGAATTTGTGAGCATAGGATCATTCAGAAGCTTAATTAAATATTGCTCGTAATTTTAGATTATATGTTTAGGATGATAAGTTGAGTTTTTTCTCCAAGTTCCGGATCCAAAGGAAGGTTGATAAAATCACTACAATGTTTCTTATCGAATTATTTTGAACTGAACTACTAGAAGCCGAGTCTTGCGTTGTTGTTAGTTTTCCTATAAAAATTTGTTCCTATTATCTGAAACGATCAAAAAACTTATTGAAAATTCAGTTTGATCCCATTTGGTTTGGGTCATGTGCGATTTCACCCCTCGCATTTAATGGTCAACACATAACTACCCTATGGTTGTTGTACCAATGTGCAAAGTGATGGATGTTTGCAGAACTTGTAAATTGACTTGTTAAAGCATCCAATTCAAAACCAATTGGCAATGAGTGGAGAGGCCGCCCAGGCTGATATACTAGCTTTGGAGGTTATAATTAACCAATGTGGGACAAGCTCCAATACTCCCCCGCACGTGCGACCTCTGACTTGCACGTGTTGAGGTAAACGAACGATTCAGCAATACGACAACGATCAACCTCCAACGACAAACAAAGGGGGAACTAACCATCAACGATATAGTTTTGTACAAAAGCCTCCTGAAGCCTAGCTCTGGTACGATGTTAAAGTATCCAACTCAAAACCAATTGGTAATGAGTGGAGAGTTCGCCCAAGCTCATATACTAGCTTTGGAGGTTATATTGAACTAATGTGGGACAAGCTCCAACAGACTTTAATAACTTTATCCACTTCGTTATCCACTTCATCTCCCTCTTCAACCCCAATCTCAAGATCTGTAAAGCTCCATTCATCAATAAACCTTCTGACCAAAAACTTTGTTCTCATATTGCGTAACCTAATTTTTCACCCTTGAATAATTCCTTTGGGTTATGCTTAATGTTGAAGTAATCTATTGTATAAAAATGAAAGAAGCAGTTGTGTCCACTATCATATCAAGAATTAAGATTCAAATCAATGTGACTGGTCACTGGAGTGTGGCAAGTAGATGAGAGAGAGTGAGGAGGCTGTTGAAGATGTTCTAATTACACGGGGGAAATTGAGGGAATGGTCATCGTGCCAAAAACTGGCGATGAGAACATGTGGTGATTTTCAATTGGAATTTCTGATTGGAGTTCGTCAGTCTGGGTTCGATTTACTTTGGAAAAGGAGATAAATCCGGTTGTGTCAGGAGTCCAACTATACATATACATATCTACAACATTGCATATACATATTGATATCCGCCTGTTTCAAGTCTTTCTCATTTTAATATTCAATTTCGTCATGAACACACTTCGTTGTAGATGGATATTATGTTTGTGTCTGCAAATGATTAAATGTTGTAGGATAGAGAAAGCAGATTGGCCTTTATAGCTCTTAGATTTTCAAACAGGGTACTTAGTTTTTTTAGTGTAATTGTAATGATTTTGTTTCCAGAACCCACTTGTTTCTTGTCACTGCTATTTGGGTTCACTTGACGAGTTAGGGCTTTTATAGGATGTGTCTATTGTGGTTATAATGCTTACAGTTTGCTAAGTTGGTTATGATGGATGTCCTGGTCATATTTTTAGGTGCTTGTATTTTTTGTTTAAACGTTTTGTTTGGTGTTATCCTCATGGTTTGACTGATAGGCATTGTTCCTTGATGTCATGTAGGCTGATTATAATTCTAGTTCGAACAAAGTAATATTCCATGACTTCAACGTGAGCCCATCACGGCGCCGATAAAAAAATAAAGTGAGCTCTCATGGTATAAGTTCTCTTACCATTTTTTGAATGGATGTCTGCAGAAATAAGAAGACAATTGCTACAATCATTTATGCAACCTTTTCGTTAATGATTTTGATTAGTATGCTCAAATAAAATGTCTATTTTAGTAAGTTTTTTCTGGGTTGATGTTGAACGATTTGCTTTGGCTTCTTTTTCTAAGACCAGTTGATTGTGTTGTTTTCTTGGGGAAGATGATCTGCCAGTTATATTTCCAAGTGTAAAGAGTTCCAGTGATTGCTGACACAAAGCTGGATTAGCCATTTCTTTATATTTTGGAAAATTTTTGTTGGTATTTTGTATTACCATTTTCCCATTGGTTTTATAACCATCTGGAAGAAAATATTGTCTCGTCACTGTTTGGATAATAAATTGGTGCTTTTTTTTTTTTGAAGTATGTTTTGGGCTTGTACGTGCTGTACTTGTGGGAAAGCCAGTTTAGGGGAAGTGAAACGAATGAAACCCTAAAATTGCCTCTCTTTCCTCATTTGGAAGGTGTTGCAAATTTTCACATGGATCTTGGACTTGCTTATCTTTTTTCCTCATGTTATCCTCCATTTTACAAGTTCAACTCTGCAATTGCATAGGTGGAACCGTGAAAGTCATGAAGCAATTCATCAACTATGTTTTATATGCCAGTTACACAATAATTCGTGTTTACCCACATTCTGGTTGTTGTAGACTTGTAATCATTGATGTCACCAACACATATAAAGTGGGAATCTTGCACGTCTTATCTTGCAATAGCTTTTGGAAAGTATGCTGTTTAGTCATAGGACAAAACATTATTTGAGATGCATCTTCCTTACCAATTCCATTTTCTTTAGAGATTGAAACGATATTGTTCCTTTTTTATTTCCTAGGCTGACTGTGATTTGTTCATGAATCGGGATTGATGTTGGAATCATACTCTCTATTGGTTGCTATCATTCTTGTAGTTTGTGGTTGGTATGAGTTTCTGGGTAGTAGGTAGTAGTAGTATACAACTTCTTAGGATTCTCAATTGCAGCTATTTCACTTTTGCTCCATTTTAGTTCAAGACTCCCTAGGTTTTTCTCTGCAATACTCGACTGCTTCTATGAAATGAGTAGTGTTGTGTCCTCCTTTCTTTCTTTCTTTTTTCAAATTTTATCTCACACACTTTATGATGTGACCAGAAGCAAACAGAGAGTCAAGGGATCAGCTTCAGGACGCAGTTCCCAATGTAAGTCAATATGATTACTTTTTGGTTCTAGTTGGAACTATCATTCGCGTTAGGATAATAACAGAATTTTATTTGTACTATTGTCATTATTATGGTGGACTATATTACCCCTATGGCCGTGTCCTGCTTTGCTGATATCTGTATCTGGGATATATTATGGTGGACCATCTTTACCCCTATGGCTGTGGCCCGCTATGCTGATATCTGTATCTGGGATATATTTTTCTGCATAGAATTCTCCCGGAGTACCAACCAATAGCTGTGACGGTAGTGGCATTTCCAAACTTGAGCAAATATTAAAGCAAAGGTCATTTAGCAGGTATGTTTTGGCTTGATACTATTTTGTTAGCATCTTTTTTGGCTGGATATTTTTATTTCTTAGTAATTTTGATTTTGCTATGTGATGATTTAAAATAGTGGCATTAATAAAATCATCTTAATCATTCTAAAAGACCTGCTGAGGGAAACTAGGAAATCAGTCAATTGTGGGCTCTTTTTTTAAATTTGGGATTCCCAATGCATGTCTTATTTTGGTTTCGTTTTGCTGAGGGAAACTAGGAAATTGGATTTTAAATTACAACTATTAAATTGCCACCAGTAGGTTAGATTGCTGGGTCTGCCATTGCTGACGTAACTGGGCTCCGTATGTCAAACATGATGGTGTGTCCAATTAATTTTATTGTTTTTCAAGCAGACACATTAGAACAAAGAAGGGGTCAATATGATAGTTTAAAATGACATTTTTAAGGGAATAAGTTTAATATTTGTATATATAAATATTTGATCATGATAAAACCATATCTAGGTTATTGCACTTTAAAAGAAAGATGTTCGGATCTCAAATTGTAAATTTAAATTTTGTGTGGTGGTTTTTGGATACAATATTCACATAGATAAAAAGAAAATGGGTTTAAAACTACACATTTATTTGTCGTGCACCCCGCCATGTCCGTGGCCCCATTTTTTTTTAATTTTTAAGTTAGATATTTAGAAATTTCTAGCGACACGTCCATAGGATGGCCCTAGTGTCATTCCGCGCTATCTTTCGACCCCGTATAATCTTCCTCTTGGCCAAGGCATATTCCTAGCGACACGCCCATAGGACGGCCCTAGTATCATTCCGGGCTATCTTTCAACCCTGTATCCATTATTTCAAATTCTCATTTCAATCCATGTTCATTAGTTTCGCAATGGTGTCATCGTATCACTCACACCTCGGATCATCATTCAAGTTCACACATTTCATCGATATCAACTAAGTCACGCATGTCAAGTGTATAACCGTGTTTGCATTGCATTAGAAATCAAACAAAGTCACTAACCATGCAAGGATAGGCTAGGAACAAGCCATTCAACAAGTTTTGAGGTTTAAGGGAAGGATATGCCAAGTACTCACCCAGACAAGCGACCGAAATCAAGGAAAACAAAGTTTTGGAAGTTGGGGCATTTACAAGCCACTCCACTTTTGTGGAGGCCTGCTCAGCCCGCTCCAGACCTTTGGAAAAAAGCTCTGCGCACTCCAAACCTTTGTGGAGGCTTGCTCACCGTTTTCAGTGGACTATTCACTCTCTCTCTCTACCCACCCCACCTAAATCCCAGGGTACCCTATAAAAGTGCCTAAACCTAAACCCTAGGATACCCTATGAAAGTGCCTAAAATCTTAGGGTACCATATGAAAGTGCCTAAACCACTAAAAACCCTATAATAGGAAAGTGCACCCTAAACCTAAATCTTAGGATACCCTATTAAAGTGCCTAAACCTAAACCCTAGGGTACCTTATGAAAGTGGCTAAAATCCTAGGGTACCCTGTGAATGTGCCTAAACCACTAAAAACCCTATAATAGGAAAGTGCACCCTAAGTGCCTAAGCCCAAAAAAGAGTGATTGACCTTAATGGAGTTAGTGGTAATTAAAAAGAATGATTGGAGTTAGTGGTAATAAATATTTGTTTTTTGTACCGCCGGCCCGTAATAAAACCTTGGGAGGTAAGGGGGTTTGGATTGATCCAACTCTAGGAGTGGATCAATCCAATTGGCTTAAGAAATGATCAGATTGATTTGGATCGATCCAACTCTAAGAGTGGATCGATCCACTATGGCTTAAAAATGAATCAGAGGGTTTTGGATCGACCCAACTCAAAAGTGGATTGATGGATCGATCCACCATGGTCCAACACTAAACAGAAGACTTTTGGATCGATCCAACTCAAAAGTGGATCGATCCAGAGGCAATTACGAGTAGATTTTTGACAGATTATCAAGGGTTTTCCAATAGGCTCAAACCAAACATGTTTATGATCAAATATCAACACAACAAGCTACAAGAGAGTATTGCAAAGGCTAGCTTACGTAGGAAATCAACAACAAACATATATCAACCTCTAATCAAATCAATGGATTGAGAAAAATGAATTTTCAATGAGTTTTCAAGATACTAAGAAGGATTGATCAAATGTGGGTACAATCCACAGACCGAACACTTCAAAACACTTAGTAATGGTAGAAATCTCCGTACCTCAAGGTATGGAAGCTTTAGATCAAAAGATGAGCAAAACCCTAGCTTTTTCCCAATGCTCCAACCGAATCTCCACCTTCCGGAGTGAAACGAACAACACCCAAGCTTCCAAAAATGTGTAGGAGTCTAGTTTGAGCAATGATCTTGAAGTAACTTGAGATTTTGGAGTGTAATTTGGAGAGAGGTTGAAAAAAGAAAATGGAGGGGGGAGAGAGAGAGAGAGAGAGAGAGAGAGAGAGAGAGAGAGAAAGAGAGAGAGATATTCATTCTTGGAAATTTTGTTCTATTTTATCAGGTAAATTAATGTCCTGACAGTTAATGAACTGTTCAACATTCATCTATATGTGAACCGCTTTGATAGAATGGTTTAGTTGTTAGGTTGCTTCCTTTAGCAGGAATGTAAATGTCTTATGTATATGTGGACTCATGCTTTATTACTGTTTAAATATTGTGGTGCAGATCTGAGGTTGAGCATTTGACAGAACTACTGCATTCAAAAACTATTGATCGACCTAACAGGGATGGCCACAGAATGGGGGAAATAGATGTTCCACAACCATTATCTGCATATGGAATACAACAGAATGTTTCAAGTAGCCCAATGCAGCACAACATGATAGAGACCCACTTGGAGAATCGGTTTCATGGGCACGTTTCAACTCCCTTGATCAGTTCACATGTAAGCTAACATGCTGTAATTTTTTTTAATTCCTTTTAACAGTTATGTACTATAGTTATTTGGTTGTACTATGGCACTCAACTTCACTTTTATAAGATAAAGCTGTCTTCAGGTTAGTGAAGAAGATGTTGCTTCACCTGCTGAGATCGCAAAAGCATACATGGGTAGCAGGTCTTCAAAAGTATCACCATCAATGTTAGGCTTGCGCAGCCGGGCATTGAGGGAAGATGCAAATCTGTTGGATAACGTATCATTTCCTCCAAAGACGCCTTTTTGTGTTGGAATTCCTGAAAGTGGTTTTATGAACCCAAGATCCCAAGGCAGATCAGCCATATATAACACGGCTCGTACGCCATATGTGAACGTTAATCCAACTGCTAGCCAAAAGGTTTATTTGCTGGCCAACATGTTACCGCGTAAGAAATTCTTTTATTTCCTAGGTGTAAAACTTGACTATATCTTGCTCAATTTTCAGGGTGCCGGTTCCGTGTTTGACAATTATGGTGGACCATCTGCATCACCATCATCTTTGTATGCATGGGAGCATGATGCACAACATGGGTCTAAGCAATTGGTATTTGTCCAGGATATTATCAAACTGCCATTTCTTTCCCGAAATAGTGTTTGATATATTTCTCATTTGTTTATGATGATACTTCTTTCAGGCCCCAAAACGCAGGAGTTCTGCTCTAGAAGATGATATTGGTTCCACTACTCCCATACGCAGACTCCGGCAGAAAATTAGTCTTTCAACTCCACAAAATTTGAGCTTGCCAGCATATAGAAGTACTCTTTCTAGTCATGGAAAACCATTTCCTTTAGAAGAACCCAAGTATAGAACCTTGCATGCATTTGGAGAAAATGAGGGTAACAGCACCCCTAGTACAAGTTATACCCCTGTTCCTTCTAATTCCAGTGAGATGGCTACAAGAATATTACAGCAGCTTGAAAAGTTGGTTCCAAAGGAAAAATTATCAGAAGGAAAGGTTGTTACTGGAAGGGTCAAATCACCCAGTAAGTTGACAAGAAGTATGCTACGAGGACAGGCTCTTAGAAGCCTAGAGAATGTAGATTCATCAAAGATTCTGCAGAATGCCCTGGATAGTTATAAGTTGGAGGAATTACGCGACACCTCTCAACTTGATGCTTGTGAAACGACCTCTCAAAAGCAAGACGAAGTTGAAGAAAATGGCCCAAAAATGTCTATTGTTTCTCGCGAGGCAGAAGCTCCTGCTGTGACCAGGGGAGCCATGGTTTCAGTTAAAGATAATGTTGCTGGTGTTCATACTGCAGATTCAGTCATCACAGCTCCTCTTACTCAACCTACTCAAAAGAAATGGGCTTTTCATATGAGTGCGCATGAGGTTGGTGGTGTTTCTTCTTTTGGTTTGTGCAGTCTGAAGTTTATTTTTTTGGTGACGAGGAAGCAAAGCCACTGCTAGGGGAGTTCAACACAAGACCTCCGGGTCTACAGTTGATCACAGTGACAACCTTAAACCGCTAGGCTACTCTAGAAGTTGTAGTCGGTCAATGCGCTAACTTCCCTCCTCTGCTTTTTCTGATGTTTTGTTTAATCACTTTTGAACCACTACCACAGTTGATTATTTATATACAGCAGGCATGCAATTAGACCTTCGGTTGATATTTCTAGTACTCATAACCCTTTGACTGTAACTGGCGGTTAATGCTGATAGGTTTTTGGTGCCTGAGAAGAATTTCAATATTTGGTGACAATGACTCCAATTCTAAGTTATGATGGTGCTTATCAGAGTTACAGTTGTATAGTTAGCCTCTTCGGACCTGTCATTCCTTCCAGATATATTGTGCGCGTGAAATAAATGTGCATTTTTCTTATTTCTTTGCTTATTTAATTTGTATCACTTTTTTTGTACGCAACAAGTAATTCTTATTGTTTTCTCATGAAGGATTTTCTGGATCTGGATGATGAGATTCATCCTATTGAAGCTACTACATCTACACCATTGTCTCAGGAGGAAGAAGAAAAAGAGAAATTTATGGTGGAGAGCAAGGTTACTTATACGGAAGCATTGATGGTCAGTTTAACTTCACCATTGTCTGAAATCAAGACACCCGATGGTCCTCTAATAACAAATTCAGCCGATTTAGGAACTTCTGATGCGTCTGTGGCTGGTGAGAAAAACACCAGCTTTACTTTTCTTACTGAGCCTGCTTCCAGCTCAACTTTTCAACCAGTTGTGGCCGCACTTCAATCAACCTCAGCATTTGATTCGATTATTCCACTTAAGGAACCAAATTCCACTCTGGCTTCTTTTAGTGCTGACTCTAAAATTGTCGATAAGGTTCCATCACTGTCATTTCCTTCCTCATCTGCTGTCAGTGAATCTATAGGCCTGAAATTTAATGCTCCATTGGAATCAAAGGCAGAAAATTCAGACAGGTTAGTATCTTCTTGTTCATAGCTCGTCGGTGCTGACTATTATCTGTGTATAACAGCTTTTTCACCTTTCTAATTGTAATACCCAATCCTTGACTCCCTTGCTCAACTGGTATGGCATTGAGGTTAAGTGCAGTCTTAGAGGCCTGTCAATGTAAAATACCTTTAAATGAACAACAATTTCATAGAACCTTTGATTTTTGGACATCTTAAGGTGTGAATATCATTTAGTCACTGCAGGGAGGTGGGAGTGGGGGTGGAAAGCAACAATGGTCCTGTGTGAGCTTGGCACAGTAGGATGTTGTGTTTGTGTTCATATTTGCTTTTACTATGTGACTACATCTCTTGTACATAGTGTTGAAAATGTCATATCTTTACCGCTGTTTCAAAGTACCACATTTGTGCAGAATATTATGATGCACATATTGGACATGGCTTTTTGAGGTGTTAGTGTGGTGTTTGAGGATGTATGATGGGGGACCCTTGCCGAGACAAGAAATTGTTGATGCTTTGAATCATAAGAAACACGTAGTAGACATTTTTGAGATATAGAAGGGTTAACTGGAGTACATTTTAAAAAAATTTAATTCAACAGACTTTGTTAATCTTCTTAAAATCTGTTGGTTTATCTGGTTACATTGAAGTCTAGTAATTTACATGCTTTCATTTACTTTAACTCAGGTGCATTATCCCAGGTTGTATTGATGAGAAATAGGTTTATATCTCCAGTTTCTAGAATAAACAGGAGGAAATCTTAAATTTCGGTACGCACGTGTCAAGTTCAATAGGTAGGGTAGAGTTCAATAGGTATTGCATTCTACCCTAGATGTGAGGAATGCCATCTGTGAAATTCCCATTGGAATGAACCCATAGTCTGCAGTTTGACATGGAAGAAAATATGCATTTTATTTTGGGAAATTACACTAAACCCCTCATACTATTACCCATTTCTGAGTTGCATCCCTTATGTATGAACTCAGACACTTAACCCCCTCAATGTAATTAACATTAGACACTTACAACCTCCCATTAGAATTCTGTTAGGGTTTTCGATGGAAAATTTCATCCAAAACCCTCAATTATTAGCTTCCCCAATTAAAACATGAGTAGCCTTTCAAAGGGAAAAAAAAAAAGAAAATTAGGACATGACTACTCTTAATTATTCATTCAAATATCCCTATTTTCCCCTTTTTTTTAAACAGCCAATCATACCCTCTTACAAATGAGAAATGCTATGGGTACACCACTCATGCACACCAAGTTGATGTGGCGGATGAGGAGAAACCCACTGCGGGGCCCACCCAAAAAAATGGGTTTCTCCTCATCCGCCACATCAACTTGGTATGCATGAGGGGTGTTCCCATAAATTTTTCCCTTATGTATACACTTTTTTACTTTATTTTTTATTTTTGAAGGAAATACCATAAAATCTCTACCTATGAGGCAAACTGGTAGGGACCACCAGCCCACTGCCATCAATTTCTTTTGCACCTACCAATCCACCACAATTTCCATTAGAACCCTTCTATAACCACCGGCAATCTCCATTCAAAGTTTCAACCCCATCAAACTCGAAACCCTCTCTGTTAAAATCATCACTCAAAGATCTACTCCAATAATTTATGATCACCGCCACCACAACTGGAACCTGTGCCCCCAAATCGCCACAGGCCCACAAACAAACACCCCCGGACAAGCCCACACTGCAAGGTTGCTACAATTTACACCGGCGACGAGGCACCACTGCATCAATTTAATGGAAATAGGTAGCGGCATTTAAAGAGGCGATGTGGATGGGAGGCGGCACCACTCCAAGTTTCTCCGCTGTTCTTTGAATCAATTTTGCCACCGTTGACCACTTCCACTGCTCTCAGCACATCAAGGCTGGGTTTAAACTTGATTTATTGTACTTACTCTCCCTTGCAGACCTAGGTTTGGGCTTTCTAGGTGGTAGATTGCGGATGGGGTACGGTGGGTTTATTGTTGATTTCTTTATCCATGGTTGGGTTGGAGTGTCATTGAGGTAGCTTGGTTCGGTGGCGGCCGTAGGTGAACGTAGTTGTGGGTAGATGGTAAGGACACTAGGGGTAAGAAGGTGCCTTGGATGTTGGTGGTCATGCTACCAGAAGTTGGAAAGCTGGTTGTCTGCCAATTTGGAGTTTCATGGAAGAAGATGATGTGGGTATTTGAAGGATAAAATGGTAAATATAGGCTTTCCATTAATGCCGTTTGCTCCAAATTGGATCCGCAAACTTGAAGGGGGTTAAGTGCTCGAGTTTAAACATTAAGGGGGCAACTCATTTGCGACCAATAGTTTTAAGGGGGTTTAATGTAATTTACCCTTTTATTTTTAGACATGATATATGAAAATACTTTTGAGATTATCTGCTCTAACGTGATGCACTCTTGTTCAAGCTTGTGAATTCCGTACTGTACTGGCCAGTACATACTGTTTTGGTTGAAAACCGGTATACAAAGGGTTTGATTTCGTTCTGGTTAGTTTCTTGGCCTTTATTGGCTAGATCTGGCGAGTTTTGGCAGTTCCAGCGAGTACCACGAGATGTACCGGACTGATAAAATTGCAGAAATCAGGGGAAAAGATGAGAAGAAGATGATCAAAGCGGGATTCTATCATGGATCTGGTATCCTTAATTTTCCGACATGTTTCAGCTCCTCCTTTGACCATTAAGAGGATGCGAGGCCTTTAGTCTTCCTCAAGATAACAATGAGGTTTGGGGGGAAGTAGCGTGGGTGGGTAGTAG
The DNA here is from genome assembly GCA_020921065.1 of Vaccinium darrowii. Lineage (NCBI taxonomy): Eukaryota > Viridiplantae > Streptophyta > Magnoliopsida > Ericales > Ericaceae > Vaccinium > Vaccinium darrowii. The sequence continues at coordinate 27,919,048 of CM037161.1, read as the reverse complement.
AAGACAGTGCATTAACTTGTTAGATATTAGATACTATTATATTATACTAGGGTACAGCACGCCACATCCTACTTGGGTATATTTCGTACTATTTGAGTTAATTTTATTCGTTTCTTGTCACGTTTCTTTTTATTCTCTCTTAAAATGGTATGCAAGTATATTTTACGTCTATCTATACTAAATAAGTGAAGGCCAAGTTTTCAAGTAGATATGTACATTATATTTTTTTGAAAAAATATGACGAGGAATCCGAAACGGTACTCAGTAAAATACCGATAACAGTATGTACTGTACCAATAATCGAAACAGCAGTGTCCGGTACAGTATTCAGAACCTTGCTCCCGTTGCTTTTACGTACCTCCTCCTTGTTGATGAACACAATATGACCGTTGAAGTTTTAAATTGTACATTGCTCCTTCAAACTGGGATTAAATTTCTGAGTAACTTCATGGTCAAAAGAACACAGATTCTTCCAGGGGCAAGACCACTGAACTTGGTGCACATTGTCTATAGAATAGCCATGGGGATATGTGAAACACAGCATGGTTTGAAAACTGTTGAATTAGGTGTCAGTGTTGCTACCTGAGATGTCGTCACAGTTATTCATTCCTGTCTTTAAGTAAAGTAAGATGGGTTTTTTTTTCATTCGACTTTGTAGTTTTGCTTCCTTATATTTCCCTTTTTTCCATTTGAACTGAATGAGAATGGTTTCTGAAGCATGTCTATTTGTGTACTTGCAGCTTAGCAAATATTGCCTCTGGTACAGCTATTGTCGAACCAAAAGTTCCAGAGTCAGACAAAGGTGATTATAAGGACATACAAAAATCTGTAGAGATGACCGTACAATCTGAAAATTTAAGTTCTGCTACTGTATCTGCGAGCAGCATTTTCTCCTTTACTGCCACTGCCAACATTTCAGGTCTAAATAATGGTTCATTTGCTTCAAGTCCTACAATGTTTTCCTCCCCTGCTCCAGTTCCAGTTTCCATTGATTTCACAAATCAAAAAATTGGAAAAAGTTTAACCAACACTGCCCCTTCAACAACTATTACCATTTCTACCAATGATGCCATCATTACCTCTGCTTCCAATGGAAGTGTCTCCACCTCCAGTGCATCTTCATTTCCAGTAGCCCCTATTTTCAATTTTGTGCCCTCCTCTGGAACTTCATCAAATCCAGTTTCAACGATATCGACCACTTCCAGTTCAGAAGCTACAGATTTGAAGGCCAAAACTGATAAGGAATCAACACTTGGCAATGGAAACCTAAGTAACACACCTCTTGGTGGCACATCATTTGGAATGGCAAGCACAGAAAGTAACATTTTCGGATTCAGTGCTGCTGCTACTGATAAGGAATCAACACTTGGCAGTGGAAACCTAAGTAACACACCTCTTGGTGGCACATCACTTGGAATGGCAAGCACAGAAAATAACATTTTCGGATTCAGTGCTGCTGCTACTTCATCTGTCAATAATCTGTCTCAAAGTTCTTCTTTTGGCGCCACTAGTGGATCTTTAGCCATCACACGGGCGTCTCCCACTGAAACTGGGGTTGCAACGGTTACACAGAGCATGCCTATTCAGTTTGGGTCATCTTTCACCTCTAGCAGTTCTATATTTGGTTCCTCAAACTCAAGCAGTCCACTATTTAGTTCTTCAACTTCTCCCAAGTTGTTCGATTCAACCTTTAGCTTCGGTTTGAGTTCTTCTTCGGCTTCCTCTTCACAGACCAACACCATTAGCTCCAGTGGTGCTGCCACTTCAAGCTTTTTGAGTTCCAGCTGGCAGCCTCCATCAACCGTTTTTGCCTTTGGAGCACCCTCCGCTTCTGTTGCTTCTACCAGTAATGCCCCTTTGGTGTTTGGTAGTGGAATTCCAACATTCACAGCTCTCTCAGCTAATGGGGATCAAATGAGCATTGAAGATAGTATGTCTGAGGACCCTGTACCGGGATCAGTGCCGGCAGTTCCGGTGTTTGGTCAACCATCCATGTCAGCTCCGTCATCTGGTTTTATGTTTGGTTCAACAGTATCGTCCGGGGGAATCCCATCATTTCAATTTGGTAATCCACCGAATCAGAGCACTCCACAATTGCCTTCTCCATTTCAGCCCTCTGGCAGTCTGGAGTTTGCTGCTAATAATAGCTTCTCATTGGGTTCTGCTGGCGGTGGTGACAAGTCTGGTCGGAAAATAGTTAAAGTCAAACACAAAACCCGAAGAAGGCCGTAAAACACTGATCACATGAAAAGTGATCGGTTCATTTGCAACCCTCATGGCTAATGGGTTAATGAGAAGAGATGCAGTTTCCACATTGTTGGAGATATATGGCAGGAGTTTGCTGTTATTGTCTGTGTTCTTGAGTTTCAATGTGTTGGAAATGTAGATCAATTCCCTTGAGTCCTTTGGGGATGTCTTTAGTGAAACGTGAGAGCACTTGTACCGTGCTTTAGGAGCTGTAGTTGTAGTGTTTCTGGTTTGGAAAATATGAGGGAAGTTCCTGAGGTAAATATCCCTGCATTTACACAGTCGTAGTGTTAGGCATCTTCCCGCCTATGCCTTCTTGGCCTCCTCCCAATGCGAAAGGCAAATGAGAGGCTGCACACGGAAGCCACCACCACCCGCCAACAAGATCAAAGTCGTCAAATCCGCTGATTGTTGCAGCTGCCTCTGCTGTCGCCAGACTGCCATTTTGGCTCTTGGATTTTCTTCTATATTTCCTGTGTAAATGGATGTATCTTTGTTATAGAGTGGTGTGGCAAGAGTGAAATTGAGGCGAGTGAAACAAAGGGGAGAGAGAGTTCCTTTGTAAACTCCATTTTTCCCGGTGATAGTGGAAACTTGTTATTCTCTCAATGGATGTGCAAGATTAAGGGAAAACATGTGTGTGTGTGAACCCCGATCCCCAGATCTTTTTTTTTTTTTTTTTTGGAACGGCAAGATCCCGGTTGCTTGCCCTTGCCCTATTGTTTGTTCCCAGAGCGGTGTACGAAAGAAGCTGTAGAAGGGGTTATGGCCTGTGAAGTAAGTACCAAGATCTCGTGCACATGTTTCAGACGTTTGAGAAATGCAAAGAGATTACAATAAGTCTGGGCTCGTGCACATGTTTCAAACGTTTGAGAAATGCATAGAGATTAAGTTTTTCTTTATGTATGTGTGGACACCGAACCCCCAACATCTCGTGCACATGTTTCAAACGTTTGAGAAATGCAAAGAGATTGCGATAAGTCATATCCGTTTCAGCAACAGTTGCATGTCTCCCATTGCTCAGGTAGGATCAATGATGGTCTATCCATCGCCTATCAAAAGTAACTTGTGACAAATGGAACTGGGATGCAAACATACGACACATTTACCAGTTACGTGGTCTCACTGTATGCGTGTTTCTCTCAAATGGGTGAAATAAGTTTACTATTGGAACCGAAGCACAATTCAAGTGAAAATGTTATCGACGAAAATGGGAAAACTGCAAGGAGAAAATTTCCCATACGCGAAGGGAAAGGTAAGTGTATTTAAAGAAAGCACATTGAAACTTCATATATAGTCAAGGAAAGGAGAATTCTCCATTAAACATGCAAAAAAAATCCAGTGATACGGATTTCACCAGGTGCTTTAGTGATTGCGGGAACTGGTATTGTTGTAAACACGCCCCTCGGGTATTGGAACCCTTGCCTCAGGTACTTGATTTCTATCACCCCCAACAAATGGGGATCTCTCTCTAGAAGACTCAAATTGACCAGTGGCATAAGCCCGGTGTGCTTCCGCGGCTGCAGCCCCACCATAGCCACGAGGATCCATTGGAACTGCGTTGGTCGGGCCATAGCCACGAGGATCAATTGGGCTTGCATTGATTGAGCCATAGCCACGAGGATCGATTGGCCTTGCATTGTTTGGGCCATAGCCTAGGGGATCAACTGGACCATGCTGATCAATTGAGCTTGCATTGGCAGAGCCATAGCCACGGGGATCAATTGGGCTCGCGTTTTTTATGCCATAGCCACGGGGATCAATTGGCCTTGCGTTTTTCATGCCATAGCCACGAGGATCAATTGGACTTGCATTGGCTGGATAGTGATTTGAAGCAGCTTGCTTATACTGATGTATGCGAGCCTGTGCCTCCTTGAGAAGAAACTCTTCTCTTCTTTTGGCTTGTTGGGCTCGAAGTGATGATAGCTTCTCCTGGTACTGGACATTTATCTCTATTATTCTCTGAAATAACACAAGAAAATGTTTCAACACAACAATAGGAATAAAAAGAAACTCAGCTCATTACCCCATCTTCCCACCCCCTTTTTTTTCCCCCTCTCATAGTGTCGTGTATCTAGGTCACGGGGAAGAAATGAAAGGCCAAGCACATTAACTGCCGCTTCAACTAATCAACATGTCTCACTATTTTCAATGTCAAACTCACTATTTTCAATGTCAAATGTGTTCCTACTTCCAAGCAAAGTCCCACATCATCTTGCTCAAAAGATAATGTGCAGTACATAAGCGCGAGGGCACACTCGTCGTCTCAATAGCAATTGGGGTATAGTATCATGGATGGGTACGGTGCATTTTCTCCCACAAGAGTGACCTTACTACGCATGAAGGAGAGGGCAAAGCGAAGTCCAACAGGGCCTACACAAAAGTGATGTGCATTATAAAAGTGTGAGGGCATCCTCAACTCGACAGACAACTTTTGGAATTAAGTTCTATCAATACCATGCAGTAACCAAAATTGTTGGGAATTATGTCCTGTTTCTGAATTTGAACTACAGGCAGCACCTGTTGACTCGAGAAAATCAACTTCTTCCAAAACACAAGACTCAATACAGCGAAGTTTCTAACTTTCTATTAAGAGATTAGGAAAAGAAGGCCAAGTTAAAAAATTTACACAACCTTTTTAGTCCTTATCCATGTAAAATTCCAAAACTATCCTTCATAAATTTTCTTTTCCACACGCAGAAAGAAATCTTGAAATTTCACATTAATAAAAGCAAAAAAGGGAGTGCATATGAATCAAAAGGTGAGTGTTAAAATCAATTTCCTCAAATTAGTTGAATATTCACTATTTCAATACTGCATAGACTAACCTCCCTGTGCCTAGCATTTTCTGCATCCTCAGCATCACTCAGTTCCTTCGCCAATTTCATGATTTCGTCAAGGAACCTTTGCTCCAGACCTTCAAAACTCGGCGTTGAAGGTTTGTCCTCATAACCAATTTCCATGTCTTGCTCGTGGGCCGAAAGCCTGTGTTCCTTATTTGTTTGCTTCTCTAAATCCATTTTTGGATCAGGCATCTGTCCTCCATAAGGAGATTGTGCTGGATTACCTCCTTGACCTGTTTCATGGCAATAATGCCAAAAGAAGACAATATCAATAGTCAACCAAACCTGTTGTGTGGAACTAAATCGTGCACTTTCTGGTCATTTATAAGGCCGACTACGCAAACAAAGAGCCTCACGTGAGTTTACTCTCTAAGAATGTGATCCAAAAATACAACCAAGGCATAAGCTCGAGTAGGAAAGTTTTTTATGCTTTTGACGGGAGACGCAATTTGATGTTCAAACACTGATCACCTTCTCTTGAGATGACCCTTATTCATCCGAAGTCCCAGCATCTCATTTCAACTAAAAACATTTTTCTAAACACGTTGACTCATTTGGCGCATGGCATCATTCTGTACCACATAGCCGGCCTCAGTCATATGATAAGTTCTCTCCTTATAGATAAGAGATTGTGTATTCATAAGGTGCAATATTTACCATAAGCATATGGCATCGACTATCGAGTGAAGCTGTTACATGGTTCAGTACCATTCAAGTAAGAATTCCCATCCGGGAAAAACACCAATGTTGAAGTAATTTTTGTTAAGTTCCCAATCATCCCAAAAGCTTAAGCAGTTAAGAAATTGGCCAACAATGTATATCAAGCTATTTAACACCCTCCTTCACTTGCAACCCCAATGTGTATAGCGAACAGAATACAAAGGAGAGAAGCAGAATGCAAATGGGTGACAAATGCAAACAGAGAGACTTGAAACCTCAAAACTTCTCGTAACCAAAGCTCTGGTACAATGTTAAATTACCAATTATCCCAAAAGCTTAAGCTATTAGGAAATGGGCCAACGCTGTATAGCAACCTATTTAACAGTTTTTTGTATAGCATTTGAGATTGAAGACGAGTCTCCTTCAGACTGTGTGGAAACTTTTGGCATTGCCGACAATTGTGATAAAATGCATGAGATTTGTTATTTGGGAGAGAAGAGAAGGGTTAAGGCAGTTAATTAACCCTAACACAAACAACTATTATTTATATTATGATTTAACTCATATTACAAGACTTAACTAAGTAAACTAACCAATGTGGGACAAGACAAAGACTAACACTATTCTAACACTCCCCCTCAACCAGGAGAATAGATATCACAAGTCCCAGCTTGTTGCACAACTCCCCTAACCGTGGCTTGAACAATGACTTATTAAACATGTCAGCCGATTGAGCGTTCGTAGACAAAAAAGAGTAGCTATCAAACCACCAGCTAATTTCTCACGCACCAAACATAATAGTGAACTTCAATATGCTTAGTCCTCATGAAATACTAGATCAGATGAATTGCTGCTTGATTACCACGGTACAGATTCATGGGCAGTTGCACACTGAATCCTATTTCCTCAAGAAAAGATCACACCCATGTAATCTCCCATCGTGTGTGGGCCATGGCTCTGTATTCTGCCTCTGCACTAGACTGTGCAACCACTGTTTTCTTCTTACTCTTCCAATTGACGATATTTCACCAAGGAAAACACAACATCCTGTAATGGATCTCCTCCTAGTCCTCCTGCCCAATTGGAATCAGTGAAAGCCTCAACCCGTAACTGACCACTAGCTCAATAAAACGAACCATGTTCGGGATGAGCCTTCAGATTCTTCACAATTCTTAGAACAGCCTCCCAATGTGGAAGACGAGAAGCAAACATAAACTGACTCACAATACTAAAGGCAAACAAGATATCAAGACGCGTCATAGTAAAGTAGTTCAATTTACCAACCAAGTGACGATGTTGGTCAGGGCAAGACAAGAACTCCCCTAATCAACATAAAGTTTGACATTCGGATCTATAGGAGTCTCAACAGGTCTTGACCCCAATAAACTAGTCTCCTCTAGAAGTAGAATATCCATCAAATATTTTCTTTGATACAAACTAATGCCATCTTTAGACCGTGTCACCTCAATACCCAAAAAATATTCCAATCTCCCTAAGTCTTTGGTATGAAATTGACTCTATAGAAATGCCTTCAACCCATCGATACATTTTTGGTTATCGCCTGCAATAATAATATCATGCACCAAAAATCAATAATACTTTGCCACGGGCAGATGTAAGAGAGAATATAGAATGATCAGACTGGCAACGATGCATGCCATATCGTAGAACATCATCACTAAAATTCCCAAACCAAGCTCTCTAAGGGACTGCTTAAGGCTATACAGAGCTTTTCGAAGACGACACACCTGATTATGCTCCCGTTGAGCAACAAACCTAAGTAGTTGCTCCATTTAGACTTCCTCCTGGAGATCCCCATGAAGGCGATCATTTTTTATATCCAACTAAAAAAAGGGCCAACCAAGATGGGCCGCAAGGGAGATAAGAAGACGGACAGAACCAAGCTTGGCAATTGGAGAAAAGGTCTCAGCATAGTCGACAACTCAACATCATTTGTCTGAGTGTATCCTTTAGCAACAAGGCAAGCTTTGTAATGCTCAACAGATCCATTATGATGGTATTTGACCGTAAAGACCCACTGACAACTAACAATAGACTTTCCTGGCGGAAGAGGTACCAACTCCCAAGTGTCATTCTCATGAAAAGCAGATTTCTCAGCCTCCATTGCTATCCGCCACTTAGACAGAGAGAGCCTCTTGTTCAGTGTTAAGAAACAATATAGAATAAACTGACATGGCAAAAGCACTAACAGAACGAGAAGGTGATCATACGAGACATAGTGAAAGATGGGATGATAAGTGCAAGTACGAGTACCTGTACCGAGAGCAATAGGAAGGTCAAAGGCCGGAACTTCAGATGTAGGAGGCGTGGTGGCAAGCACTTGTGGAGTTGATGATACTTGCGATGGACAAAAATACACCTGCAAGAGTTTCACAAGAGGATAAAGGGTGCAGTGACAAGAAACACAAACTCAGACTCAGCCTCAGGCAGGTCAACGGAAGGAAGTGTACCCGAAAAGAATGGTAATGACTCATTAAACGTGACATAAGCACAAACAAAATGACGGCATATAGATAGGGAGACATACACACCAGATTGATCTATTATCGAGTTTGTCTCGACCAAGATTTGAAGAATGAACATAACAGGTACACCCGAACACCCAAGTGGGTAAGCGGTGGAGAGGACGTCTAGGAAATAAAACCACATTTGGTATCTGACCGCCAAAGACAGTAGATGGTATACGGTTTATTAAGTACATGCTGTAAGGGCACAATCATTCCAGTATGACTTAGGGACCTAGATTTGAAATAACAATGCACGCATAACATCTTATGTATGTCGGATTTTGCGTTTGGTAACCCCATTTTGTTGTGGAGTCCGAGCGCAACAAGACAAGTGAATAATACCATGATCAGTGAAGAACTGAGAAAAAACATTATGAAAATATTCACGTGTATTATCTAATTGAAATATACGAATGCAGGCATTTTTATTTCCATTTTAAAAGACTTGAAATCAGAAGACAACTCTAATCTCGCTTTCATAACATAAAGGTATATAACATGAGAGAAATCATTGAAAAAAAAAACATAATATGGAAAACCAAAAACATTAGGAACACACATGGGGCCTCCAATATCTAAATGACATGTGACGATGTTTACTAAACTCACAACTTTCGCAGGGTAAAATATCAGCACAACTACATGAAGGCACTAGTCGTTTCAGATTCTAGAGAAATGAGTGACCAAGACAACAATGATGTTGGTATGGTGATTCTAATGACTGAAGAGCAACAGACTGAGGATAAACATCATCAGCAAAGTAATATAGGCCACCACGTTCAATCTAGCCACCAATCTTCCTCCCCGTCTTATCCTGAAACACATAACCATGAGGAAAAAATATGATGGAGCAATTTAAGGACTTTGTAAGTTTAGTAAGAGACATAAGGTTAAATGGAAAACAAGGTAACATGTAATACATAGCCTAAAGTAAGAGAGGAAGTGACAGGAACAGAACCCAAGCCAGGAATCTCAGTGGTTGAACCATCTGCTTAGGTAACGTGAGATGGTTAACTAACAGACGGACTACCAGAAAAGATAGTAGGAATACCAGTCATATGATCAGAGGCAATGGAGGGACCTGTTTGAGCGAGCATAGCAGTGGAGGAAACACCCGCAAATGAAGGTTAAATCAACACAAAAAGGTGTTGGTCCTCCGCAGAAATAGTCACCATACCGTCAACAGAGTGAGTAAACAGCCCAACATCCTCAGAAACAATAACCTGATTAGCCTGAGAAAAACCATGAAGATCATATCAATACTCCACTATATGACTTGTTCCTCCACAATTGGTGCACAATCTAGAACCACGGCGTCGACCATGGCCACCTCCCCATGACATACAACCCCTATGACTAAATCCGCAACCACCATGACCCCCCCTGATTCTCGACCACCACGGGTAAAGCCACGAGAAAATCCACTACCACTAGAGACCACGATGGCCAGAGATGAACGGTCTAAGGGTAACTAAGAAGCAGAACTAGCATCAGAAACGGAAGCCTAATGGAGATGATGGAAAACCTCACTGAGAAACAGCAAATCCCGCTCTCCCAAGAGCTGAGACCGACCGAAATCATAGGATGCAGGTCAACTGAATAGAAACCGAGCGACCTACACGTTTTCATAACTTGAATATCAATGGAAAGCGGCTCGCAAATATTTAGCTCCTCATAAGTGCCATGGAACTTTGCATAGTACTCCTCCAAAGACCGATCACCAAGTGACAAAAAGAACTGTCCCATGTAGATCATATGTGCGACGAATATTATTAACACCAGAATACATCTCCACAGCCTGACGCCACAACTGGCAGTAGGTAAGAAAACCAAAGTGCTACTAATATGAGATTCCATACTATTCCATAACTTAACACAAATCCAAGCATCCTCAGCCATCCATGCTGTATATGTCTAATCAGTCTCATGGGGAGGGTCATCTGTCAAGTAATGAAATTTTGTTTCACCCAAATAATATACCTCAACAACCTTAGCCCGAATAGCACAAAAGGGTGTGGAGGTAATGGACAATCTCTCACGAAATTGAAAAGAACCAAACGAACTACCAACCAAAGTAGATGTAGAACTAGAAACGGAAGCAGAAACAGTACTAGACTCCATTGCAAATAAGAAAGAACCAACACATAACCAACTACAAAAATCAACCACAACCGATTAATCAACGGAATAACCGAGATAAACAACTACACCCAACCACACCACGAACTTCAATACTCAACAATATGAATGACAGAACCAACCACCAATAACTCACAGTATCTAACAAACCACAACTGGGTTGGACATAGAAATCGAACACCAACTCCCTCGCTTAATCAGACCCACCAACAAATAACCACATATAACCAACATAAATCAAACTGTGTCCAAACCGGATAAAGTGAATAGAACAAAACTCAAACGAAAAATCAACTTACATCAAATCTGACAGAAATCGAACAATATTCGATAAAAGATCACCAAATAGCAGTACGACCGATGGTTTTGAACAAGAAGTGAACAACAATCGAAAAGAATCAGAGAACCAACCGAGTTTTCAAACACCAACCGAGGATTTTGATCAGAAGTCTAACATAAACGGACAGATTAAGAGACTTCCAGACATGAATCGAGTTGCTGATGGTCGATTTTGGGCTCTTGAGAGTCAACGGTGTCTGAAAATCGAGATTAAGGTTGCGATTTAGGGTTTTGAATGGTCGATTAAGGGTTTAGATGGATCGATTTAGGATTTTGATGGGTTGGGTCAGTGATTTAGGGTTTCGGTGGCAGGTAGAAACAGTGGCAGAGGTGGGTTACGGTGGCTGCTGGGGTTTGGGATTGTGGTGGTTTAGGATTAGGGTTACGTGCATCTGGGGTGGATGAGGGTCCCGCTCTATACCATGTCATTTGCGAGAGAAGAAAAGTGTTAATGGTGTTAATTAACCCTAACACAAGCAACTTTTATATATGTTATGATTTAACTCATTACAAGACTTGACTAACCAATGTGGGACAAGATAAAGACTAAAACTAATTCTAACAGAATTCATTTTCTAAATACAGAGCTTGAGAGAGTGTGTAAGAGGTTGAGGACCACGGCGAAGAGGGAGATCTATATAAGTATGGGCAGTGGCAGACAAGTGGTTTTTGAAACGTCCAAAAGTGGGGAGGCAAGTTTATTGAAGTTGCAATTGTTGAAGGAAAATAAAAGAGAAGTGTCTTTGTTCCTAGAGGAGGTGCAAGGAAGTGCTATTTGGATAGGGATTTGGAATAGGTGGGTGGCGGCCAGCCATATCCTTGTCTCCAGTAGTTTTGTGCTCCAAATCAAATGTTGAATAACTAAAATAATCACACAGACTCACAGAGTATTCTTGACAATAACCAACAAGGGCTCTAATTACTGATGTGGAAACAAGGGGGGAAAACCTACACAGGCCCTTTTGGAGTTTTCTTTTTGCATGTGGTCTGAATGACCAAGATAAGATGAATACCATATCATGAAGATCAAACGTCATATCTTGGAAAAAGAGGAGTCATTCAAGAACCCTCTCGATATTTCCCCATAAATATTTCCCCAATGACAACTTAAATTGAGTGCAAAAACAAGAGAGGAAATTTAGAAGATGATGATCAACTTCGAGGTTGGTTTCTTAAGGAAAAACGATGGCTTATGTGAGAAGTACATAGGATTCCTTAGACCTCTGTTGATACTAATATGTATAACCAACTTTCCGGTTCTTTTTCCTCAATTTTCATCCTGGATCCATGTAACTGACAATTAGGTATTGTTCTAGGCTTCCTATAAATCAAGCTATTCTGCCAGAAGATAGATTCAGTCTGAAGTCTCTACAAAATTTACCAAAAGCCTTAAAACCAGTCTAGTTCCATCTTTCCCTCTCACGATATAATAGAATTTCTAACTTGCCCAATTCTTCATTACAATTGAATAGTTCTAAAAAATTCTTGACCAAGCTAACAATGTAAACTCTAAATTGGAAGGTCAACTTTTAGCTAGCTTATAATCACGCTGGAACTTTCTTTCCAAGAATTCGGGGCTTCTTAACTAGACATCATAGTGGAAACCTATGTAGAATCTTCGTCCAACGCACATACTTCTTCCAATCCTTCTTTTCCACCTTTCATCCTCTCTTCTCAACTCTTTTCTGAAATATATATTTCTCGATTTCTGTTAGCAACTTCGTTAGGCTATTCTCTATCAGTTAACAATCTACGTAACTTGGAAAAAGCATCAAACTTACAATGTCATATTAGATCAAAGTCTTGTCCTTCAAATGGCAACAGTGCACAATATTCTAGACTTCTAGTGATTAGAGATACAACTTGCACATTAAGGAAGAATTCTTGCCTTCATTGTTTTGAGATGAAACTGGATTTGATACTCTGGGTGCATTTTTATCCCATTGCCACTGACCCTCTGCTTTTACTGGAAAATTTGCCTGCTCTTGCCCAGCAGCAAAAGAATCTGGCCTTCCCAAAAAGTTATTCATTCCACCATTTTGTTGCATTCGCTGCATGGCTATCTGATGCATCTGAGCCAAAGCATATGGATCGATAGTTGGACCCGCAAAAGGTGCTTGCCTTTCCATCTTCTCCATTAATTCAAACAAAATTTTAGACCAGCGTAACAGCCAAAACAACAAAATACCACTGAAGTTAAATGGCAAGGACACCCCGATATGTTAAACGACAGGATTCCATAATCAACTGCTAAAAGGCAAATCAACCACATACATAATAATGAAATCAAGTAAATTATAGGGCGAGAAACATCACAATTTGTACCTTCTCAAGCCAGGTAAGTCAGCAAGAGTTAGACAGCCCAGTAGAGATCAGAAACACTTGGAACGTGTTCCACGGCATGACGGAATACAAAAAATGGAGGACAATATCATGAAGTTAAAAATTAAAAGTAGCTAAACAGTAAACACACTAATGCAAAGCAAGAAATAACAATTTGATTCAAAAAAATTTAATAAAAAAAAAATTACATGACATGAATGGTTCAAATAAGTACCATTAATCCTCTCTTTTACTTTCAAAGTCAGTCAATTCATCAACTACCGCTGCGGTGCTGCCATATTGGACCATGAACTTGCGGGGGAAAGAAGACAAAGAAGAAAGATAGGAACATGAAGTAAATAAGATAAATTTATTCTTTGTTTTCCCAATCATGCACCTTCCCTTGGGTAAATCCCATGATCCAAACAGATCCTAGGGGAGTCTAAATTGGCAAGCACATATATGCATCTTCAGGCATCTCCAACCCTTGACGAAACCTTTCATAAAATTCAAACTTAATGAAGAAGTGTACTCCAACCCTTTCACCAATAGAAAATCAAGAGAGAGCCAAACTTTCCACCAAATTAGACACTTTTTCCGATGAGGTTTGATGAAATTCGAAGAACAGAAATGCATGTTTTGATTGATTTTCTACAAAAGATGGTTAGTAAAGGTTTAGATGGATATCTTCCACAAAAAAAATGGTTGAAACAGTTTTGGGGGACATATTGGAATTCTCCAAAAAAAAAAAATTTGATTGAACAATAAGAGAGAGACTTGGACATGGCCTTAGAATTTGGGACTTTTACTTGAAAACACAAAAATTCCCTCTTCCTAAAACTCAAGGATCCACTAACATGCAGCAAATTGAACAAGAATTTCCAGATACACACACTTCATGAAAGCAAACAAATATAAGCCATGTCAGCCCAAACCCTAATCGTTTTAGAGAATTGAAGTTAAAAAAACCCTAATACAGCAACCAAGAAGCACCATGTGAGGGGTACTATACCTACTCAGTGGACAAAGGGAAGGAAGTGGCCACTGATTGGAGGATCTTGACCGTTGGTTTCAATGGGTGCCGATCGTTGATGCTACGTTTTCACTCCACTCGCCGTCGAGGATCAGTGAAGAACCTTTCGTGCCAGTTTCTTCATGCCCACTCTTTCTTCATGCCCACTCTCTCTCTCTCTCTCTTTTTTTTGAGTTATTTTTCAAAACATCCCTCAAACTATGCTCCACATGTGCATTTCGTCCTCAAACTATCAACTTTGTTTATTTGGTCCTCCAACTATCAAATCTCATTGCATTTGGTCCTTTCTCTAACAGAAGTTACTAAACTAACGGAAAAGAAGAAGAGGAATGGCACAGCCGTAATTTCGTCCAACTCAAAGGGTCACAATTTGCCCAAGCCAACAAAACCCCTTTTCTCTCTCTCCCTCCCTCTCTCTGGAACGACAAAATCCATTCTCTGTCTCTCTCCTCTGGAACGGCAATAACAAATGCTGCAGAACAACTGACCTTATCATCCATGGTAACCTTCAGCTGCAAGCTCTGGTTCTTCCTCTTCAGCTTATACAATTGGCGGCCCAACATAACAAACCCGATCACCGCCGCAGCCACCGACAAATTCCAAACAGGGGCTAACCCTGAAAGCACAGAATTTCAAAAACTCTAATGGAACCTTCCACCACACAACACTCGTCTTCTCTTCCTCACCACTCTGATTCACCGGTCCTATTGCAACACTTCCATTTCCACCAGAATTCACATCTCCACCACATCCCCCACTCTCTTCCCCCAAAACCTCTGGCCTTCACCGGAATTTGCTTTACCATCAATACCCACATCAATATTCTGCTCCAAGCCGCTGAATTCTATCGAATTCGGTCCAATCCCCCCAGAATCAAACCAAAGCTTCCCCATATCTTCACCGCCGGCTCCAATTTCTCCAATCCCTTCAAAACCCACTTGCAAGGGGATGATGACTCAGATGAATGCCATTCCTCTTCTTCTTTTCCGTTAGTTTAGTAATCTGTTAGAGAAAGGACCAAATGCAATGGGATTTCATAGTTGGAGGACCAAACAAACAAAGTTGATAGTTTGAGGACGAAGTGCACATGTGGAGCATAGTTTGAGAGATGTTTTGAAAAATAACTCTTTTTTTTTTTAACTGTACTCTCTCTCTCTCTCGCCTTCCTGTTTTTGTGCATGCGTGGATTAAATTACACTTATCTTTTCGGATATTTGTACTCATTACAATGTCCCCCCAATTTAGTTTTTAAAAAATATTAGGACTCATCCGACCACAACCCAATCCACAACTCCTTGTGTATACGTGTAGCCTACTGCCTATCTCATAATCGTATGTGAACCCTACGTATATGTGAGGAGTTATAAATTGGGTTGTGATTAAATGGTTGTGTATATAGCATCTCTCTCGAGTTTTTTTCTTCCCACAAAGCAAAGTGTCTAACTTGTATTATAATATCGAACAAAAGTAGACCAATGAAGTACTACATTGTGCACAATATAGATACCTAAAGGGAGAGACAGGCCTCCACACGAAAAGAGAATGCAGTGATATTCTTGTAAATGTGATATAGTCTCGTAATTGTAAAAATTTTACATCCAACTCAAAATTGTAGTAATTGATAACAAGTAGAAAAGTCTCAAATATTATTAAGTAATCTCTCATTTTATACCTAAGTAATATGGGACAACTACTCTAACACCTCGCACGTACAGTCGCATTTAGGTTTGTCGTGTATGACTATTCTTTTGGTCATACCATTGCGCAACTTTTTTTGGGGTCTGTCATTGTCAGGTGTAGACTTGATTTTAATTTTTGCTACAAAATTTAGGATGAAATGAACTCGCTTTGATACCATGTGGAAACTTTATATCCAACTCAAATTCAATTGGCTATGAGCACATGAGGGGGGTGTTAGAGTACTTGTCCCATGTTGTTTGGGTATGGAATGAGAGATCACTTGATAACATTTGAGACATCTTTACTCATTGCCAATTTATATAAAGTTTAGGTTTATACATGTCATCAGAGCGGGCTCATTTCGTCCTAAAATTTGTAGCAAAAACTAAATTAAGTTCACACACCACAAGTACAGACCCAGAAAAGACTGCACCATGATAGAACCTAAAAAGTGACTACATGTGACAGCATAAATGCGGCTGCATATGATAGGGATGTTAGAACAGTTGTCCTACATTGCTTGGGTATGGAATGAGAGATCATTTAAGAGTGCATTTGAAACCCTTCCATTCATTGTCAATTAATTTTGAGTTTGATATAAAATTTTCACAATAAACCTTCATGCAGGACGGATCACAAAATGTGAAAAAATTAAACACACACAGAGTACAATTTTGTTACCAGCACTGAACGAGATCCCTATGTCCATCCCTATCCAACGCGTAAAATGAAGGGATTCGTTTGCTTCACTTCCCACTTTGACAAAAACAAGACCAAAAAATGAAATTTCAAAATTCAAAACACATATACATACTCTCTTTCCTCTCTTCTTTTGAAAAACACGAAAATCTCTTCTATTTTTCCTTTCGACGTGGCCTCCCCCACCGCCACAAACGCACCACCACCACCACCACCACGATATCCTCTCTTCTCTCTCCTCCATCTGAAACCACCGAAGTGCAACCCCTATCCCACCCCTACCACCACTAACGAGCAAGAGATTAGGGTTTTTCAGAAGAAGAGAGGAGAGGGAGAGTATGTATATGTGTTTTGAATTTTGAAATTTGAAATTTATGGTCTTGCTTTTGTCAAAGTGGGAAGTGAAGCAAGTGGGTCCCTTCATTTTACACTTCGGATCGGGATGGACTTCGAGATCTTGTTCAGAGCTGGTAGCAAAATTGCACAGAGAAAAAGATACATCTCAACCTCCACTTTTCTATGTCCGTCTTGAGGGGTGTTGTAGTCCCATGTTATAGATATATATATTTTAGGTTGGGATACCACATTAATGATAATGTCACTTTGAGTTATGTGAAAATTTCACTTTACTCCTAATTGTTAGAAAAAAATGTAGACTCATTCCGCCTCATAACATTGATCCCTCTTTGACATTCTAGCTTTTTATTGAGGTGCAATTATTCAATGTACAAACTTTTAGTCATAATTTTGTTAAGTTTTGCGTAGTGCCCTTTTTATCTAGGGGTGCACAAGAAAATCAATATAGCCGCTAAACCAATCTGATCCGGACCGAACCGTTCTATTTGGTTAGATTATGCGGTTCATTGGTCTAGTTGTGGTTCTGAAAAAATAAGGACTAGTAATTATGGTTCGGTTGCTGGTTCTCAATTTAAGAACCATGGTTAGAACCGAACCGGACCTTATAAAATTAATATATTTACAAGTGTACATAATTATGTATCTTGATTTGGCAAGTTAATATTTTTTTTCCCTTAGTAAGGTATTCTTTTATGTCTATTTAAGAGTATAAATCAATTTTGTTAATAAGTCTTTAATAAATTACTATAGCTATTTGGCCCTATTAATACCCAATTTTTAATTTTAATTCCTTAGTAAGAATAGTGCTGAATTTATTTTCTTGTTTTTTAGACTATTTCATTATTTGTTTAAGCTAGTTTATTAATTGGTTGCTTTCATCAATTTTATGAGTTATTTTATTGATAGTAGATTGTCAAGTACTTTGTGTATCATGTGAGCCATATTTGGTTTCAAATCTTATCAAATTCAATAATTATTTTATGTGTTGCTTGGTGCTCTAAATTGTAAATAATCTTTTGAGTTTCATGTGTTCCGAAAAAGTGTTCCAACGCTAATCGGATAAAATTGGAACCGAACCAAAACTGGCCGGATCTTGCGGTTTGGATCTGGACAAGTTATACACATATATTGGTTAGGTTTTAGTTCTTAATTTTCTAGAATTGCGCGGAATGGTCCGATTACTGGATTTTTAAAGAACCAGTCCAATCTGAATCGCGTGCACTCCTGCTTTTATCATTTTTTGAGCTAAACAAATGTGGATACGAATTTAAAGCAAAAGGAACACAAAAGTGAACAAAATGCATTGAATTTAAGAAGATCACATCACTTTTTGTTTCTTACAAAGCCTGTGAATTGCACTAAAGTTGCTTTCATTACTTACAAGATGAGATAAGCTTATACAATGATGAAATAAGCTTCCAAAATAGCCAATAACGTGGGTGAAATATTAGAAAGTAAAAGTTTTGTACAACGATGAAATAATTGCACCTTGATAAAAAAAATAAAAATAGAATCCCAAGGAGGGACCGTGTTATGGGAAGGAAAAGAGCAGTACTCCCTTCGTTAAATTGGTAATTAATTATCTCCCAAACATCAATCTTGTTTTATATAAGTTGATTAGTTCTACAAGACATTTTAAAATTACATAAAACGTTATAAATTATAAGATATAATCATTTGAAAAGTGTAATGAACTCCCAAAATAGACCAACAAATACGGAGAGAGGGGTAATACATTTCTTCTAACAACATAGGAGTAAAGTAAAATTTTCACGGAACTATAAGGAGCAAAGTGACATTAGCATGAGGAGCGAAGTAACAGAGTATTCTTTCTAGAGGGCGGGGGGGTTTTAGGCTTCAGAGGGCGGTTTTACCACAACCAGGGGGCCCAACCACAGTGTTATTGGACTGAGAAACACCATCACCGGCCACCGCCGCCAGCTCCCCTCGACGACACAAAAACCTTCTAAAACTGCAGCGAAAGCTCTTGCAAACCAACCGGAAAATGTGGAGGAAAGCCTTGGAAGGCGCTATGCAACCGTGGCGCGTGATAGTATCCCGGCGGTCTTCTTCGTCAGCGAGCGTATCCTCCGCCGTCAACTCTATCTTGCTCCGCTCCCTCAAGGAACACTACCTCGAAGTCTCCAAAATGACTGCTCCCCCTGTATACGCCGCCTCTCTCTCTCTCTCTCTCTCTCTCTCTCTCTCTCTCATGTTTACATACTAATACACATGAATATGTAATTCCGTTTATACTGGCATGCTGCTTGATTTATCAAGGTATTTAGTTTACCAAACGACTTCTCTCACAGAGTCACAGTCACAGTTTATGGGTTTATATGTTTAGGGTTTTATCTAGAATTGAGAATTACGTTGCCTTGATGCACTTTATTTTTAGGGTTTTTTAGTGGGTTTGTCTAGTCCTTTAATGTTTTTAGAGGAGTATATGGGTTTTTGTTATTGTTGTATACATTTCATGCTTATGATGTTTTTGGCAATCGATTTTTAAGCATGTCAGTTTTAGGGTTTTGATGGGTTTTAACTATTAAAGTCATTGTACAAATGTACATACAACTTGTGTTTTGGGTTTTGGTGATTTTATCTAAGTTAAATTACGATTTTGTGATCCATAGAAAGTGAGCCCTCCTTCGCCCTTTGAAATCATGAAAGGAGCACTTGAGAGCAGTGGTCCTGTTCTGAAACGGTCCTACGGTGATGAGGAGATAAGTCTTCAAGTAATGCGGCTGGCTAACATTATTCCTGGTGGTGGAGATGGTGACGGTGACAGTGATGATGGGATTAACCAGTTGTTCCTTCATGTGGATATCTCGAAGCCTGAACAGAAGGATTCTTTGCATTTTCTGTGCGGGTTGTACCCTGATGCATTGGGGATCCATTCTGTTTCGATGAGGCCAAAGGTCGACACTTCTGGTTTTCTCGTAGCTCGCACCAAATACAATGGCCCTGCTTTCCAGTAAGTCATGTCCTGCCGGATTGTGAGGTTTTTATTTTTTTCAACTAATGAGCACCAAATGATGGTTCTTAATTTTTAACTATAGCCGAAATTGTTCATATCATAGTTGTGTAGGATTATACGAGTGTATGTAGAATTATTATTGCAATCCAATTTTAAACAATGTCTAATCTGCAAAACAACAAGGAAACTAAGATGAATTTAGTGGGGTTGAGTTGGTTAATGTATACAACTGAAAAGAAAGCATCATATATTAACTAGTATTACGTGGGTCATTCTACGAAGAAGTTACAAGGATGTGGAAGCAGCTAATTAGCTTAGGCAATAATGAAAGGAGTCAAAAGGGGGAGAGGGAAAAAAAAGGAATAGCAGATTTCTGTAAAATTTGTAAAGTACTACAAAGATTTTCTTGAGACCTCCCCAACTTTCTAACGATGCATGCAGACCACTTAATTAACCCTTAGCAATTTTCAACTCAATGAGTCTATGTAACCAATTTTGTTTGTAAAGATTTCATTAGAAGCAGTACCATGAGCCGTTGCTACTGTATTTACGTAAAAAATTGTGCGGATAATTGTAAAGATCCTCCAGGAGTAGAGACAAAGTTGATCTCTCTTTTTCGCCCTTTCAAACTGTGGCTGTGCTTTATAATGCTTGTATGAGTGAATTCAATACTTGGGAAAAGTCCGATTATGTTGCTTTCATTTGATAGCATATGTTCCCTTTTAAGGGTTTGAGGTATTAAATTCTTGTGCAAATTTGGTTGTGTTGGCAATTGCATTGCTTTAAGGTTGTTCGAGTTTCTTGGGCTCGACTTCTTATTCCTTAGTTCTTTATATAACCTGGAGTAGCTTCCAATCATCGATCATGAAGTTTTGTGTCTCAGTATTAGTTGCAAGAACCTCCTATCAGGGTGGCAAATTCTCCTCAAAATCCCGCTTCCACCCCTCCTGCACTCCCAAGTCGGACCCTCTTAAGAACTGTGCTCCCATTGAGAAAGTAACTCGCTCCCAACTAGGATAGAACCACTTAGGCATATAAATTGCAAAAGAGACATAAAATAACGATACCAAGCATTAGGAAATATGTAGTGATGATAAGATACGACTAAAATATTGACACAAATTTGCTCAAGGACTAGGTAGAAATATAATAGTACTTGCATTTGCTAAAACAATATTTGTAGTTAGACACGATTTATGAATTCCAATCTGGTATTGTATTTCCTTTTCTTTTTTCTTTTTGTGTGTGTAAATTATTCCTAATGTTCTCGCAATGCTCCCAAACGAGGAGCTTCTATTATCCTCCGCTTCCTTGCGTTTGACTCAGATCCTGCCCACGCCCCTGCTTCGTGCAACTAAGATCTCGATATTGAGGATGCAATGAAGTTTTGTTTTGTGCTGGCTATTAGCTACGAATTTGTGGATATTGTTTGTGTGCAAGGTGGGTGTTGGTTATCCCTGAATGATGTAGCGAGAAGTATTAATCTTGTTCAGGCAGCAATAATAGTTGATAATCATATCTGAGTTTCATTATCTATTGTTTGTTCTGGGTGTGGAGTTCAAGAACTCACTGATTGCATTGATGTTTTAGCAGAAGGATGCTAAAACATCACTCTCTGTTCCTAATTAGTTTTCACATATTTTGTAAGCATTTTTGCTAAAGATATGAGTCTAAATGAACAAGTAGCCCCTGACAGAGTTCAACGGAACAAAAGGATTCATGTAGCCGACCCCAATTGATTGGGACACAAGGCTCGCTTTGGTTTGGTTTGGCTAATTTGAGACCTTTTTGCTCAAGCATCATTCTCTGTTGCTAATTAGTTTCCTTGTTACCAAGCATTTCTACCTCTTACTTTATAAAACCACCACTTCATCTCAAGTCAACTAAATGTGTCTGTTATTGATGCCAAGGAGAAAGACCACTTTATCTGAAACCTTGATGCAGCTCTGTCGTGGTTAGATATTCATTCACGTCCTTATCCAAGAAAAAAGTGTATGCCTTGACATTCCTGAGATGAGGCAGCCGCAGCATGGATTAATAGAGTAAAGATTTCAGCCCGATTTTGGTTAAGGTCCACATTTAGTTAGGCAAAGTTTTATTGCAGCTATAACTGACCAAATCATTTGAAAATGTGTATTGAGGAAGCTCTTTGAAAAGAAAACTATAGATTGTCATGCTATGCTATGTTTAACTCTTGAATATCCTTCGTAACAGTTCTTAACTATGTGATATGCTTCCAATTTTGCCTCAGGGAGATCAAAGTTGCAAGAAGTTGTGTTGGTATCCTTAGTTTCGCTTTAGCTAGGATGTACCTTGTTAACATAAGGAAGGAAGAAAATTAAGAGGGATGATTAACTATCAGGGGGATTAAAAAGGAAGTGGTGTTGAAAAAGAAAAATAGTAGCAATAACAGTTCTAAGTTGTTCCTTTTGGCTTTCGGTGCTGTTATATAGATGGTTTTGTCCACACGTAGGGATAGGGCTAAACTGATGCATGATTAAATCAATGAATAGACATTTCCTCTGATGGTCATAGTTCTAAAGGAAGCCAATTGGAGACGATGGAAGGATGCAGTAGACTCAAGTATCAAGTATGTGTTAGCAAGACTTGCTAAGTTGAGTTTGGCAGGGGAAAAGTTGTTTGTGAAATCAATTGTCATATGGCCAATTAAAGAATTAAATTATCTTGGGCTACATTTTCTTAGCCTTTTAATAAGTAAGAAAATACCAAGTATATATTTTCTGGATGGTCAAAGGTTGAGGCTAAGTTTCCTGTAGAATTGAGCCTAGAAAAGGAATGAAGGAAACAAAAGTACTAATGGTCCTCATGGAGATGAAGGTAATCTGAATTTGGTTATTCCTTTTGAAGTGGTACTTTCTCCATCTACTAAAGTTTCTATGTGCTACCACGGCTAGGGGGAGGAGGGAGTATCTTGGCCTCGTTGGGTGCATCTCTACTTGTGGGATAAAATTCTTGCACTTAAATTGCATAAAGTTGGTTGGCTCAGCAATCTTAGACTTTCTAAGTGCTTTGGTTGGGTTATGGAAAGATCTTTCTTAATGTTAATGAATGTTGTGACTTTGGGTAACTGAGGTGGAGTTCTTGGAGTTATACGTAAGCTGGATTTGGGAAAGCATGCCTTTTTTGGAATAAACAAAAAGAAAAAGCAAAGGATCACATAAATAAGGATATCTTGCCTCGAGAGTGGAGAGGATGGGTTGGGGGAAAAATTGCTAGTTGGGATATTCTTTTTCCTTTCTTTGTATTAATAAGGATGCTTTTGGGTTTTTAGGTTGAAAGATCGGGCGTGCTTCTAAGTTGAACTGCGCATCTTTTGTTTTCTAATGACACCTAAAACTTTTGTGCAGCCGAGGAAGCTTTATTAAGATTTTTTTGCTGCATTCTTTCTATATTTTGAAGCCTTCTCAGCTCTTGAACCAAACGAGGCAAGAGTGACACTACTTATGGGGGCATTTCTCGATGTTTAGAATCTAGCTCTTTGATTGGGCTTCATAGCTTGGACACTTCAATCAGAGAACTAGTGAACTGACCAAAGCCATGACTATTTACGATGAATTAGTGAACTGATCAAAAAGATGATTGGGCGTGGAAAAGGATAAAAAGTGGGAGAACTTGTTCTTATTAGCACTTTAGACAGTTTTATATGCACATATATTATGTCCTTCCTTATTACTCTAACCTTGGCGGTGAAGAGCTAGTGGAAAGAAGATAGGGCATTGAAAAGGA
Source organism: Vaccinium darrowii (assembly GCA_020921065.1). NCBI lineage: Eukaryota > Viridiplantae > Streptophyta > Magnoliopsida > Ericales > Ericaceae > Vaccinium > Vaccinium darrowii. The sequence goes on along the minus strand of CM037161.1, from coordinate 27,895,477 downwards.
TTACAGTGGGAAAACTCGCTCTTATTAGCCTTTTAGATAGTTTTTGTCCACATTTTATGCCCCTCAAGCTCAGTGTGAAGAGATCAGGGAAACTTGAATGGTAATTTTGGTATTGAGGTCTTAGGGATGAGTTTACGTCTCATTTGAAGGGCTGATTGAGACTTTACACCCAGTAGTTACTCTCGTGTAAATGCCAGCAGAGATAATGGCATGTACACCAGGGTCCGAGCCCGATTGTCGCAAGTCTACAACCGCCGGCATAGGAAGATAGCCCAACCAGTGTCTTTATGGTTGGATAACGATATTTGTGGGCCCAACTTGATTTTATTAGATTTGTTGTTCAGTATTTCTCTAGATAGATTGTTATTTTAGAATTTTATCTTGTTAGGACTTTAGCTTTCATTTCACTATTGGTTGGTGATGTTTATCTTAGTCATCTCTTTGTGGGAGCCTATTTATAAGGGCTCTCATATGTTATTTGGATCACCGATTGCATGTAAAAATATTATTTCTTGAGTTTGCATTGAGATTCCAATTCACCCTTGCACAGGGATACGGGATACCTAGGGTTTGTTGCTTGTTGTACATCACATATACTACTGTTGCCTTTGGCAGAGTTTACTTCGTTGTTATATTATTCATGAATAATGTGGACCTCTAATGGCATCAAGGGTTTGTATGGGTTTGGATGATGGAAAAGGATTAGGAAGAGACGGTCTGACTTTGTTTCTCCGGTCGAATCTATTACTGTTAATTGTAGAACAGTGAAATTTTGGCATGATGTGTAACGTAGGGATATCCCTTGTTGGTGACGTTCCTATATCTGTTCACTCATTTGATAAATGGTATTGCCTTGGTGTCAATCGTTTCTGAATAACTGATACAGCAGTTGTGTAGGAGCTGGTTTTGTCCTGGCTATTCAAGATTAGGACCTGGAGACTGAGCTTATAAAGCTCCTTTGAGTAGAGCAGTTGTAGGTTCAGGAGGGGATAGGGTGGTATGTGAGGCTATTGGCAGGGAATTTTCTGTTCCAGTATTTTGTTTCTCCTTGGATAAGTATTCGGTTGGTTGGAGTTTGCACAAAGATGATGTTTGTTTTTGTTTTGTGGACTATAAGGAACAAAATTTTGTTTGTTTCTATCAAAATGGCTGAAACGTTCTGTTTCCTAGATGGTTTTAGCTTCCCAGATGGCTGAAATGAAACGCGATTGAAATCTTGAATCCCAATGTTTCTACCAACCAATACAAAAATGCGCATCGAAACTTCTCAAATTCTATGAATCATACTGAAACGTCAAGTTGTTTCCACACATTAGGAGTATCTGACAATGACAGTTTCCTACATTTCCATTCTTTTGGCAGTTTCAAAATTTTGAATTTTGGATAATTTGGAGAAGAAGGGTGAAATGCTCCTTAGTCCCTTGGTGGTAGGCAAAAGAGGCAAGTGCTCATCTTCTGGTACTTCTGATGGGGCGAAGGAATTGTTGTGAAGTTTTCTCTATATTCGTAATTGGTGCAATTAAGCTTTTGTTACCATTTTCTATGAGAGCTGGAATGATGGCTGATCTCGAAAGGGTGAAGGAATCATACAAAAATATGCCTCTGGACAATTTTGAGAGATCAAAACTGGCATAGTTTGAGGGACGAGAGATCTCGATACTGATACATTTTTCATAGTTTTTGGCTTGAAGAGAAGTTTTGAGTCTTCTTTAGCTTTCGTTTCATTTTGTTTCTTTCAGGTGTGTATCTATCAAGGCAAACAAACGCAAAAGTTGAGAATGGGTGTTTGCCTGAGGAGGGTAGGGAGAAGGAGCTGTGTTTGTCTTAACTTCTGAGGCTATTTAATGTTTCCGAAGGACTTTTGTGCGGGGCAGGGCCTGTTTGGCATTGAACTATTGCATACATTGCATACCGCAGATTTCATTCCAGTTTCCGAATGACTTTGTTATGACCTATGCAATAGTGCCTTGATAAAATTTAGAGACGAACTCTTGGTCTTCTTAAGATTCTTGAACATTTACTCAGACACGCTGTTCCAGTTTACTATATAACAGTATTCCACCTAAACTCTTAAGTTGTAATACTAATATTTACGTAGTTAAATATAATATGATTCGTTTGAAGTGGAAAATCATTATGACAAACTCCTGTTTTACCATTTAACTCGCACCCTTGCTCATTATCATGGCATTATAACTGCGTTTTGTATTTTTTGCTAATTTCCATGATTCGGGTTTCTCTCTCTTTTGTCCATCCACAATTTTGAGTCTCAAATCTCCTCTGTGGACGACTTATCGTTGTGCATAGAATGACACTAAAGGACAAACGTACAAGGAAGTGTAGGCATTGGGAATACAGAATCGAAACATCTGATTACTTGGATGCTCTAAATTTGTTCCTCTGTTGTTTTTGGATAAGATATGCATTAATTGTCCAAATGAAGTAACACAATTGTTCATGCATATACAGAGATCTTGATGAAAAGATGAGAGATGCTCTGCATAGTTACATTGAAGAGCGAGGCATAAACGAGAGCCTCTTTCCCTTTCTTCAGGCTTGGCTCTACGTGAAGGATCACCGAAATCTTATGCGTTGGTTCAAAACAGTTGGCAGTTTCATTAACGAGCGCAAACAAGCTTCAGACGCTTAATGTCTTCTGAAGGTAATTCTTTGAATCAATTATTCGTAACTCACAGTGGATAATGTTGCTCCCAGAGAAGTTCTGTATCTGCTTCTACAACGTTCGTAGTGGTTCGGCTCTGATGATTTTGACTTTGCAAGGTTATGCTATTTTTCCTTCTTTATATGAGTTTTATCTTACACCTGTTTAGTTTTTCTAGTTTGAGTTTTCATAATCGAATTTTGGCGTGATTCTTTTGTTGCGCACACTTTGAATTCTAGTTCGATATACTCCCGCGATTTTCTAGGTCTTTGTAAAACAACTCAAGTCCCAGAAAATTACTAGTAGATGTTTTTGGACTTTTGAAAACGGTTTTCCCACAGAAGGAATATTTTTTGTGTCAAAGAATTTTCTAATATTCGGAGAATATCTTTCATAAAATATAGGGTGGTTTGATTTCTGGGTATATACACGTCAACGGCATATTTCAATTGAAATTACATGGTTCGCTGTTTTGTCTTGTCAGTGTACGCTTAATGGGTGATTTCCTGTTTTTGTGAAAAGTGCTAAAAGCGCTAAACAAGAATTTCGAGACAGGTCATTCTCCTCACATACATCAACTATTTTTGGCCCGTTGAGCACTTTTTGCAAAAAGGGGAAACTGCCCTAACTGGTTGAGAAAACATTTTGTTTTGATTAATCTACTACTTGTTAAAAAGGCCCACATTGATCGGAGGAGACGAGCAACAATTTGTGAAAGTCACGACAGGTGAAATTCATGCCCAGTGATGGAGCAGGTTTTTCAGAGAGAGAGAGGGAGAGACCGTCATTCACTGATAAGATAAATCAATAATTTTGTTTCCTGTGGATGATTTAAAAAAGTAGGATACACGTTCTTGCCTAAATGGAAAAAAAAAAAAAAAGAATTTGTATTTCCTAAGATTGATTCCTAAATTATAAAATTCAAGGATTCAGTATCGGAATTCTCTCCAGTCCTTGAAATGCACTGGATAAAAGCCCATTTTTTAGAGATAAGCCCATTTTTTAGAGATAAATGTGTTTCGCTAATGTGTTTCGCACTGGATAAAAGCCCATTTTTTAGAGATAAAAGCCCATTTTTTAGTCCTTGAAATGCTAAATGTGTTTCACATATCCGATCACCATGAATTTTGGTGTGTCCAATGTTCTCAGCGAGGTCTAAAACAATAACGGCCCTGTTTATCAAAATGAACCCGGAAAGGGCTAAAAAACTGGCTTATCAAAATGAACCTGTAAAGGGCTCGAAAACGGGCTAGAAAGGACCGTCCAGTCCTTTCGATCCTGATCTGAAATGGAAAATTGGTAAAGGAGCGCATGAGCAGAAAAACCCAACGTTTAAAAACCCCTCCTTTTCCTTTCCAAAGGAACCAAATCACCTGTTCCCAAATCCCCCTTTTCCTCTATTGCAGGGGGCTTGGGCCGTTGAATTACACATAAATTTTTAAAACACACAAATAAAATTCATCCCCCAAATAGCCCAAATCCCTTGTAACAGAGGAACATGGAGATTTGGGAACAGGTGATCGGGTACCCTTTCGAAAGTCGTTCCATTAGATTTTTAACTCAGACAGTGCAAAGTAGATAAAAAAAAATCCTCACTGCTGGCAATCCCTTTTATTTTAAAGCATGTCACAAATAAGTACACAAAATACCTTAAAGAATATTAATAACAAGTAATCTTAAAAATTATTGAAACACACAAGTAACAAGATGATCAGTTTAGCAACAATAGGGGCATATGATCAACCCATTCTCATTACACTCCGGGCAATCTTCCGACGATCCGGCATCGTCGGAAACCACCTTATGGCTTCCATTGCAACTAAAACACACCACAAACCGAAATCCGGCGCACCCGTCGCACGGGCCTTCGGACCGGTCAATCGGGACGCCCTCGAAGAGCGGCCGGAACTTCCCTTGCTCATGTAAACTCAATACTACTTCAGCTCCACCAATGTACCTCCCTTTGATGAATAGCCTCGGTGGGACTATTTTACCCCCCAGAGTCGTCCATAGCTCGTCCCTGAAAACAGAGTGCATTGAGATATCCCTTTCGGAAAACAAAATCCGAAAGCTCTCGAGTAAGAATTTGATGCTGTTGCAGTCTTCGAATGTCTTGCGGACCCCTCGCAGCCCTGTTGTGTAGAGAATTACCGAGTCGGTTCCGCCCGGAGGACATTTTTCTTCGAAATCTAACAGGGGATCTCTGTTTTCTTCACAATCTAACAGGGGATCTCTGTTTTCTTCGCAATGTAACAGAGGATCTCTGTTTTCTTCTATACCCAATAGAGGATCTCTGTTTTCGTCGATTTTACGGGCTTTCAAAGGACGTTTTTCCTCTTCTTCTTTGATATTTTCCCTAATTCTGTCTCTTCTCTCGGCTTCTTGGGCCTTTATCTCCATCACTGCCTGCTCAAATGCCGCGAGGAGGTTCGGATCGAAGAGGCTGCAGGAATTCAAGTCTGGTCTTCGAAAATTTTCGACATCAATTTCCGATAAAGGCGTATTCTTGGAATACCCGTTTCGCATTTCCTCAGATTCTTTAGGGGCTTCTAATTTTCTTGAAATTTCCATTGGAACTACACCTGGGTTTTTCGCCTCCGTTTCCGGCCTAATGTTCTCTTTGTCGTCGACTTCATCTTCCATTTCCATTTCTTCGGATTCGAGATCTCTCATCAGATCCGAAACATCAATAATCTCTGGTTCTTGAACTGTTACACTGCTCTGATTGACCTTATTCGCCTCTTCTTCTTTGCGAATCGTATCGGTTTCGACCTTCGAATTGGGTTTTGCGGGAAAGTAACTCTCCAAGAACCCATCTGATGCGTAAACCTGAAGAACTCGTTCTGGTTTCAAGTACCCAACTGGCTTAATGGCCTTCAATTTCTTCAGTAGCTTCCCCTTCATTGACTTCATTTCTGTAACTCCGTTTTTGGTTCACAAGATCTGATATGGATTTAGAGAAGGAAAGGTTGATCCAAAAAAAGAGATTGAGAGAGAGAGAGAGGGAGCTGTCAACCTAACGGATAGAATTAGAAAGTTTATTTGGGACTTCAAAATTTTGAAATTGATTTGGTGGGAGGAGGTGCACTGTGAGAGCTGTGGAGCACAAGATGGGGGGAGTTTAGATCTGCTGGTTTTGAGTCTACGATAGGATGATTGTGGGCCGTTCATGGATTTCGTTGACCTTGGCATCAACGGACATGGTGGTCTTTCAAGAACAGACAAATGAGTACACATGAAACAGGGTGGACCAGAGAATCGGTGGATTTCGTAAAGGCCGTGTGGGCAACGGTCGTAATTCGGAATCAATAAAAACAAATAGTATTTGAAAAAGAAGTTAAATGAAATTGAGAGCTCCTCATCATGGCATGTCTGGCTGTAAATTTGCAAAGATGGGCCTTGCATGTGAAATGACTTCAACTTATTTTTCTTATTCATAATTTTTTCTGGTGAGAACGAGTGCAAATTTGTTCACCCTTTAGCTAATGAAGGTCAATAAAACTCTCACTCTGATTGGCGAAAAAAATGTGGGGTCCATCACAAAGTGATGTCATGCTTACCAAAAAGCAATGGAGTCCATCACAAAATAATATCATGCTTACTAAAAGGTGATGTGATTCTATAGATCCCGCACATTTTTCACCAATCAGAGTGAGGATTTTGTTCATCCTCATTAGGTGGAGGTTAACAAATTTGCACTCTTACCAGAACTATAAGTAAGAAGTGGTTGGCAGCCCGAGTGGCAAGGGTCTTGTTTGCCCTACAATACACCCAAGTTCAAATCCCCTCCCCAAGCTCCTATGGCTAAAAAGAAAAAAAAAAAAAAAAAAAAACTGATTTTTGGGTTTTTTTTTGTTTCGTCTTTATTCAAATTTTTTTTGCATTTGTTAGGTTTACGTCAAGTTTTGGTGGTTTATGGATTCGTCTGATGAGACGAATTCAAAGAGTAAAAAATTATGGTCAAAAGCAATTTTTTTTGAATAAAGCCGAAAATAAACCAGTTTATTGGTTTAATTTTGGTTTTATTAAAAAAAAATTTAGTTTCGACCATAATTTTATACTCTTTGGATTCGTCTCGTCGAGACGAATCCATAAACCACGAAAATTTGACGCAAAACTAATAAATGCAAATTGTTTTTTGAATAAAGACAAACAAGAAAAACTAAAAAACCAGTTTTTTCTTTTTAGCCAAAGGTAACACTTGCTGTACTAAAAAAACGAAAGAAAAAAGAACTACTTATAAATAAGAGAATAAGGCACAATAGACGAGAACCCAAATAATAGCCCCCATACACGAAGAAATAAATTACTCTATTCGTTTCAAAAAGATTGTCTGATCTCCAAAACAAGATTTTTTTTTCTTCATAAATTACAACAACTCATTAATATTTAGTAACTAGCGGCAAAAATTGTGAATTGTAATTAAAAATAAATGCTTTTTTTTTTTTTGAGTTTTCGTTTTGTGGACCGGATATTTTTTGGGATGGAGGTGGTAATAAAAAAAAAAAAATTCTATCAAGGACAAATCTTCATTTGAACAGATTTTACCTCTCAGTGGACAAGCATGACCTACAAGTTATCCTTAGTTAATTTCAATGTTGTGGTTTTAATTTCTTGTTTATTCTTCTTCTTCTTCCATCTTTCAAACAGTCGTGCACAGACGAAAACAACATAGGAGTAAGCCGATAGTTTATTTTGATGAGTAGTTGAGTTCAAGTGATTTTACTATTTTGTCCTAACGGTTAATTAATGTTATAGTGAAAAACAATTGTGAAATATAATTTTTTATAAGGACAATATTGGAAATCACTTTTGTAATAGGGCTTCAAAATTTTTTTTACACCAATTGGTGTTCTCCCATTCTATATTAGAATCGATATTGGACCCTCTTAATAGACTTAATTTTGAGTTCAAATATTTGAAGACACACCTTTAAGACATACTCCCTCCGTCCATTTTTAAATGATCACTATTGAAATACGTACAATTTCAAACCCCTAAAAAACATATTTCTTTCTATAATTTTTTAATAGAAAATTAAAGTGCTCATTGAGCACTTTAATTTGGTGCAAAAAAATTTAAAAACATGCTACGCAAGTTCATTTTTAACAGTTACAAAATACACATTTTCCAAACTTATCATTTAAAAAGGGACAAAAGGAGTATGAAGAATCATTTTTATTTCCACTATTCACCTTTTGGCACTTGTAAAATTTTAAATCTCTCCTTTTCACATTCTGATGTCAATTTGCGACGCCAATCAAGTTCGTAGGGTAATGGGTGTGGGCAACGGTCGTCGGAATCGATAAAAACAAAAATTTGAAAAATTATTGAGAGTTCCTCGTGCACCTAACATCATGGCATGTCTAGCTTGCGTAGGACTTGATCTAAACTTAGGGAAAAGTTACAATACACACCTCTTATTTAGGTGTGTATCAAACACACTCTTATAAAAGTTACGAGACACACCAAAATGTTACGAATCACAGAAAATGTTACAAATTATATTGCTGAAAAGTTACGAAAAACTAATAAATGTTACTCCTTCCGTCCCGCAAAGTTTGTCACTTTCACTATTCCAGCCCTACAAAAAAATTGATTATTTCTTTTAATCTGTAACGTTTTATATAAGCAATATGGATCTCATTTGATAGATTTCAATTAGATCTTTTGAACAAAGTTTTGAAAATCACATAAAACGTTATGAATTGAAAGATATAGGCAATTTAAAAATGGCATACACTCCCGAAAGTGTCAAACTTTGCGGGACGGAGGGAGTATGATTGCCAATAAGGTGGTACAATCTGAATCATATAATAGATGCGTATGGTACACACCTTAAGGGGTGTGTATTGTAGCCATTTCCCTCAACTTATTCTTATTCATCATTTTTCGGGTTATTTACTGCTTTTCTTGTTTAAATTTTTTTACAGGTATTTGTGCTATAGGGAAATTATATCTCCTCCGTCCCATTTTAAGTAACGCATTTGAGAAACGTGTATTTTTGTAGACGTTAAAAAATGTTTCCGTAGAATGTTTTAAAATTTTTTTTGCACCAAATTGAAGTACTCAATGAGCACTTTAATTTGATATAAAATCAATTAAAAAATTATATAGAGAAATGTATTTTGTAGGGGTTCGAAATTGCACGTATTCCCATGGTAGCCACTTAAAATGGGAAGGAGGTGGTATATATATTGGGGCTGGTCCCCCTCACACTTATAAAAACACATCACTCTTCCGGGCCCCATTTTGATGTTCTGAACCGTTGATCTTGTTTAAATGAGTAAAAGAAAAGGTCTTACAAAATTTCAGCTCAATCGGATATTGGTAAGTGCTTGATCCAAATAGCTTTAAAAACACTAGTTCCTGTCACAGTTTTTGCAAAACTGTTTGGATCAAGCACTTACCGATATCCGAATGGACTGAATTTTTGCAGGACCTCCTATTTTACTCATTTAAACAAGATCAACGGTTCAGAACATCACAGTAGGGTCTGGAACAAAATTGTGTGCTTTTTTATGTGTTTTTTTAAGTGTGAGGGGAACCGACCCCATATATATTTCAAAGAATTTTATGAAAGGGAGTATGACATCAATTATGGTAGAGTCTACAATAACTAAACTTAGCACAATAGATGACAACCCAAACAATAACCCAAGAGGGGGAGAGGCAAGAACTTTCAAGAGCTTCTCTCTCTAGAGAGAACTCTCCTTCCCCACCCCCTTCTACCAGACTGCCGCCTCCCCCCTTCGTTTTTCCCCTACTCCGGTGGCTCCTCCATCTCCTCCCTAGAGAAGATTTTCTACTTCCCCATCATTTTTGGACTGTAGATCTAGGGAACCACCTAAATCTAGGTTTTCGTTCTTGGATCCGATTGATGTAGGCGACAGTTTTCTAGGCTACCAATTGGCAACGGTGAAGGTGTCTTGCGGCGATGATTGAGGCGAGAACGAGCTACAGGTTGATACGGATCATGGTTCATCCTCGCACCCCTACAAACGGATTGGTGGGTTTCCACATTGGTGTTTTTTTTTTTTTTAAAAGTATTTTTGTTGTATTTTGTTTTTCTTTCTTTCTTTTTTTGGGACCAACATGTCATTTGTAATAGTTTATTTTTTATTATGAAAATATGTTTACGTTTGCCAAAAAAAAAAAAAAATCCAAACAATAAAAAGATTGTTTGAGAACTATATGTGAGAGTATAAGGCACAATAGACGAGAACCCAAGTAATGGTCCCCATACGAGAAATAAATAAATAACTCTATTCTTTTCAAAAAGATTGTTTGATCTCCAAAATGAGAATCTTAAAAAACTCTCTTTTTTACAATAAAAATTCGACATTTTTTTTTGTTGATAAATTGCAAAAACTCATCAATATTTTGTAACTAGGGAAAAAATTGTGAATTTTTTTTTAACAAAAATGCAATAATTTTAACTACTCCTTTTGAGGACCTGATAATTTTTTTTTTCTTTGGGTGGGTTCGGGGGGGGAGGTGTAAATAAAGAAAACTTTCTATGAAGGACATTTGTAACGCTTCATGTAGACTACTAGTCCAGTACCTTTATTTTGATCCACAAACTACACCACATGGCCTGAAATGCTGAGAAAATTTTGGGTGCCAATAGGGTACTAAGCTATCAAGCCCACGTGGTACCCATAGCCAATGAATGCTTTACACATGCCTGCCCAGTACAAGACTTTTGTTTAAAAGTGAACGGAACTTTACTTCGTTAATATCTTCTCTCTCCCTCTCACTAAATATTCTTCTCTCTCCTACTTTACTCTCTCTTACGATTTCTACCAAACCCACAAATCTTCAAAATCAATTTCCTCAAGCCTGGAAACTCTTTCTCTCTCTCTCTCTCTCTCTCTCTCTCTCTTTTTCCCAAATCCACAACCCCCGAACTATGAAACCTAATTTTGCCAACCAAATAAATCCGTACCCAGCTAACTGAGAAGACAACGATGATCAGCGTTCGGCGACGGCGACAGAAGTGGGTGACGATTGACGAGTCATATTCCTCTTTTCTCTTGGTTAGAGGTGGCAAACAGGTGGGTTGGGTTGGGTTTGCGCAGGTTGAAATGGGTTATGGGTTGAATATAGGTCAATAGTAGGTGGGTTGAATATGGGTAGGTTGAATATAGGTCAATTCATACCTAATCCAACCCAACCCAACCCATGAAATGAAAAAACGAATTATATGGGTAGGTTGAATATAGGTCAATTCATACCTAACCCAACCCAACCCAACCCAACCCATGAAATGAAAAAACGAATTATTTAGAGCCCCTTCCTTCTTTCAGGAGGTCGGTCGAGAACAATTCAAAGAACTTAAATCTCCATATTCTCTCTCTCTACAATTCAAGAACTAATTAGCGAAGAGAAGTTCTCGTACAAGAACAATCAAATGGTACAAGTATTATTCAAAGTTTGAGTTTTTATTTACTACATGAACAAATGAATCAACAGAACAGAGTAAAAAAAATATATCAAAATGAAATTCAACAAGAGAGAGAGAGAGAGAGAGAGAGAGAGAGAGAGTCTCTATCATGTACTACATCTGTACATATATGTATGTATAGGCGGTGGGGTGGTGGTCCAACCAATTGAAATTAGCGTTTGAGGGTCTAGCCAATTGAAATTAGCATTGGTCGGCCCATAATGGCCCATAAGAGTTGTGGAATTCCATGTTCAATCGTGGAAGGGAAGAACACGACTTTTTTTTTTTTTGACTCCAACCCATTTTGAACCCAACCCAACCCAACCCATGTGCCAATGAGCTCTTGCTTAGTTGGTGTGACCTGGCTCTCCCCACGTGGGAGACCAGGGTTCAAGCCCCGTTGGGGGTGTTGGAGTTTCAAGGCTATGGATAGCCCCTGTACTCATCTGTGGTTGCCACTACTAACACCCCGCTAACCCCCCACTAACATCCTAAAATATGGCAAAAAAAAAAAAAAAACCCAACCCATGTAAATATCACTGCTGAGGAAATGTTATTGTAAGCACTTCCCGTGCAATAAAAGCTTGTGCTACTTAAAAGGCAATAAAGGTTTGGAAACCAAAAATTGGTTGAGGAATTAATTCAAAAAGCTTATAATTCATTTTCATTCATACTCGTATACTAATCCATGTGCGATATTTTCTTGTGCAGTTTGTTTTCCTAAGTGGGATGTTTGAATATATTGCTCGTAGGTTAAGAAAATCAAAGCTTGGTTAAAGAATCTGAATGCCTTTTTTTGAATGAAACCAAATCAAAATGGAAAACAATTAAAAGGCAATTGAGAGAGAGAAAGAGAGAGTGTGCGCGTGCGCGTGCGCGCGCACGTACGAGAAGGAGAGGAATGGATGCCTATTTTGTTTCCGGAAAGTGGGATGGATCTTAAATTTTTTTGGGAATTGATTGCATCAATTAAAGCCATAAAAAGAAATCTCTTCATTTAGGATTTTGAATTTTAAAATTTGAGATATGAAAACGTTTTTAACCATCAAATCAAACCCCATCTTTAAACTCAATCACAGCTCTCCAATCTGCCACAAATGATAGTTGTGAGAACGACATTTCTCCAAACCGTTGTATAATGTAATATTGATTTTTGGACATTCTGGTAATTTTAGCCCTGAGGCCCTATACTCTATTCTCTAGATCTTGCCTCAAGCAACATAAAATATTTACAACCTTGGCCAAATGGTTCACCGAATCTCCCCTAATCTTCTTCTTTTTTTGTGGTCCACCTTTTTTAACACACTCTCCCTCACATGGGAAAAAAATGGAGCACAAACACAACATATAATTTTCTTTTTTATGCTCTAAATATTTTTTAACTCCCCTCTCTCTCTCACTCTCACTCTCACTCTCTCTCTGCCCCCTAAGTAATATGACATACGTATATTACTTTTTGCTTGTATATATTGAATATATCTCTTTTGGTTCAGTATTCTATTATACTTCCTGCGTCCCATTTTGATAGTCCCTTATGAAAAGACGTGTAATTTTTAGATAAAAAAATAATGGCTGTGTTTGGTTCACATTTCCAAAAAATTTTCCAAAAAGATTCCTTCCCCCTCTCTCATCTCTCCAATCATTAATCACTTTTCTCTCTCTACTCATATCCTTCCATCCAATCATTATTTTCATTTTTCTCTCTATCTCTCTCCAATCATTACACATCTCTCTAATTATTACTTTTTTCAAAAACTATCTCAAAAACTATCTCAAAAAATTTCTCAAAAAATTTCTTCTCAAAACTCTAAACCAAACACAGTGAATGTACTTCTGTTCATAATTTTTGAATTTTTTCTCATCAAATTAAAGAACTAATTGAGATAATTAATTTGGTACCAAGAAACATGAAAAATTATTTGTGAAAATACATCAATTTTTTTTCTTTTGAAAATTGCACATACTTTCGTAGGTGACCATCCAAGTGGGACAAAGGGAGCATCTACTATAGATTTTTGACCCCACTAATAATAAATCTTGCGTCTTCTCCAGTAAGTGGCCACTATTTCTCCCAATTTTCATCATCACTTTCTCTCTCGAACGATAATAAGCCAACATTTGTTCTTCTCTCTAGTACCTCGATCGATTGGAACAGAATGACTGTCGCATCCTGAAGGCTGATTGCATTAGGTTATTAGCCAACTGATCTAGCCACAAAATCGGTTATTCTTATTAAAAAGGCAAGGTTGGATGATCAGAAAAGAAAAAAAACTCACTCACACAAAAGATAAATGTGTTTTGATCATGCATATTTATCGAAATCCTATAAACTTGAATTTCAGTATTCTTATTACTATTTTTGTTGTGTTCTATAAGGTGAACGTTTTTGATTATCAAAATGATAAAATGTAGATGCTAATGCAGTAAATCGATTGTTAGATTGGTTGTAAAAATGAGTGTGGGAGTAAACTTCCATTTCCAAGAGTAAATTGTTAGATTGGTTATAAACTTGAATTTTTGGTTGACCAGCATTTACATTTCACTCAAAAAAAGTGAACGTTTTCAATTAACAAAATAATGGAGCATATATGCTAAAGTGACAAATTGATTGTGAGTTCAGTGGTAAGAATGGGGTGTGGGTACAATTTCCCTTTTACTCAACTTTATCATAGACGACACTTGCTTTCAATTTGACCCATTTCCTCAAAAAAATCTCTTTCACTGGGTTCTCTCTCTCCGTTCTGATGGCTCCATCGACTGTCAACCGATGGATTAGGCCGGAGGTTCGTTGCTTTCTCTCTTTACTCTCTCTCTCTCTCTCTCTCTCTCTCTCTCTCTATATATTTTTGCTTGGGTTAATTTTAAGTTGTGATAAATTATGTGGGTGAGAATAGGTTTATCCTCTGTTTGCGACCCTAAGTCTAGCCGTGGGGATTTGCGGATTTCATTGGTGCGCAACATCTGTATCAATCCCGAAGTTAGGTATCCTAGATTGGAGGTTTTTTAGTGTTTTGAAGCTTTTAAAAGATGTTTTTGCATGATCCGAACCGTCCAATGTGTTTGAAAAGTGTTTTTAAGGGTTCCCGATGAGAAATCATCCAAAAAAAAAATACCGGGAAGGGCTTGATCCGAGCAGTTTTTCACAAAAACTGTACATTTTCAGTGTTATGAAAAACTGTTGAGATCAGGTCCTTCCCGGTATTTTTTTTTGGATAATTTCTACTGGGGACCCTTGAAAATAGTTTTAAACACATTGGACTGTTCGGATCATGAAAATATGATCCAGAACTATGAGTTCCGGACCTAGGAATTCCGGACTAGAGAGTTCCTATATATATATATATATATATATATATATATATATATATATATATATATATATATATATATATATATATATATATATATATATATATATATATATATATATATATAGTGCACAACGGTATATTTGTGTGTGTGTATGGTATCTTAATCTGTGTGGGGTATCTAAGGTGTAAGGTCTTTTAACTTTTGATTTCTGATTGTCCATGTTTTATGGGTTATGGGAGTAGATGTTACACAGAGAGAGAGAGAGAGAGAGAGAGAGAGCAGATGTTGCTTTTATCAAATCAAATTTATTGGAGGAATTCATAAAAAGGAAATACTAAACCAAAATTTATTTAGTGTACAGTAACTATCCACCACCACTAAGGCCGCAAATGAATCAAGCTGCTGCTTGCGGCCTGTGGCCACGCTACATACAAATGAGTGGGGTCAAGCGACCCCACAGAATAAAAGTATTTTACAATTACTATATTAAAATTTTCTCTTAATTTGTAAATGACCCAATTAAAATTCAATGTTAGACACCTCACTCGACAATTTTCCTATCTTTGAAACTACCAAAAATGAGAAAATACCAAACGAAAGGAGTGAAACCATGTTTGATGTTGTCACCAAACTAGATAGTTTTTTACTCTTGAAACTCAGTAATTGTTAAACCGACAAAATACAAATCAAACAACGAAACTCCTCTTTAGTCTTCAACATAGAATTTTCAATACAACGGTTATTTGTAACGCCTCTCTCACATGGGGAACCTATGCATTCACGAGCTCCACTTATTGTCAAAGGGCGTTACAATTAACCGTTGTATCCAAAAAAACATTAGTATTCACAACCCCCCCCTCCTCCCCCCCCCCCCCCCCCCCCCATGGTCTCTCTTTGTCCGTTTGTTGGTATTCGATTGGAGTCTTCGTCAGTTTTCTCTCTTGTCTCTCTTGCAGATTTAGTGTTTACTTTTAAGATTTACGTTGATGTTTATGAATGACCCCATGTTCCCAAACTCCTAGAGTCGCCATTGCTCGCAGATTTACGTTGATGTTTGGGTATGCCTCTTCAATTACTTATTCTATGGCTATGTACACCGTTCTCCTGGGATGGTCATAAAACTGAGAATGACGCTATGTAAATGCAGTAGTGCAGAGAAGGGTTCTCACAAAGCCTGCTGCCTTCTTTCTTCCTCTCCCTCTCGCTCTACCCGGAGTGATTCAACTCTTCTAATTCCTCGCGGTTTCCATCATCACACTGTGCACGCTTGTGCATCTTTAGGATTATCTATGAAGCGACAATATTCGGAAATTGGAGAGGGGTCAATTTGTTCATTATTTGCTTCTTTTTTTTGAAGATTTCTAGCTCTAGTTGTTTTTTGGAGATTCATCTAGAATATGATACCCAATGGTATGCAGTTTTTGCAAGACAATTTGATGTCCATTCATGTGGTTCATCACTTGGTCATCAGTAGTCCAGTGGTTCATCACTTACATTCTTTGAAATCGTCATTTTTCCTTTTTGGTGCATACTGTAAAGCAGTAAATTTCAGAAATTTTATGGTGACAAATTGTTTGCAGCTGAATGTCGAATAACTTAACACTCGTAGATGCACCCGCATACGCAACTGGCAATTTCATGTTTTATGCAAAGCATCTCCATTTCCGCCAGGAATATCTCAGTTACTAACAATTTTCTCCCCATTCCACTCAAAATCGCAGGGTGGTCAAGGAAAAAAGGGCTGCAGGAGTGCTGGAAAACTATGAAGAAGGAAAAAGTATTCCGAGCATGCCCTCCGGAAGTTTGTCCGCAATAGGCCTCTAGAGATCATGCCAAAACTCAACAGCTTTTTCACTGATCCAAAATGAAATTACTTAATACGAATGAGTAATTGGTCGTTTGTATTATGCATATATGCCACGATTGTTGTATTGAAAATGTACTTCAACTGTGCTTGAACTGGTTGTGGGGAGTGGTGCAATCTCAAAAAGTGTTTGGATGATAATGTAATTTATGTACATAATATATATTGTTCAAGGATGTGTGTGAACTTCTATAGATAATCTAAAAACTTCCATGCAAGTACTGAATACTTGGTTGTCTAATAAGTTAGCAGAATGTGAACATTGCAAATTGTCTGGAATTTAACTTTGCCATTCAAGTTGCAAAATTTCAACAGATGATGAATAATTCTTCATTCTAAGAGAATATTGCACTAGATTTACACACTATACGTATTTTAAACCAATATTTTGCTTATGCAGTTATACAAACTAATATCGCATGGCACTGTATTAAGAATATAAATGGCTCCTCTCTACTTGCAAGCAATGTTTTACTTTTGGCCACAAACTCTCAAATTGCCCTAAAACAGTGAGACAGGGATCGAGGCCAAAAGCGAAACCTGTATTGGTTGAGTTTGAGCCTGGTCCGGATCACCCTTTTGATTCTAGCTCCGTCTTGCTTGATTCTAGCACTCATGCTGATTCGGATTCTGTCCTTGGATCTGGTAATAATCCCAAGGGTGGTGTGGATATTGTTACTAATACTGTTTCCTGCCATACTTCTGATCAGCAGTCGGTGCCTATTGTGTCGAACGTTGTTATCACTCATAATGCTTCTACCTCAATTTCTTCTTTCAATCAGTTTAATGCACTTACTTAAATGATTCTTCTGCATCTATTTCTCAATATCCGGATGATAATAGCAGTGATGTTAATGGTACGTCTGTGGTTCCGTCTCCCAAAGGGGGAAAAAACAAGAAGAAAGCTAAACATAAAGCTAGTTCTATTCCTTGGACTTCTAATCAGGACAACTGCTGTTCCAGCCAGGTCTAGGAAGCTACCTGACAGGTTCTTATGAATATTGCTGCCTGGAACATAAGGGTTTTAAATCACCCCTCCAAACGAAAAGTTATTTCTAAGTTCATTTCTGAAAATAAGGTTGATCTTATGGGTATTGTTGATACTAAAGTTAGAAGTTCGAATTTTTCTTATGTATGTAGCAACATTTCTCATTCCATTATGTCTTTTGGGATTTATGGCCCTTCCCACCCTGCCATGATTATTCTTTTATGGGATGGTGCTATTTTGATGCTTTCTTATCTCTACTGCCCAGAATGTTACTGTGGAAGTTCTTCATAATCTCCTTGGTATTAAGTTTGTGGCTTCTTTCATCTACGGCGCTAATAGCAAAGATGATAGGAATCAACTATGGAATTCTCAGTCTACTAGTTCTATGGCTGTCGCTTCTCAGGTTTCTTGTATTCTCTTGGGTGATTTCAACATTGTTAGGAATGCCTCTGAAAAGTGGGTTGGTCTTGGCATTGATGCCTTGGGTGTGCAGAGTTTTAACACTTGTATTGACTCTTTGGAAGTTGAGGACGTTACCTATGAGGGTTGTTTTCACAAAGCATGAGAACGGTCAGCTCATTCTCTCCAAAATCCATCAGGTTGCCGTGAATTCTGCTTGGTTGACTGTATTTTGAGTTTGAGGCTACCTTTCTCCCTGCAGGCACATCTGATCACAGCCCTGGTTATGTTACCATCAGGCCTCATCAAATTTCCGGTCCTAAGCCCTTTAAGTTCTTTCATTTTTGGGTTAGGAATCCAGGTTTTCTATTTGTTGTAGCTTCTGCTTGGGCTAAACCTCAAAGAGGGTCCCCCTTTGATGATCCTCTGTAACCAGCTTAAATCTCTCAAGCTGGAGCTCTAAGAAATTTAATAAGCATCATTTTAGTAACATCTCTCAAAGAGTCCTTGCTGCCAAGGCTCTTCTTGAGAACCTTCAATTGGCTATATTGGCCAATCCTTCGTTTCATACTTTTCCGGTTAACCAACAACCAGAGTGATAGTAAACTAAATCGAACATAACCAAATCAAAACATATTGCGGGGAAATGCTAGGATTGGGAAGTGTCATGAAACAAGTAGCATGGGAGGTTAACGAACAAGAAAAATCACATTACTATTACCCAACGCCACATTCTTCCAACTCTCCACCAATGGATCAGAAGAAATACAAAATCGGAAACCTACTCAACAAATCCAACAAGAGGTACACAAACCAAGTATAATAAAAGGATGAGAGCAGATGAAACCTAGGTACTGAAGGAACAGTTTAATAGGACACAAATTCTAATACACGAGGAGAACGGAAAAACAACGATAAACGAAACCTTGTTCCTTCACACCAGAATCCATTATATCATAAACAGTCAATCCCTTTGACCCATACCCAAAAAAAAAAAAAAAAAAAAGCCTATCTCGAAAAAGGGTAATAGATAACAAAGGATAGTAATGACTGAAAACTAGCAAAATCTTCCTTCAAAATGCCAAAAGACAGAAATGGCGCTAGAAAGAAAAACAAGCAAAAACCAGAAACCATTAATCAACAGTGGTCACCTGTTGCCAGTCCCCATCAACTGCTTCTTTCCACAAAGTCACATTGTTGTCACCAGAAGCCACAGCCAACAAGTTTCCTGTCAATGACCACGATACCCTCCAAACAGGGGTCTTGAAGTCCCTCAAAACTTTACCGTCCCATTGATCACCTTCTTTGGCCACAGTCCATATAACTACGGTCCCATCCTGTGAAGCACTTGCGATAGTAGTCTTTGGAAGGCCCAAGTTGGGAGCCCAAGCCACATCCCTAACCCAATCACTGTGCATTTGCAAGGCAGGGAAGCAGTCCATCTTCCAAGTCCCATTATATAGCTTCCAAATCTTCACAGTATTATCACAGCCACCAGAAGCCAGCTTCTGAACAGAATCCAGCATACCAGATCCAACTAGAGCGCCAGGAGCCATAGATGGGGCCCAAGAAACTGAGGTCACTCCAAGCGGGTGTGCTTGGTCTATCCTGGTGGTGTCCCAACCACCATCAGATCTGGCAGTGAAAACTGAGATATTCCCATCAGAAGATCCACAAGCTAAGCAGAGACCAAGTTCATGAGGCGCCCAAGCAATTGAATTGACAGATGATTTATGTTCGGTGAACACATGAGCCTGTGTCCATTCATTTGGATTACCTTCCTTCCAAATAATCACTCTACCATCGTAGGAACAGGAAGCAAGGATTGAACCAAACTTGGGATGAGCCCACGCAACCTGCCAAACAGGGCCTTGATGTCCAGTTAAAGTCGCAAGGTGCTGTGATGTCGAGTTGTTGCTTACGCCAATTATTTTTATAGTGGTATCAGATGATGCGGATGCTAAACGCTTTCCATAATAATCCATGGAAACATCGTGAACTGTGTCATTGTGACCGCTTTCAATCTTTTGGGCGGGCATCTTCCCTAGAATTTTATAACTAAGATTCCCCTTCTAACCTTCCCGCAATTTGTAGTTTGTTGTTATCTGGTAACTCCCAAGCTACAATTGGCAATTAAACAAATGGTAAGTATGATTGAAAACAAACAACAGGAATTTGTGAACTTGCCCTATGAGCCCAACAAGCTCCAACGAATCTGCAAAAGTTTCAGCCAACCTATGATGCACAGACACGGACACGGCAATTCTAAAAAAATGGGGACACGGACACGGCGGGGGACACGCCACGTGTATATTTATTTATTTACACACACATATATAAGAACAGTGTTACCTGTTAAGTGTTAACTACTAACCCAATTTACAATTACACTTGCAACATGTGAGAGATTAGGGCAAAACCAGATTAACAGCAAATAAATTAGGGCAAAAAAAAAACTGATTTAACAGAATAAATTTAACAGAATAATCCACCAACATTTTAGCTTTCATTTGAAATGACTTTGCACAGCTAGAGAGAAACAGATAGAAGAGAGTAACGTTGAAAACAGAAGAGAGAGAGAGAGAGAGAGAGAGAGAGAGAGAGAGAGAGAGAGACCTGCTTTGAGCTTCCAGCAGCCAGCAGCAGTCCTTCTGACGGAAAGCTCTGCCACAGCAAACAAGGTACTCGAGTTGGTTCTTAAATCTTAATGCATCCGTGTGTAATCTATATATACACGAGAGAGAGAGAGAGAGAGAGAGAGAGAGAGAGAGAGAGACGATACCTGTTGTTCGCTTCCAGGGGCGTGAATCTGATCTCAGATCTATAATTTAGGGCTTGAATGTCGGCAGGTGAGGAGAATTGGGTTGGGTGTATATATGGGATAAATTACAGTTTTTACCCCAGGTTTTTGAGTTATTATGAATTTGCCCATTAAAGTTCTACAAATTTTCAATTTGCCCATTAAAGTTCTAAACAATTTCAATTTTACCCCTGAAAGTTTTAAAAAAATTTCATTTTGACCCCTAAAAGTTTTAAAATATTTTAATTTGTACCCCACCGTGTCCCCATCCACGTGGCGTGTCGGGACACGTGTCCCACCGTGTCCCCGCCGTATCCCCGTGTCGGGACACTATGATACGGGGTCCCGGAGAGGTGTCGGTGCTTCGTAGCAGCCAACAAATAACTAAAATAAAATCTTATACATCAAGAAAATTCTATATTCTTGACGTACCCAACGATGAATTCCAAAACATTGTTTGTACATTTTCATTTCCAACAGTGAATTTAGCAATCCCAACTTCTCCCCAAAGTTTTCTCCATTTAATTTTAACATGTCTTTGACATTTTCTGTGTAAGAATCAAATGTAATAAAACGATATACATACAAAGTAGAGTTTTGGCAAGGCAGAAATGTGGAAAAGTCTATCATAATGCTCCCAGATCTATCATCTATGTAGCATGGACACAGAGACGGAGGACACGAGAACTCTAAAATAACGGGACACAGACACGGATGACACGAGAATTCAAAAATAACGGGACACAGACACAACCATATATATTCTTATCTGTGTGTATTTTTTCATGCTTAAATTGTGAAATGTAAATTATTGTGTGTGTATGTATATATATCATATATACTAAACAGAGATATGTATACCGTTGTAGACGTGTATACTGAGAGAGAGAGACACTGCAGTCGCGAGAGATAGAGAGGGAGACTAATTCTTAAGAGAGTAAACAACTTCAATCGATTGAGAGAGAGTAAACTGCTGTGCTCGATCTAGGGTTTCAACACTGCCTTTTTTTTCCTCTTGTTTGCTTTCATCGTTGTGTTAGGATATTCTAAATAGACTTAATTGCGCCCCATATACTTGTAGTAATAACATGTTTAACCCTTACACTATGTCCCAAATACTTACAGTAATAACATGTTTAACCTCTGAAAAAATTAAAAAATCCTATATATTTACCCCCGCCGTGTCGCGTACTCGTCCCAGCCGTGTACCCACATGTTCATTCTGTGTTCACGACATGGCTTATCCCATACGTTTTACGAAATGTCCTCCACATGTTGGTGTCCGTGTCCCCGGCATGTCAGACATAGCAATTTGTGTTTAGTCAATTTTGGACACCCAATCCTAACAGTCTTGAACACTTGGCTAAAAATAATTGAACACCCTATCCAAACTTAAGGACGGATGTGCAGCTGAAGATGCCGAACACCTTAAACTTTTTCCTTTTTGAAATTTAATACTAGTAAAAATATGTGAGGTTCTTTTTGTGTTTGATACATATTGAACACTAATCGGTCCAGGTAAGTCATAGTTGAACACGTAATACTTTAGCTCAAACAAAGTTCACACTCATAGTGACAGAAAAATTTAAAAAAGAGAGAAAAAAGAAATAATCAGTTGGTATTGGTATCATGCTATGTCTTCTCTCTCAACAGTGATCGACTCAATATGCATTGCCTACATTATAAATGTATTGATTCAGTATCTATAATATTGATCTATCATTTACGAAATCTTTTGTTGACAGTAAAACTGGCGAATTTTATAAACGAATCCCTTACCCTTTAACAGTTTTCAATTGGATTTACGACTATGACAAAAAATAAATTGTCATATAAGTCCACTGATAGGAATGAAATAGAAAATATATATCAAAAAAGGTCCATGGTCACCTATTTGACTCTATTTCCACAAAAAGATACTAATGAAATAATGCACTAGTATAATACTGCTCAGTTGAAAATGTGACAACTCGTGACAACAATTCTAATTATGATTATTTTTTTTCTTTTAGGTCGCACCATACATAATAATATACGAAATCTTGTAATAATTGGGTAACATAACTAGTAAATTAAAGTAATTTTTGAACATTCTCCAAATCAAATACTGCAGCCGCCACTTTATCGCAATGCAATTTAAGTAAAGAGGCATATCATGTTTCATTTTCCTTTTATCGTACAAGAAAAACCTGCATTCTAGGTAACAAATCAAGAGATCACCTTCATATAGAGGTTGACGTGGGCAACTTACCTTGGACATGTAACACGTTTCCCTTCATTCAGCAATATGAAAGTTTACTTTCTAACTCTCGTCCCAAGTGAGAGACTTTGGGTGGTTGTAGATTTGTAGTATCGTCCCATGGGATAATTTAGATATATCCTTGTCGTGATACATATGACGCGCTCCGAAATTCTAGATGTTTTATTCAACCACCCTTTGACCTAAACTAGTCACGGTAGAGGCATCAACAAGGATGGCCGCACAACCTTGAAGATTCCTGAGCTCTGATGTCCAAGTGTTTGGATTAGAGTTCCCAGGTCCTACTCCTAAAACCAAGTGTCTTGTAGGAGTCTACAGGGGCTTCTAAGAGTGGGGCTTCTAAGAGTGTGCATGAGGGGTCGCACAATCAATTTGTAAATATATTTGCTCGAGCAGTGATCTCTTAGACAAGCCATAAGTATGCTGCTAGCTAGCATATATACAGCTCTATCCATCAGGCAAAGCGCACCATGAGAGCTCGCATTTGCGATGACACGTTTGAGGGGAAAAGATGGCCAACGAAGCTGTTATTTGTCTGCATGGCAACTCACGAGGCATGTGGTGATAAGCATTTACGGGGGAGGTGATAGGTCATATGATGGTCCTCATCAGAATCAGATATCTTTGCTCACACGTTATAACGAACGAAAGTCCTTGTATGTAAACTTTTGAAGTTCCCCTACATTGTCGCACATAACCTCCAATACAAAAGACTCACGGTATAAAATCAATTCACTGTACAAAAGCTTCAACCTTCAATTATGAGGCAGGAACTAATTTCCTAGCATCAGCAGCCGTGTTTCCACAAAGAAATTCAATTCAAATTTCCCAAACGCAACTAGTGGTCAATGCTTATGACTCGGGCGTTCTGCTCCGTCTTAACACCCCAGTTTAAAATTTCTCAGATTTCTCAAGTGCTATCAAATTTTTTTGCAATAGTCCATATGGATCTTTTCTCGCGCCAAGCTAGTGGACGGCGGGGTTGATCTTAGTCGAGCTCCGCATAAGCTGGCTTGGCAACCAAAATTATCACTTAAAAAAAAAAACCCTAGGCCGTTGAATTAGCAAGTTTTCCCTAAATATGTGACACTACCAAACCAGACTCCAATGTGTATTTCATGAATTCCTATCCCCTTTAATAAACAATTAAGTCATTCAATTTCAAATCCATATCAAAAAACAAAAAATCATGCCGGCCAAAAAATTAGACCGGTTTCCTATCTCCTTCAATCGAAAGAACCCGAATCAAGTCATTCAATTCAAATCCATTTCAAAGAAACAAAAACATATGCGGACTCGAAAATCAGACCGGGTAACGCATCCATCAATTCCACCATCCACATGCGTTTCCTCCTTCCACAGATCTAAATTATACCCTTTTTAGAACCCAAAAATTTCCTCAGAGTACAAATTGAATGAAACACAAAAACTAGTTTTCTACGTATACACAAGGGAGTTTCTACATGCGAACTGTTAGTGCAAATACATATCGATAGCAAAAATTTTGCAGGTTACCTGTAAAAGGGTGAGAACTTCCGTGAATCGGATCTGAGAAGAACTCCGAAGTAAAGAGCTCTTTGCGTTCTATAAATTCTAACGCTCGTAATTCGAAAATGTCTGATACCCCTGTTTGGATGCAGTGCTTGGTCCATCCCCCATAATATGGGTTTTCACAACTTTTCTGCCCTGGACTTACAAGCCCTCGTTTTAGGCTAGTTCGGGCATATAACGAAATGGGCTGCTTGGATAGATGCTTATAAGCCCGAATAGATGGGTCAACTAAAAAGGCTTAGGCCTAGGTATGAAAGGCCAGCCTAAAAAATTGTTGTACAGTTTTAATTACGAACCAGCTTGAGTGTGAAGTGTGTGTGGGCTCCACACAACATGTGAGAGTGTTGGAGACTTATTGGAGACTTTTGTTGTACATGTATCATTGTTGTTATCTTAAATATGGACGAGATTAGACCAAGGCGGGTCAATTATCAAATTAAAGCCAATTGGGCGTTTAACACCAACATGACTCAATGTGCTCCATTTACCCTTCTCGGCCATTTGTCATGGCCTGCGGCTAAATTTACCAAATTTGGGTTTAAGCAGATCCAATGAACACAAAACATCTAAATTGGCCCCTCACAAAACTGATATTTGATTATCTTCTTATGTACGTGGAACATTTTATGGACTATCACATCCTCTAAGGAGCAAGGATGATCCAATTCGGTATTACCAACCACAAAGCAAAATGCAACATTAACCAACAGCGGGGCTCTGAAGAGAGCATTCAAGCTGAAGCCGATAAGTAACTAATTAACGGTGGTTCCATTCCAACAAACCTCTACGATCACGATTAGACCGAAGAGCAACCTAGTACCATGTGCCCCAAGTAGATAACGATGTTTGTGCATCCGAAAAATGAGAACTAATTCTAGGCCATCGTCGAAATTAGCAGTTCGAATGATGTGGAAGACTGAAAAGGTCTAACAGCAAGACAACTAAAACAAGCCAAAAAATGCAGATAAAAGAAAAGATCTAAGCGAACTCCAAGTAATGAAAACCAAATCCCACAAAACAAAACCGTTTTTCCAACAGCCAGAGCCAAAACCTCGACAAAGAGTGTGGAAAGGCCCTGACGATAGCTACGGATTAAATAGAATCCAATGGAGAAACACAGATCAAGAACACGCCAACACAACCAAACCCCACAAAACAAAACCGTTTTCCAACAATTAACCATAGCCGAAACCTCGACAAAGAACATGGAAACAAAGATTCAAAGCAAGCAGTACTGCAATTAGCTAGGCCAGCAGGGGCCTAATTAAAGAATGGAGCACAGACAAGAAGCCGAGGAACAAAGAGCTTTGGCGATGTGCACCATCACCTCCACCACAATTTGAGGGGTTCAAGCGAATCCCAAGGGTTCACAAAATGCAGTTAAATTTTGTATTTTTACATATAATTTAGATTTCTATAATATTGTCTGTTCTGGATTAATGTACGAAGTTAAAGTAATTCACTTGCACGTACATAATATCGTCCAATTGAATCAAGCCCACTAAAAATTTCAACTAGGATATGTACTAATTAACTTTACATAGAGTTTTGTTTTGAAAAGGTTTTTCAATGTTTTTATCATCGTTGAATAAAAATCTTGGAGCCGTTCTTTGAGTTCTATTTTTTTATTTTGAGTTTCTTCCTTTACCTTGGTTTTTCTAATTCTGTATGTTACCAGCATATTCATGCCCCAGTTAATTTCCTATCTCAATCTCTTTTTTACCTAACTTTTTTTCTCCGAGAATCCTTTACTCTATATTCGGAGTCTCGGACATCCAGTGGTGATTTCTCAAAATCTTAAAAAAATTCTGGGTAATTTATTAGTTAGAGGAACATCTAGTCTAATATCCATTAACTTCTTTTCTTGTTTTTCAATTTATTGACGTCCTCTATTTTTCGGGCATTAAAAAAATATGACATCTAGATCTACATAAGTTTCATTCACAAGGCACAAAAAAGTTCAGGCTATGCTCACATAGATAGAGTCCAACAAACAGTGGTGGAGCTATTGTGAAGCTGGCCGTAAGGAGGCCGAGCCCTACCTGACTTTTTTTTATTTTTAAATTTTTTTTTTATATATAGTATGCGAAATTTCGTTAGATACTTATGAAATTTCAACCTCAATTAAAAAATTAGAACAATCTTCATTTTGAAAACAAACGATACTGTTAGCAACAACACCAAAAATTAATTCTTTAAGTTATCGAAATTCTTTTCATAAATACTCTAAGTGACTGAATTTATTCTTAAATATTTATCGTATCAAAATTTCTTTCATAGTTCTGCCCCCTCCAGTTTAATTCCAGAGTCCACCACTTATGTCAAGGAGCACATCTCATAGTGTTTGGCCAAGTATTCAACAAAAGGCGACTGACAATGTAAACAACAGGAATTGATTGGTCAAGAGTCGTCATTTTATTTGCCGATTAGTCTGTGTTCAAGAAGGAAAAAAACGTTTAATTTCTAGGCATTTACACGAGGAGTTGATTGATTAGTTGTCGGTCTTCTTCTACTTTTGAATGCCTAATTTTGAAGAATTGTCAATTAGTAAATGTGAAACTGTCACATGAAGTCATCTTAACGCGACTCGTGGATGTCATTGATGAGAAGGCAAGCCGAAGTAACCAACGTTTTCTCTTCACAGTAGTGGTCCGGGTTGTTAATGAGATTTATGCTTTTTTTTTTTTTAGAGTCTTTCTTCGACAAGGACATGATATATGAGTTAATCATTGAAATAGGACACGAACTAATTTTTTAATGCCAAGAGGACAAATCATCTACACATTCCAAAAATGCTCCCGCTAGCCCATTAAAGCGCTTAAACCCCCTAAACTCTATAAAAGTGCCTAAACCCCCAAACCTAATAAAAGTGCCTAAACCCTAAAGTACCCTA
The DNA here is from genome assembly GCA_020921065.1 of Vaccinium darrowii. NCBI lineage: Eukaryota > Viridiplantae > Streptophyta > Magnoliopsida > Ericales > Ericaceae > Vaccinium > Vaccinium darrowii. Next base: position 27,868,302 of record CM037161.1, on the reverse strand, counting down.
TGAAAGTGCCTAAATCCTAGGGTACCCTATGAAAGTACCTAAACTACTAAAACCCTATAATTGGAAAGTGCACCCTAAACCTAAATTCTAGGGTACCCTATGAAAGCATCTAAAATACTATGGTACCCTATGAAAGTGCCTAAACAACTAAAACTCTATAATTGAAAAGTGCACACTAAGTGCTTAAACCCAAAATGCATAAACCTACTATAACATACCTCAAAGAGTCTAACCCCCTAATCCAAACAGTAAACAAATCGGGGGGGGGGAGGGATTTGCATTCCAAACGCCGGAGTAAGGGGTGGGATCTGGAGAACAAATCAGGGGCTTGGCATATCCGGGTGCAAATCCGGCATCCAAACAGGGCTTAAAATTGAATCCAAAATTGAACCCAATCCCAAAATTATAAAGTGACCCACCATGAGAGGGAGAAAGGGATGGGTCTTGGAAAAAAAGTGACGGCCCGACCCTCAATTTAAAAGTTTTGTCAGTCAACAGCTACTGTATCGTGCTTTCTTTGTAATGAAAATTGGAAAAGTTACGGGCTGAGTGCTATTGTACCGTCCTTTCTTTGTAATTTATTTTATTTATCATTAAGGGTATTTTTGTCTAGTATTGTCCTTGAACCCTCAATAATTTCACATCAATATATTATGAAAACTAGCATTAGTAATTTTTTAATTAATTAATATTTATATTTGTGTTGTATTTTTATTCTTAAATTTTTTGGACACATCAATCGTATTATCTTATCAATCTTAACAACGGTTTATCTTTTGAACTTTTGGGTTATGTTTTTAGCCGACTGCCAACCAACACAAGATCTAATACTTCGAAATATGTGAGTTTTTTCCCCAAAAAAATCGATCAACTATAGGATATTTTGTGTTTATCTTACTAGGGATCAAATCGATGTTCTTAGCCACAAATTATTGCTAGTTACTTATTTCTACAAACAAAATTAATTGACTCAAAGCCTGCGATTTTTGGAGCGGATATGGAATTTGATTTTGATTGGTGTTGTAGCCGGTCTTTACTTAACTCGGCCCAAGCAATGCCCCAAGTATTCTCCCATGTCTTTCTTGGTCGGACCTTAATTGGCGCAAAGTCTATGATTTTTGGAGGGGAGTCCAATAATTTATATGGCAGTTTATGGGGTTTGATTTTGATTGGTCTTTCGTCTTTGGTTTTTGTCTTAGACAAGACAACAAAGGTGACATTCAAAAAACCGGTTTTTTGGATTATTTTTCGTCTTTATTCACAAAACTTTAAATTTGGCTAATAATTTTATACTTTTTAGATTCCTCTCGTCGAGACAAGCAAAGAAACCACAAAAAATCGACCGAAAACTAACAAATGCAATTTTTTTTTTGAATAAGGACAACCAAAAAAACCAAAAACCAATTTTTTCTATTTACCCAAACCAGGCCTAACTAATGGAGGGCGTGATGGGTCATTCTTCCAAATTTGAAAGTCAATAGTTCCCCAAACATACCTTCACAGCGATAGGAAGGAGAAGAAGAAAAAAAAAACGCTAGCACCTAATTTTGACCTAATATTATGGGGTCATAAAATTTTTATTTCGATGATCTGAACCATTTACTGTTTAGGCTAAATTTAGAAAATTTTAATTTGTCATCCCATCCCAAAAAGATCGTTATGATCCCACCCCATGAGGTTTCAATAGTTATCATTTCATCCTGTAAAAGTATTTTCGGACGATTCTGCCCTTATTTGATATTTAATTAGTATATATTATATACTAATTAGTAGGACGGAAATTCTGGGGCAGAAGACATCCTGTTTAAAGTCTCTTGATTCAAGTCATTATTTTGTCCATTATAGTCCACCAATCACGGTTTGCAAATTCACTATCAGTTTTACCTTTCCTTATTGTTTCATTTTTTGAATCTAGCCGATTCATTTCCTTAGTTCAAGGTGACTTTGAATTTCAAATACTCTAGTCCTAAGCAATTGTATTTTACTCATACATCAAGCCCAGTTCGGCCATTTATTTTGGAATTAATCAATTCATCAAGCCATTCGTGGGTACCGGAAGGTTGGGATTCATCAAGTAATTATTGGAAATATGGGGTAATGATTGTAAATAGGGATAATGATTTGAAGAAATAGAGATTAAAAAAATAATTTAAATTTGCGTCTCAAGACCCAAACCAAACAAGGTTGCATTGCTTCTACCTCAATAACCCCTATGGAAGTAAAAATAAATTCTCCGAAATACGGATCTGGGGACCCTACTTTTCCTTCCCTACTTTTTTCCCCAAAACGACGTAGTTTTGGGGACGAAAAGAAGCACCAGCAACATCACTCAAAACGACGTTGTTTTGAGCCCTAAAAACCCCTCCTCCTCCCTACTTTTCTCCCAAAATGACGTTGTTTTTGGAACCAAAAAAAGCATCAGCAATATTACTCAAAATGACGTCGTTTTGAGCCTTAATAAATAAACCCTTTTTTCCCCCTAAATTCCAGGGAAAAAAAAAGGCAATTCAATTTTATTGAGACAAATAAAAGAATCGGAATTGAAAGGCTGAAGGGGGAAAAAAAGGGGTATGACAGGCAAGTGGGTGTCCAAATCCCATTCTCATTTTGCAGGAAGGTTTATTAATTTTCATTTCTCATCTTCCTTGGTGATTTTTTTGCCAAGAAACCGTATTTTTTCCCTGAGACATTACACAGCACTTGCAATGGAGGAGCAAATTGCACGTTTTCTTCACGACACATATCAGTACATTCAAAGAAATATGGCCAACTCACAAACTCCACACATTTCAAAGAACCCCAAGCAACATACATCCAAGAAATATCCACCCAAATAGCCATCAACAACAAGCAAATTTTTTGGGGCTCAAAACGACGTGATGAGGAGGAAGGGTTTTTTAGGGCTCAAAACGACGTCGTTTTGAGTGATGTTGCTGGTGCTTTTTTTGATCCCCAAAACTACGTCGTTTTGGAGAGAAAAGTAGGGAGAAAAGTAGGGAGGGAAAAGTAGGGTCCCCGGATCCCCAAAATACGTTCTAACAAATGAATCAAATCATTGAAGAAGTCAGCATGACACGGCTCCTTTGGCTAGAAACAAAAAATTTGTTTTTTGGTTTTTTTTTCTTTTCATTTTGTCTTTATTTAATTTTTGTTTGCATTTGTTAGCTTTACGTCAAGTTTTTGTTGTTTATGGATTCGTCTAGATGAGACGAATCCAAAGAGTATAAAATTATAGGTCGAAAGTATTGGCTGTGTTTGGTTGATAATTTTGAGAAGAATATTTTGAAAAATATTTTGGAGATAGTGTTTGGATGAGTTTTTGGAAAAAGTAATAATTAGAGAGAAGTGTAATTATTGGAGAGAGATAGAGAGAGAAATGAAAATAATGATTGGAAAGAGGGGTATGAGTAGAGAGAGAAATGTGATTAAAGATTGGAGAGATGAGAGATGGGGAAAGAATCTTTTTGAAATTTTTTTTGGAAATGTGAAGTGAACAAAGTGAATATTTTTTGGAAATTTTAATTTGTCATCCCATCCCAAAAAGATCGTTATGATCCCACCCCATGAGGTTTGAATAGTTTTGATTTCATCCTGTAAAAGTATTTTCGGACGATTCTACCCTTATTAGATATTTAATTAGTATATACTGTATTAATTAGTAGGACGGAAATTGCCGATCAGAAAATAAAAATTAGTAGGATGGAAATTATAGTAGGACGGAACTAATTATATACTAATTAGTAGGACGGAAATTCTGGGGCAGAAGACATCCTGTTTAAAGTCTCTTGATTCAAGTCATTATTTTGTCCATTATAGTCCACCAATCACGGTTTGCAAATTAACTATCAGTTTTATCCTTTCCTTATTGTTTCATTTTTTGAATCTAGCCGATTCATTTCCTTAGTTCAAGGTGAATTTGAATTTCAAATACTCTAGTCCTAAGCAATTGTATTTTACTCATACATCAAGCCCAGTTCGGCCATTTATTTTGGAATTAATCAATTCATCAAGCCATTACCCCATATTTTTTTGAATAAAGCCGAAAATAAACCAAAATAAACCAACTTATTGGTTTAATTTTGGCTTTATTAAAAAAAAAAATTTGGTTTCGACCATAATTTTATACTCTTTGGATTCGTCTCGTCAAGACAAATTCATAAACCACGAAAATTTGAAGCAAAACTAACAAATGCAAAAAAAAATTGAATAAAGACAAAACGGAAAGAAAACTAAAAAACCAGTTTTTTCTTTTTAGCCAAAGGAAAAGCTCTAGTGGTCCTCATCCAGAAAGCACCTTCTTGAAAGAACAACTCTTTTTTTTTTTTTTTACCTTAGAAATATTAAAAAGAACAACTCTCAACTAGACACCACCCATCTCAACTGGACACCACCCATACTTCTCTTCATTGAAACCTATAAATAAGCCTAAGACCTAAGCTTCAAATTCACAACCCACCAAGTACTAGCTTAATTCCCTTAACCCAAAAAAAAATATGGCAACAAAAGTTTTCTTATGCATCTTCCTCTTCTCATTAGCCCTTCCTTTCCCTTCTCATGCAAGGCCATATTCAAAACCCAAGGTTGATGAAAAACCATCATCCTTCGAATCTATTAAGCATCTGGAAGGATGCCAGAAAGGCTATACAGTAAAAGGCCTCCAACAACTCAAGGCCTATCTTGAGGCATTTGGCTATCTCGACTACTCCCATAACCAAACCCATGCCAAAAACGACCATTTCGATGATTCCATGGAGGCCGTCGTCAAAATGTACCAGCTCAATTACCATCTCGAGACTACCGGAACGTTAGACGCCCAAACATTGTCCACAATGACAGCCCCTCGTTGCGGGATCCCTGACATTATCAACGGCACCAACTGGATGTAGGCAAGCCACAAACGGACTAAGCACACCAACAACACTGTCGCTGATTACGTTTTGTTTCCTGGCAACCTTCAATGGCCCCCAACAAAATACCAACTTACTTACGGGTTTCCACCTGGAACTCACTCCGATGCCATATCCGTCGTGGCCAGAGCATTCAACACATGGAGTTCCCAAACTCAATTTACGTTCTCCCAGAGTCAAGACTTTGAGAGTGCGGATCTTAAAATCGGGTTCTGTCGAGGTGACCATGGGGATGGATTCCCATTTCAACCCAATAATGGGGTCCTGGCCCATTCCTTTGCACCAACTGATGGGAGGTTTCACTTCAACGGGGACTATTCATTTTCAGACGGCCCGGTCGCGGGTTCGTTTGATCTGGAGACTGTGGCGTTGCATGAAATTGGGCACCTTCTTGGACTTATGCATAGCCAGGTCCAAGATGCTATCATGTGGCCTACAATTCCTCCAGTAACAACCAAAGGTTTGAATGTCGACGATATACAAGGAATTCAGGCTTTATACAACCAGTAAACTTGCATGGTGCTCTCTATGTTGGGAAGTAACTAAATTATGAATTAAAGAATAAAGACCGGGGGATTTCTTGTTTGTGTTTTTTCCTTTTTCCTATACTAAGTTGTATTGTGAGTTCGATTGAAGATGTAATACTTAGTTTTTCCCAAAGGAATAAGTATTATAGTTTCCTTTTCTGATCGGTCTTCTTCTTCTCTTTGGTTGCTTAATGTCCGGATCAGGTTGGGCACAGCTTGGCTCATTTCAAATTCCTGAATTCTTTATCTAATTCTTATTTTCTATTTTGGTAAGGAAGTCCTACAACTTACAAGTCACTGCCTAGACAATTTATCAGCCCGACACATGATCACCACCTAGACCCCTAGGCAAGGCAGTGGGGTACCTCTTAGTGTCTAGGCGCCGATTAATCTGCCACCTAGACTGACTTTTAGAACATTGATTGTAGCTCTACTCTGTGATTTCTAGAATGCATTATATTATCCATTTTCCAAACAACTAAAATGTGAAAGGTATATTAATACAGAATGCAAATGAAGGTCCAAAACACCCTTTAGTCTTTGTAATGTTCTACGAATTTGCTCAAAAAGAAAGCAATGCGCTTGAAATAGAGGCACAAAGGCAAGCCTTTACCCTCTAAATTCTTATTTATGCACTCATCCCGGCCTCACATTATAAACTGTATCATTTATCTCATAGAACTCTCTAAAAAGGATGTTTGTAAATAAAATCAATTTGATTGAATATCAGGGGAACTTATAAGTTAAATTTTGTTACACGTTATGTTAGGGCATCTCCAAGGGGCTTAACAAGTGAGCTCTTTTCTCTACTTTACCTAGCCCAACCTCAAAAACCCACTACAATAACCTCAACACATTATTGGGCTTGCCCCTAACACGTATTCAAAGTAAACCCCAATATTTGGATTGACATTTTCTCTATCAGGATTGTCGTGAAAAGCATGTCCCTTCAAACAAGACTTTAGACATTGTCCGTGTTGTGAACTTTACAAAAGACTCATTTTCTTCCTCTAGTCTTCTGATAGACGCGGAAATGTTAACATTTGCGCCTCATAATTTATATATGTTAGTTCCATTAATATTGTTATTTGGAGTTTAACTTCGTTTATTTTGTATTATAGGTATTTGGAGGCATAATCTGTTAATGGGTTGAATTTACTTGGTGTCAAAACGAAACCCGTGATCATATTAATTCCAGTGGTGCGTTTGAGCTCGAAGCCTTATTATTTGACACATGGTCGAAGAATATGTGAATGATAATCTTGACTTTGATTGCAAAAGGAATTTGCTGTGCCAATTGCCAAAGAAGGATATTCCCCCCCCCCCCCCCCCCCCCTACATTCTCAATTTCTGTAGCTTAGGGTTTCTTTTGTTCTTGAATATTCTCCAGTAATTGGATCAAGAACTTCTATACTAGGCACAACCAATTTTTAATATTCTTAATTTGATTTTTGGTATGCAGTCCTTTTTTTTTTCATTTTCATTTCGCTAGAGAACTCAATTTCAAAAGTTTACTCCTGACCAACAAAAAGTCTAAACAAGTTGCAGCCTTGTTTGGTTTTAGGTTTTGAGTAAAGAGAGAAATAGAGGTAATGATTTGAAATATGGGGTAATGATTGGGGAGAGAGAGAGAGAGAGAGAGAGAGAGAGAGAGAGAGAAATTATTAGAAATATGGGGTAATGATTGGAAATAGGGATAATGATTTGAAGAAAGAGATTAAAAAAAAATTAAATTTGGGTCTCAAGACCCAAACCATACAAGGTTGCATTGCTTCTACCTCAATAGCCCCTATGGAAGTAAAAATAAATTCTCTGAAATACGTACTAACAAACGAATCAAATCATTGAAGAAGTCAGCATGACTAAGGCTCTGGTGGTCCTCATCCAGAAAGCACCTTCTTGAAAGAACAACTCTTTTTACCTCGGAAATATTAAAAAGAACAACTCTCAACTGGACACCACCCATACTTCTCTTCATTGAAAGCCTAAGACATAAGCTTCAAATTCACAACCCACCAAGTACTAGCTTAATTCCCTTAACCCAAAAAAAAAATATGGCAACAAAAGTTTTCTTATGCATCTTTCTCTTCTCATTAGCCCTTACTTTCCCCACTCATGCAAGGCCATATTCAAAACCCAAGGCTGATGAAAAACCATCATCCTTCGAATCTATTAAGCATTTGGAAGGATGCCAGAAAGGCCATACAGTAAAAGGCCTCCAACAACTCAAGGCCTATCTTGGGGCATTTGGCTATCTCAACTACTCCCATAACCAAACCCATGCCAAAAACGACCATTTCGACGATTCCATGAAGGCCGCCGTCAAAATGTACCAGCTCAATTACCATCTTGAGACTACCGGAACATTAGATGCCCAAACGTTGTCCGCAATGACAGCCCCTCGTTGCGGGGTCCCTAACATTATCAACGGCACCAACTGGATGCAGGCAAGCCAAAAACGGACTAAACACACCAACAACACTGTCGCTGATTACATTTTATTTCCTGGCAACCTTTAATGGCCCCCAACAAAATACCAACTTACTTACGGGTTTCCACCTGGAACTCGCTCCGATGCCATATCTGCCGTGGCCAGAGCATTCAACACATGGAGTTCCCAAACTCAATTTACGTTCTCCCAGAGTCAAGACTTAGCGAGTGCGGATCTTAAAATCGGGTTCTACCAAGGTGACCATGGGGATGGGTGGTAAACATTGCTGCCATTGCTTAGACACACATTGTAGCAGCGTGAATTTTTCTTCTTTTTTTTATAACAAGGTGTTCAGGCCAGTTTACCGACACCTTAACCAGTGCGAATTTTCTATACATCAGAGATCCATGGGAATGGGATTAGAACTTACTTGATGAAGATAAATATAACGAATCAACTCCTTTTTATGCTCTGTTGTTAGAATCGTTTTGATTGCTCCACTAATGTATATGATGATTATCTGCACAAAATTTGTAACAATAGTATTGGGTCAACACTAACAGTAATATTCAACTAAAATTTGTAACAATAGTAAATCCACCGATGACCCGGTCTTCTATCTTTTCATCCGGATTCTAGTGACGTCGTCCATATGTTGTGTTAAATATTGTGTCCACGGAATGAACCCATATATATAATAATTCTGGTGACGTGGTCCGTATATGTTACCTATCTTAGTGATCAATACTGAGAATGGTGATGTTTTAAGCGATACTTTTTACGTTCTTTTAGTGATCAATACTTTCAAAAATTTAACTTACCTATCTTATTACCATATGTTCTCTTCTTAGATTGATTTACTGTTTATCTTGTATGCTAGTAAAGTATATAAAAGGCCTCGAGGCCTGGGCCGGCCTTGGGAGGGAACTCTAATTTTTCAGAAGTAAGAGTACCAGTACTCCAAGTGACGGATTTCAGAGGAGGTCGATATGTAGTATGCTCAGGGCCTGACAATTTGGGGCCCCACTTTACGATTGAGCCTAAGGTTTCCAAATACTTTCGGCCTGCCTCGTCCCCTCCTCATGGCTCATGGTGTAATAAGGGACCAATTATTCTATGGTCTTGAGGCACTGCCACATGATGCTCAATACCTTTATCCATTACATATTATACGCTCTCTAAGATTACACATCACACAAATTGCCCGCTACAGAACATTTTGACTGTAATCGGTAACATAGACGACCTCTTTTCGTTGATTTGAAGCTATGTTTGGATCAGAAAAGAAAAGGGAAAAGGACAAAAATTGAAAATGTGGTAAAGAAGAGATGTTTTACTTGTTTGGCCTTGGCAATTGAAAAGGTAACAAATAAAGGAAATTTCAAAGAAGGAAAAAAGTACTATTTACTATAACCCCAGAACCCCTCTCTAAACTATTTACTATTTTTAAAATCCCTCTCTCTGTCTCTCTAAACTCTGAACCCCTCTCCTTTCCTATACCAAAAGCTAGACCCCACCGCCGCCCGGGGGGGGGGGGGGGGGGAGGACTCCTTTCCTCCTCCCCCTGGGCTCCCTCTCTCTGTCCATCTATCCCTCCTCTCTTCCCCTCCTTCTCTCTATTCTCTCCTTCTCTCTCTGCCCATCTATCCCTCTCTCCTCGTCACCATTCTCTCTCTCCCTCTCTCTCTCTCTCTCTCTCTCTCTCTCTCTCTTTCTCTCTTCTTTCTTTTCAGGTGAAGATCGTGGGATGCACAGGTGAATGTTTGACCGGTTGGCGATGTTCTGGTTTGGGTTTATCCCGCTGTCGTGCTTTGGTTGGTGAGGGGCTGCGGCCCTCTCTCTCGGCGGGCCTGCGTTACAGTGTTCAGTCGCTCCATGGCTGCGTGGGTTGCTTAGATCTGTTCGTTGTTGGCTGCGACGTGTGGTTTGCTTGGATCTGTTTGGCCGTCGGCCGTCCACCTTACTTTCTCCCTTGGTTCGGGCTGCCGTCGACCTCATGCTTTATTCTCCCGCTAATCTCACTCTTGGGTGTTTTTAGTGTTTGCCTAATGGCATGGTGGTGATCAAGCGGTCGGCAGTGGTGCTCTCTCTTGATGGGGTCGTCATCGGGATTAATCCGGTATGCTTAACGGTGATGTGGAGATGTGTTCTTGGGGGAGGTGGTGGTGGCTGCGGGTGGTTGCTAGATGCATATAGGGTTGGCTATTTTTTGGGTTTGGCCCATTTGTGCTTATTGTTGTTATCTGGGTTTTGACCCATGGATTGTTTTTATGATTAATGTTGTATCTAGGTTTTTGACCCTCTGGTGTTGGGCTTTTGCCCTTTGGGTTTGGGTCTTGATTTGGTAACTGTGCTTGTTACCTTTTCTTGCCCCTTTTAGTCTTGTTCTGTTCAAGATTAATAAAAAATTTCATCTTTCAAAAAAAACATATTTCTGTGGGCCAATATATATGTAGTGCATAAAAGTGTTGGGCACCACGTAGCGGTACCCCAAGACCATGAAATAATTAATTCTCGTGGCAACATGCTATAGATTGCTTAGTCAAAAAAAAAAAAAAAATTACAGTACAAATAATTAACTTTTAACTAGCAAATAACACATCATAGTGCCTAGTCTAACTCTCTAAACTCTAGAGTGGTGGTTGTAGTGATCGATACAATGGTGTTGCTGAATTTTTCCAATAAAAGCTCTGTAAATATAAGGGAGTGTTAATTAGACATCTTGTATCAATAATATCATTATGATTCCACCTACCGAGTTTGAATACTTATGATTACATCTTGTCTTTTAAATAATACCCAAAACGGCCTTTATCCATAATTAGAATACTTATGTTTATTGTGTAAAATTATCGAAGTGGTAAATCAATAGACCATATTCACTTTTATTCAACTTGCCTTAATGAATTTGGCCCGCGCAGCGGCTCGTTTAAAAATTTTAACATTCTTTATGTTTTCATTCCAAAAATCTTTACCCTATTGTTTACATATAAAATTAACAAATCCAATAATTAATTAACACGTAATTAAAAATGCCAAACGTTGGCGGCTTAATGTTAATTGAAAGCACTGGATTAATAGATTACAAATGGATTAATACGATGTCGTATTAGTTTTCAATTTGAAAAGCAGTTATTGGCAGTTAAGAACCAACAATCAAGTAAGAAAATTGGTGTAGACACCCCAAAATAAGCGTTCACGTACATTTTAATCCCCAATGATGAACGGAAATACCCGGAAGAACTCTCGGATTGAAATTCTCCAAGTCAACTCAGTCAACAATACCGCACGGTACTCATCTCTCAACGCACGGGACAGCCAGTGTCACGTACAGCAGAGTTTTGGAAATTTGACGGCCAGGTGTGCCGCACGGTACACAAGTTGTGCCGCACGGCACAGTTTGTGTACCGTACGGTACTGTTTACGGGTTCCCAGTTTTCACAGGTTCCCAGCAAGCCGAAAGTGTTGACGAGATTGGTTCCCCCGCCGTGGCCGAAAGGGAAGATCATGGCCGAAAGGAATAGGCTACTCCCTATGCCATTGTCCCCCTGGGCAAGAATCAAGAAAAGATTGGGAACTACAATCGGCTCCCCCAATCCTCTATAAAGACCGTCCGAACTCAATGAGAAAAGGACCCCAGACGGCCAAACCCCATACGATTTCTGCGTAAGAAAATACCACGAAATTCCATCCTTGAAAACCATTTTCTATTGCTTTAGCCATCACCTCTACTACATAGAAATCAGCCTTATTCTCTTTGCAAAAACCACAAACCCAAAACAGAGACTCATACTCTGTTTTTTGACTCCAAAGCCGTGAGTTAATGATTCCAAATTGACCAAAGTTGAAACCCTCAATCCCTCTTACCACTATACTAGAGTGAAAGTGAGGTCTAGAGAAGGTTCAAGCAGCATTCGGAAGTTCAATCCGACGCTCAATCCGAGAGTTCGAAACCGAAGGTATAAACCCGTTTCGCCAAACTCCTTGAATTTGGTACCCTGAGGGGAAGGGTACCAAGGGTGGAATGATTCCTTGTATCATTTTCATGCTTGGTATGCCCAAATTACAGCAAGTTCAGTTTCATTTCACACCTCCCGGTCGCGTCGTACGGTGAAAACATCGCCTCGTACGGAGCGATTCAACGAGGAGGGACATCCCATACTCAATACATTGCTTTCTCCCTTTAAAGTAGTTCATTTTGAATGCATTTCATACCTTGTATGTGCCTCTGATCAATCATTTCGAAGAGCCAAAGTTTCAAACTGTTTTGCAGCCAGGTGTGCCGCACGGCACTCTTACTGTGCCGCGCGGTACACTTTGAGTGCCGTACGGCACCCATTTGAAAATCCGACCGTTAATTTGAAGAACAGTGTCGCACGGTACACTATTTGTACCGCACGGTACATCAAGTATGCCGCACGGCACAGTTTTCTCGTAAAATATTAAATTTGAACCTTCCCCCTGCAGGAACAGTTTGAAGTTTGGATTTTCGTTTGATTTCTGTTATTTACATATTAGTCATTTGCTTTTCTTATTATTATCGTCTGCTTTGTTCAAATTAAATGTGTATCTGTTGAGGTTCAGCAATAAAATTGTTTTCTAATAAAATCCCACAAATGTTTAGTAAAGACCGATTTTTAATCGGGCGAACAGGGTGCATTAAAACCCTTCCCTGTTCGTAACCTGGCTCCCGGATCCAAAACGAATCTCTGGTTTTCAATTGGTTTTATAAGTCATTCGCTCAAATCATCATTTTCAAATTGGTTTCTCGGGTCCCAAACTGCTTTTCCCAAAACCCGGGTGGCGACTCTAAAATCTTTTGTTTTTCGAACTGTTTCGAAAGACCGTATCCGAACCGCGTGGAGGTCGACCGTCCACAAAATGGCGACTCCGCTGGGGAATATTTTAAGTCAATCTTTATTTTGAAAATTTACACTTGTAAAATGACCATTCGAAGGCTTGACACCAAGTACGTGCTTTACGCTGTACTAGAAAGGATTGATGTCAGGGTGAAAGCCCGATCAGTCTGGACTGGAGCTTTCTCGGTTGTTCGCATGAGTAGAATTTCAAAATTTTGATTAATTTAAAGAGCGAGCCAAGCTTGAAAAACATTTGTGGGATTTTTGAAAACAATTTTATTGCTGAACTTTTGCATCACTTGCATCGATGTTGGATAAACCCCGCTGCTGCGTCTTGGTTACCCTACCCAGCTCGCTGGTGTTAGGACATCCCCGGATGCTCAGCAACCTTGGACCGTGATGAGTCAGCCTGCCGCTTGACCTTTGCCATGCAGTACACTTGGCACTGGGAGGCAAATATTGGCTCTAGTTTGGGGAACCCCCTAAACCAAAACTGGCCTTTGCATGTAGTTAACCTAGAACCTTCCAACCTAGGACAGGAGCCCACAGGTTAAGATTATGTGATATTGTCTGGATTAACTGTTTAAACCGCTTGTCATCTACCTGTATTGCATGCGCATACATGATAGCTTCTACCTTAGGTTGTCACATCCTCACTTCCACGGCAATAAGAAGGATTATCCCGATAATCAAAAGCTCTGTCCAATAAAATAAACTCTTTTTAAAGAAAATTCTGCGATTGGCTCTCTTCCTCGCGGTAATTAGAATGTTGTATTTCTTTTATCAGAGTCTGTAACCCAAAAATGAGCAATCAATCCGGAAACAAAAAGCTCAAGTCCACCTTTACCACCCATCATGGGGCACCGGTGTGGATACTTGAAGAGATAGATAATGAAGAAATAGGGAATGAGGTACCAGATAAAGACAAGCTTGAAGGGTTGCTTCACCAACTAGTCACATCTGATCAGCCAGGTTTAACTCTTCAATGGGACAACTCTGAACATGCGAATGATCAAGGTTGGAAATTCCACCTCCCTGCAGACAACGGAGCCAAAGACGTCCCCGACAAAATCACTGTCAGGGTGGAGCGAGAAAGTGATAATGAAGAAGTGGATATCATGCCGCCAGTCAAAAACTTCCAACTAGACGGCACACCAGTCTACTACTTCCAAGACCCAGTGACGGGACACAAATACTGGGATGAGTGTGATTGCGAAGGCTGCTTTAAAAATGGTCTCCTTCTGAATGATAATCTGTCTCCCAAGCAACTCAAGGAGAACCAAGTCTGGAATGCTCCCCGAGCAAATCCAACAACCAAGTCGGACTAAGAATCGGCAGCCAGCCAGTGGTCAGCAGATCAAGCCAACAGGGCCCTTTTTGAGAATGCCAAGTCTGTATTTTGCTTATCGAGTCTGTATTTTGTTTATCGAGTTTGTATTTTGCTTATCAAGATTGTACTTTGCTTTATTAAGTCAGTCTGTACTTTGCTTTATGGAGTTAGTGCTTTTCCTATGATAAAGAAAAGAGCCGATCGTAGTCCCGAACTACGTCATGGCCTGATTCCTCCGAAATGAGGATACGTAGGCAACCCCTAAAGGTTCGGCTTTCATTTTGCAAATCCAAAAATTCAGGTATATTGAACAGAGCACTGAAAATTGGGGCAATCCTTTCCAAAGCTGTGGTTGCATTGCACATCATGCATCATCCTTTCATTTGTACATGAATTCCTGCACATAGCATTTCTTGGGCACCAGTCACTAAGTTCATTTTTCCGCTATCAGTTTCAATCATTGGTAAGAGCAAGAAGAATACTGTACCTAGTTGGACCAGAACTCCCGAGCAACGATTAATTCGAACTGAGTCAAAAGCGGTCCAGTCAGATTCAGCACATCCTACAGATATGGCGGGCAAAAGTGAAATCGAGGCTCTCAGGCTAGCTTTCGAAGAACAACGGGAACGCAGTGATAATCAAATGGCTGAGATGTTACTCCTAATACAAGGTTTAACTTTTCAGAACAAGCCACCAGGGGAGCAACCACCTCCGCAAGAGCATCCGAATTTGGAAGCAATGATGGCAAAAGTCGCCAAACTCGAGGAATCTGTCCAGAAACAAGAGAAGATAGCCGCCACAGGTATTGACATGGACAAGTTGTGTCTATTCCCCGGCGCCAAACTCCCCGAGGGATTCAAGCCCATAACCTGGGAGAAATTTGATGGGAACGGAGACCCGAGAGCTCATCTACAAGCATACGTGGGCACTCTGTCCATGTACAACATTGAAAATAATGCTATGGGTCAAATGTTCCAGCAAACATTAACAGGGCCAGCACTGCGATGGTTCTTAAATCTTGACATTTCAAAGAAAGGAAGTTGGGAGGATATTGGGACAGCTTTCATGGCCCAGTACAATTACAACGTTCAGCTTGAGATGACTATCCGAGAATTAGATGCAACCAGGATGGGAGCCAATGAGTCCTTTGCGGACTTTATCAGAAGGTGGAGAGGGAAAGCATCTCAGATGATGGATCGACCCTCGGAGAAGGAGCAAATGAGAATTATCACGAAGAACTTGGCACCCGATTTTGCAAAGCACTTGGTGGTTTTCCAAACCACCGCCGACTTCAAAACTTTCTACGAGGCCGGCCTCGCAGTAGAAGATGCACTCAGAACTGGTATATTTGAAAAAGGAGAATCTGTCAAACCC
The DNA here is from genome assembly GCA_020921065.1 of Vaccinium darrowii. Taxonomy (NCBI): domain Eukaryota; kingdom Viridiplantae; phylum Streptophyta; class Magnoliopsida; order Ericales; family Ericaceae; genus Vaccinium; species Vaccinium darrowii. The sequence goes on along the minus strand of CM037161.1, from coordinate 27,852,874 downwards.
AGGCGAGTTTACTCTGGCAACAGCAATACCCTGTTTGGAACCAACCAGTACAATCATGCTCAGGCCAGCTCCTCAAACCCCAAACCAACCAAAACCGAGCCTATTAACCAAATAGCAGCCCAGCCAGCCCGGCAAGCAAGAAATTTCTACCAATTCCCTTTTCCCTTAACAACAGTTTACCAAAGGCTCCTTGAGAAGGACGTCATCAAACCGCTAGAGCCTCGCGAGCCACCCAAAGTGCTTCCTCCAAACCATAACCCGAACGCCTTCTGTACCTACCACCAAATGTCCGGCCATCACACCAACAATTGTATCCGTCTTAAACACAAGATTCAGGATCTCATTGAAGACGGAACAATTCCACCCCCCCATAAAAAGCCAAACACCGTCTCTAACCCCATGCCGGAACACCAACCCAATACCCGAATCAACCAAATCTCCTTCAGCTCCACTCCAGATAACCCAAGCTCCACTAAATTAAACCCGAACCTTTACATCATACCGGCCACCGAGCCTAAACCAGTTGTTCCCGTATCGGAGGAGTCGGAAGTTTGCTCCCTCACAAGCATCAAATCAAGGTCAAAACCTAGATGGGCGGACATCACAGAAAGTGAAGAATGGGCTATGAATGATCGAGACTGGGAAGAGTTCCGCCAGGAGTGGGATCCAAGCCGGTTCATCATCCCCGACTCTCATAACAAACCAGTTGTCTCCATACCAACTGATCCCAGCATCTGTAGGATTGACAAAGTTGTATGCATCGCCGGCATGGTACATACTCTCGCATATGTGGAGCCTAATGAACAAGAAGATTGGCGGGAAAGATGGGAGGCAATTTGCGCTGATCCACTTGATGCAGTTTCACTCCTTACTCTGTTTGAAGAACCCGGAGACATATGGAACCGGACACTCGGAGAAGTTTATCATTGGGTCCCTAGCAGCAATCTTCCAGATAATTCGCTGCCACCTCCACTTCTTGGAATTGAAGGACATTCTGCCATAGAAACCATCTTTGGGGACCATGAGTGGTTTCCTCAAACTTACATTATCAACGAATCTTTGCCTCGGCCAACCGTGACGTTTCATCCTCAGTCAAATGTTTCCGCCCTGACGGAGGATCCCACGGATTCATTTTGGAATAAAGAAGACGTGATCGATGTCCTGTTTGATAACGGTGAAATGTGGACTGTCAACAAAACCATGCTAGATCATTCATTTTGGCATGATCGAGCGGTGGAAAATCTGGAAAAGAAGATGGGAGATATTAAAATCGAGAAACAGAAAGCCGAGAGCAGTGTCGCAGGTTTTTGGACCGAGTATTTTGATACTCAGCAGAAGCTGGAATCCATCAAGGCTGGGAAGCGAAAGGTCAATGAATTTTCAGACTTTTGGGATGAAAAGCCACCGTCGGTCAACCGAATAACGCGAAGCGGACGAATCTATCAACCTGCCGACCTGCAAAGAGGCCACACCTCTAACCACGCTCAAGCTGGGGCATTTGTTTGGGACGATCCCGTCCAGCACGACTCAATTCCAAGTAACCCAGAAGGTGTCACTCAAACACCAAAAGTTATAATTCAACCATCACAGAGGAATCCCATGCCAGTGGAAAACCCCATCCGGAAGCAACTTGAAAGAACTCCAGCATCTATATCCATCTGGGGGCTGCTTTCCTCATCCAGGGAACACCGTCAGAAGTTGATCAAAACTCTGTCAAACATGGAGGTGCCGCCCGACATTCCCCCCGAGGCTCTAGTGGCCTTGCTTGCGCCAAACAAGGCAAAACATGTCGTAACGTTCACCGAGAAAGATCTGCCGCCGGAAGGAGCCGGCCACAACAAGCCATTACACATCACCATGAAGTGTGTAGGGAAGTGGGTCCCTGTTATCCTCCTAGATAATGGATCTGCTTTAAATGTCTGTCCACTGCGCACAGCCTACTGTCTGGGATTCACGACTAAGGATTTCCAACCATCGAGCCTCGGAGTGCGTGCTTATGATAATACGCGCAGGGATGTAGTTGGAGTTGTCCAACTGGAAATGTCTGTCGAAGATTTCAAGTCTAAAGTCGAGTTCCACGTGCTTGACATTCCTTCGTCTTTCAACCTACTACTGGGTAGACCATGGCTTCACCACCCAGACATCATGGCAGTACCATCTTCGCTGCATCAGAAAGTCCAGCTTGGTTTAGCCACAGGAACTCTGACTATTTATGGGGAATCTGGGATTCGTCCTCATGTTTCTGACAACGCCCCTCTGCTCGAGATCATGCATGGAGAAGAAGACGTCACCCTTGGAGGTTTTTCTTTTGACACCGCTGGGGCAGTTCTCACTATCAAAATGGATGAAGACTTCTCGATCAGCTCAACGGCCATTGAAATGATGAGGAAGATGGCTCACATGCCCGGTCTGGGATTAGGCCGCAACAATCAAGGGATAGCTGAATTCCCGGAGTTCCCTGTAAACAGTAACCACTTCGGCCTTGGGTATCAACTCAGTGGAGATGAGAAAGGAAGCGGGTGGAAAGCCCGAACTCACGTTCAATCGAAGAAAGGTCCCATTCGTTTTATCAAAGGAAAAGAGGCTATCTACCAAGGAGAGCCGGAACTGTTTTGGGATGTGAAGAAGAAGACCAAGCTGCCAGGGTTTGAAATCTTCGCCAACGACTCATGGGACAGTGATGATGAATCGGCGAAGCCAGAAGAATTGGTCGAGCAATGCGAATCTGACTGGATCGAAGTATTTGACTCAGGGAATCTGATATCGTTGTTTGAGGACGAAAGTCTGACAGGTACGGTCAAGGACGGGTCTGCTGCCATAATAATTGATTTGGAACCTGTTAGAGACATGGAGCTGATGATGCTAAGCCGAGAAGCCCCTGGAGATGTGACCTCACTCATCGTGGATGCCAACGGAATTTATAAAAACTGCACTTTTCTACCTAAAATTGTTTATATTGGCACTGAATTTGAGTCTAAGTCAGAATCTAGCATTGAGTCTGAGTTTAGCACTGAGTTCGGGACCACTTCTGAGTCAATGCATGTGTCTGTCAGTCCTCCGCGTCATCATTTTTCTTTTGAATTTGAGTCTACTCTCATGTATCACGCCCCTGGGGCCACCTCTTTTGCAATGAATGAAGTTGACTTTGCTTATCTTGCTGTGTCTGAAATAAATTGTGTTGACCCGGACGATGATGGGATTGAGTTTGAGGAAGAAATTCCAAAAGAACTCCGATCCCTAATCGAACGAGAAAATGAAAGGCATGCTCAGCCTCTAAAAGGAGAAGTAATTTCAATAAATCTGAGAGGAGAGAGTGATCCGCGAATGGTTCAAATTGGTTCTGGGCTATCTCCAGAGGAATTTAAAGCTCACTCGAATCTTCTGAAAGAATTTCAAGATGTTTTTGCATGGTCTCACGCGGACATGCCCGGAATTGATCCAGAAATTGTGGAGCATCGAATCCCGCTGTATCCAGATACAAAACCTGTCAAGCAGAAGTTAAGGAAGATGAGACCAGACTGGGTATTGGAAATCAAGAAGGAAGTTCAGAAGCAGTTAGACGCAGGGTTCTTGATGGTCACGGAGTACCCTCAGTGGGTCGCCAACATTGTACCTGTTCCCAAAAAGAACGGGAAGATCAGAGTCTGTGTGGACTTCAGAGATTTAAACAAAGCCAGCCCCAAGGATGACTTCCCGCTGCCACATATAGATGTACTCGTAGACAACACTGCGGGGCACGCATTGCTATCGTTCATGGATGGTTTTTCAGGCTACAATCAGATTCTCATGGCCCCCGAGGACCGAGAGAAGACAACTTTCACCACAGAATGGGGCACCTACTGTTACAAGGTTATGCCATTTGGGTTAAAGAATGCCGGATCTACTTACCAGAGGGCTGCTACAACTCTATTGCATGATATGATTCACAAAGAAGTCGAGGTATATGTGGACGACATGATCGTCAAATCCAAGGAAAGAGAAGGACACTTGCACGCCCTGAGGAAGTTCTTTGAAAGAATTCGCAAGTACAAACTGCGTCTCAATCCCGAGAAATGCACATTCGGAGTTACAGCGGGAAAAATGTTGGGTTTCATGATCACAACCCGAGGAATTGAAGTGGATCCATCCAAAATCAAGGCCATTCTTGAAATGGAACCACCACAGACGGAGAAAGAAGTACGAAGTTTCCTCGGCAAGATTCAGTTCATCAGCAGATTCATCGCCAAGTTAACCACAACTTGCGAGCCGATGTTCTACCTTCTCAAGAAAGGCGTGACATTCAAGTGGGACGACAGGTGCCAGAAAGCCTTTGAAGCAGTCAAGAAATACTTGCAGAATCCGCCAGTACTGATGCCACCAGTACCGGGGCAACCTTTAATTCTATATCTATCGGTCACTCCATCAGCTATGGGATGCATGTTAGCACAAGAAGGTGAAGGCGGATCTGAGAAAGCCGTATATTACATTAGCAAGAAGATGGTTGGATGCGAAGAACGATATACTCCCCTGGAAAAGACTTGTTGGGCTTTGGTCTGGGCTTCCAAGAAGTTGAGACACTATATGCTGGCTTACTCTGTTGTGCTGATTTCTCGAATGGACCCTCTCAAATATCTGTTTGAGAAGCCCGCGCTTACAGGCAAGTTAGCACGATGGTTGCTTTTGCTAGCAGAATTCGACATCAAGTATGTTACCAGAAAGTCAGTAAAAGGAAGGGCTGTCGCCGAATTTCTTGCCAATTACCCGGTAGAAGGTCCAGAAGATGTAGAATTTGAATTCCCAGATGAGAATGTGATGACGACCACCAACGATGTCTGGACGTTGTATTTTGATGGAGCAGCCAATCAGAAAGGATTTGGAATCGGAGTACTGTTAATTTCCCCAGAAGGATCACATATCCCTCTGGCTTTCAAATTAAACTTTGAGGTCACCAACAACCAGTCAGAATATGAAGCCTGCATTGTAGGGATGGAAGCCGCCTTAGAAATTGGAGTCAAAAGACTAGAAGTCGTCGGAGACTCGAACTTGGTGGTGTCGCAAGCAAACGGTGAATGGAAGGTCAAAGAAGATAAGTTGAAACCCTATCATCAAGACCTAGATGATTTGATCCCGCGATTTCAGATGGTCACTTTCACGCATGTGCCAAGGTTGAAGAATCGGTTCGCCGATGCCCTTGCAACGCTAGCCTCCATGGTTGAGATACCAAACGGAGTCAAACTCCGGCCAGTTATAATTGAACAAAGAAACAAGCCTGTCTATGAGTACGTCATGGCCATTGACGAGCCGAACGATGGCTTGCCATGGTTTCACGACATTTGGAACTTCATCGAAAGAGGCGAGTATCCGGCAGAAGCAGACAAGAAGGACCAAATAGCTCTTCGGAGGTTGGCGTCTCAATACATCATTTGCGGAGGACAGCTATATCGGAGATCCTATTGTGGGACACACAAACTGTGTGTACACGGAGAAGAAGCCAGCCGAATTATGGAAGAAATCCATAAAGGAGTTTGCGGCCCTCATATGAATGGCATGATGCTTGCCAAGAAAGTCTTAAGACAAGGTTACTATTGGTCAACCATGGAGACTCAATGTATCGAATATGTGAGGCGATGTCACAAATGTCAGATTCACGCCAATCTTATGCATGTTCCACCATCAGAATTGCATTCCATGACCTCACCTTGGCCCTTTTCTGTCTGGGGCATAGATGTTATCGGCAGAATCACGCCAGCAGCGTCAAATGGGAACAAGTTCATCCTAGTTGCAATCGATTACTTCACCAAGTGGGTTGAAGCCGCTTCCTACACGACCCTCACTGCGGTCCAGGTTGCTCATTTCATCAAGCAGAATGTCATCTACAGATACGGGGTCCCTCAGGCTTTCGTATCAGATAACGGGGTTCATTTCAAGGGGAGAGCGGCAGAGACTCTTGAAGAATTCGGGATTCAGGTTCATAAGTCAACTGTTTATCGACCGCAAACCAATGGAGCTGTGGAAGCGGCCAACAAAACCATCAAGTCTATACTAGGAAGAACCATCGAGTCTGCACGAGATTGGCACGAAAAGCTGCCTTTAGCATTATGGGGATACCGGACGTCCATTCGAACTCCGACAGGGGCAACACCCTACTCTTTGGTTTACGGCATGGAGGCTGTTCTTCCCATCGAACTCGAAATCCCGTCTTTAAGGATCATGGCGGAGTCAAGAATTGATGAAGCTGAATGGCAAAACGCAAGGTTTGAAGAGCTCATGCTATTCGATGAGAGACGGCTTAAAGCTTTATATCATGTTCAGGGATATCAGCGCCGAATAGCCCGTGCTTTTAACAAGAAGGTGAAGTCCAGAGATTTACAAGAAGGCGACATGGTTTTGAAGGAGATTCGGGCTCCAGTGTTCGATCCGCGCGGGAAATTTCGACCAAAATGGGCCGGGCCCTACATTATCAAGAAGATCTTGTCCGGAGGTGCAACACAACTCATCGATCTTGACGGCAACGAGTTTTCTACTCTGGTCAACTTGGATCAACTCAAGAGATATTACCCCTGAGAGAAACTCGTTGGACTGAAAACCGCAAGGGCGGGCAGTTCCAGGCAAAAATTAGAGCAAAAGCCTGCTAGGCCGAAAACCCGAAAGGGCAGCTTAGGCAAAAGATAAGGCCAAAAACAATCAAAAGCTCGCTAGACCGAGAACCTGAAAAGGCGGTGCTAGGCAAAATTCAGAGCGCAAAAAGGAAAGTGTAAATACCCGAGCGAACCCTAACCAAACAATTGTAGTCCTGAACTACGTCATGACCTGATTCCTTTCTACAAGGGATACGTAGGCAGCCTCATCCTGAGGGTCGGTCACAATCTTTCGAGTTGATTCCAAGTCCTCATACGCATTTCGCAAACAGAACCAGTAAGAATCAAGAGTGGAAAATTCTCAAAACTCAAAGTTTTATTCAAACAAAGCTTCTTCGATTACATGGCTGAGCATGAAAATTTCAAACAAAAGAAATAAAAACATCCATAGCACTGGGTGCACAACTTATTTCAGGCACATTAAGATCGAGTCTAAAGTCTGTCTTAGTTTCCATTGTCTCTTGCTTCAATATCCCTTGTCAACCATCTCTTATAGCGTGTCGGAAGAAGAACACTGGGATATAAGTCTCTTGGAATGGTCGTACGCTCCCTCCAATTGCTCTGGTAAGCCCTGAAGGTAGCAACATTGAAATTCGGTAGGACGAAATCCTCAGGACCCGCAGGTGGTGGTACTTGACGAACTCCAAGTTGACGGAGAATGCGGTTTGGAACATAGAAGGTCCATCGGGTCAAACCTGCCAGAATCACTCGCTGGCGCCCCATGTTGCTAATAGCCATATCAGGAAGGTCAATCCAAGTCAAACGCCAAGAGATCACTTCTTCTGTGAGCTGGGAAAGAACTCGAGTCCAACCTCCCACATCATTAAAAACCTCCCTGAAATTCCTGATAACGAACCCTTGAGTTTTATGAACCCGGTTTCTTGGCACAGGCTCCAGCAGATTAGCCTTGTCGCATAACCACAGCTGCGTGAAAGAGAGAAAAACAAGTAAGAAACCTTAGACAGCTTTGAACTGAACGTTGAGATAAAATGAGAACGAGTGAAAAGCCGGAAAAAGGAGAGCTGAGTGAGAAGCCTACCTGTAGGAGCAGCGGACTACCCTCGAAGACGTCGGTCCTACCGGCATGAACCCCATCCAGACCCATCAAAGTTTCAGCCAGAACCATCGGAGCTACATCCTTACGCTCCTCAATTTGCATAACCACACCAACCAGGGAAGAGCTTGCTTGACCATCAGATTGCACGAACAAGAATGCAGCCAGTAAACACAAGCACAGAGCAAAGTTGTCAGAGCGGAATCCTTCAATCAAGCGTGGGATATTCAGAAAGCCTCCACGAATTAGGGACTTAGCAGCATTGTTACTTATCCCTAGCTTGGAAGACAACACTGGGGCAAAACCAACTCCGTGGAGTGGAACGATGGGCTCCGCCAAATCAAAACCTCCAAGGTATGCGAAGAATTCTTCCACAGTGGGGCATAACTCGTGGAGACCAAAGCGGAAGACATGCACCTCAGGGTCCCAGAATTGTGTTGCAGCTCGCAACAACTCTGGACGTATGGACACGTCTCGAATATAACGAAGGGAAGTCAGCCTATGACCCCGAAAGTGCAGCCAATCCAAGCCATCGAGATCATCGAGCCAGGGGCGCATCAAGGCTGAGAAGCTCACCACCATTGTGCAAGAAAAGGGGCGGGGTTAACAAGGAAAGAGTTTATGAATTTGGAGTGCAAATAAGGGGGGAAATGAACAGCTTTTTATAGCCACAATACGAAATTTCAAGTTCCAAAGGTCACCTCGAAAGACGCGTCAACTCGAAGACCGCAAGGAATCATGTTAAAAATGATAAGTTCCCTCAAAACATGCCCCACAATGGCTCTTCAAGTCCCTAGGACGTGCGTTGAAGTGATGAAACGCCGAAAGGGAGGACCAGAAATCCGCTGCAAGTGGCAGATTTTTTGGCATTATCAGGCCTGTACCGTACGGCACACTAATAGTGCCGCACGGCACAGTTTCAGTGCCGCACGGCACAACTGGCTAGATTCCAAGCAAAATTCAGTTTTGAGCCTCCGGGACTCATTCCATGCTTCTCTTTGGCACAAAACTTATGCATGCAAGCCATGGCGCGCGCCTACGACCTATTGGAGGGGTCGGTTGGCAACCTCAACCAGAAATTAATGATCAAAAGTCTCGAAGACTTGAAGGAATGGAAGTATCGGCGAGCTATACATGATAACGCCACCCCACAAGCGTGGTCAATTCATGTGTAACATGTTGTATCCATGAGTCATTCCATTTGTTTGTCAACAGCAATGCCAACATATGTGCACAACAAGCGTCATCCTCTTGACGTTAGTCCACACATGGCACATATAAGTTCAAAAATTTAGTTCCATTTCATTGAGTCCTATGAGTCACAACCATAAATGCAAATCAAGTTTTCCATATACAAGTTTGTTGGTCTCGAATTCAGTTGCTTTAAGTTAAGTACTCACATGCAAACTTTGATTTTCCAGATTCATTGCCAATATGAATAAAATGCGAATTTTTATAAAACCAGGATCAAAATATCCACATGATAAGTGAAACCATATCCAGAGGCAAACAGGCCCAATGTGTCATCAACTACTACGGCTCGCAGGCCATCTATACAGAAGGCTAAACAGATGCCTAAATCAAAAAGAGGCACGCAGGCCCCACCTAGAAAAATGCTATCACTAACTACTGTCTCAGGTACGAGGGCGCTTTGGAGGCTCGGACCCCCGAGGTCTATACTCCTCTGGCGTAGCATGGTCGTCATCAGTACTACTGCTCTCCGCAGGCTCCTCCCTCTGCTGTACACTCTCTCTCCGTCTCTCAGAAGAACGAAGGACTCGGCCTGAAGGTGGAGTCACTGAAGTAACTCGAGGCGGGGAACGCCTAGCACTCCCAGAGCCTGACGCTCCCTGCGCAAGCAACAAAGTTTGTCAGAATACAATGAAAGGCATGCACAATCAAATAAAAAGGAAAGGCAAGTCCAATGTATACCTCAGCAACCCCGGCACTAGGGGTGGCCCCTCGGCTAGCTCCTCTCTCACTGCTAGTACTCTCCCTCCTCCTGCGAGTACCTCGGCTGGTCTCTCTACCTCTGCTAGCCTCTCCAACACCACGGGCCAGTGCCCCCCCTCTAGTAGCTCTCCGGCCACGACCAAGTACAACTCCTGGCTCAGCCCGCGGGCGCACCTCTGGGGCCATGCCCATCACAAACTGACGGACCATGGCCTGCAAGTCCTGCGCCAGCTGGTACGACGCCGCCGCCCACTCAACAGGAATCTGAAATTCAAAAGGGGCGTCAGCAATACATGAGATACTGGTATAAACAAGAAATAGAAGCAAGCATAATAATCAAAAGTCACCTCTGTCGTGGCAAGAGTAACTGTAGGAGTGATATGAGGCACCGTCACCACTCCAAGTGCTCCGTCAGCGGTCACCACCTCAATCTCTCTCCTCAACTCAGGTAAAGCAACACCGGCCCTCAAACGGTTCTCCATGTCCAGGTCATATGCCAAGTGTGTGCTCAAGTAACCCTCATAATCTATCGAAAGACCGAAGACCACCTCTGTCGGCACCGTGTATCTCTCTATCTCAGCTCGGGTGTACTCCTCAGTCCTCTGAACGAGTGGGGGCAACGGCGAAGGCACTCTGAAATGGTCAATCCCGAGGGACTGACGGGAAACCCTGTCACCCAAGTACCATCGCCAACCGTAAGGGCACTCCAGCAGCACTCGACTCCGTGTCAGCTCCCTGCTCCTAACCAAGTAATCCCTGCGCATCCTATGCCAAACATTCCATCTCACCTACAAGAAAGAAAGGTTTGTCAGGAAGACAATAAAGCATGAATATTTGAAATCATAAAAAAAGGCTTACCCTATCTCCTGTAGTAGTGTCCAGAAAGAGCCGAAAAGTCCTCAAATCTCCCTTATGGTCACCACCTCCTGTGTACTCTGACCCCCACTTCTCGGCACGTGGGAGCACATCCTCATTGCTATGAGAATTGGCTGGGGCAAATACACCCAGCACCTCATAAGCCCACACCTGCATGTTCAGAAAGCAGTCAAGTCAAGAAACATGGATAAAAACATTATCATTGAAAGAGGAATACAAGCAAAGTTTTACCTCTAGCACCCTCCAGTAGCCGCCAAGGCTCGTGCCCACCCCACGGCACACGCAACCAAGGAAGCAGTACACAGTACACAGACCGGCGCCGCCCCAGTCGAACCTCCCAGCAGTCTCCAGATCCTCCAGTGCAGGCAACCAACCCAAGTGCACCACGCCCTGCCTGTTCGGAAACAGGGAGGCACCAAAGAGGTACAACAAGTAGGCTCTCGCCATCTGCCTAGCCTCCTCCTCTGACCCTGGCTCGTGGTCCCAGAAACTCACCAAGACAGTATACCTCACCCCTGGCTCAATACCTCCAGGCCTCCTCCCCAAGTAGTGCTCCACGGCAGCAGTGTCCAAGTACAGCTCTGAGTCAAACGGGATCGGCTCACCTCCAACTCTCAGACCAGTAATCGCAGCAAAGTCAAGAGGAGTGATGGTCATCTCCCCGAATCTGAAGTGGAAGGTATTGGTGGTATCCCACCACCTCTCCACCAGGGCTCGTATCAGCTTGCGATCCGTCCTCGTCACTGTCAGAAGCCGGATAAAAATGGTAAACCCAGAGGCATCGACCAAAGCCCTCACTCGTGCTGGCAACGCACGGTAGTATGCCAGAGAATGTGCAGAACCTCCATAACCGCCCATGGACCTCTGAGTCTGTTAAACAAAGGCATGGCATAATTTCAGTCAGTATTATCAGCAGGAAAGTACAAGCAAGCAAGCAAACAAGCAAACAAGCACAAGAATAAACAAAGAATACATACCAAGGGATTCCTATAAGCAATGTGGGTCGAACGGTCTCGAACCACACTCGTATCTGGGTACGAAGGAAGCAGGGGAGTATAAGTATCGCATCCCTGAGGAACGAAAAAGTGCACCCGTGGCACATAGGTAGCCGGTGTAAACGGAACTCTGTGGTCCATAGACAGCTCGACCTCCCGGACTATAGTCAAACGCCCCTCCCCTACAGCCACCTCGGCCTCTCTCTGTCTCTCCTCCTGCTCAACATCCCTGTCAATGGATGCCATACCCTCCTGAACCAGGACACTCTCGAACCGGGGAAACTCCTGTAAGGTCGCTGCTATATCCTCATCTCTCGCCCCCTCCAAAGTGTCTGCCAAAGTCAGGCCAGACCCACGGGAAGAACCAACGGCAGGTGTAAACAACGGAGGCTCTGAAGGCTCTGTCTCTCTCTCAGCACTCTCCTCTGGCACTCTAGCAGTACCAATCGCAATAGCCGGACCCGGAGCTATGCGCCTCACTAACGGCACCTCATCACTCTCCGTACTACTACCTCCAGCCACATCCTCAACAATAACATCTATCCCACTCAAACTCATAGCAATATCCGAGGGAGAAGCACCCGTACCTGTGGGATCAATCTCCATAGCCTCCGGACCCCTGTGGCTAGCCACGGCACTCTGATCATCACCCGCGGCACTCTCATTGTGCCGTACGGCACTCGGACCCACAGTCACGGCACACCCAGTAGCACCCACGGCACTCTCAGCGTGCCGTGCGGTACCCAAATCTTCGCCAGTATCATTGCCGCCCCCCGAAATGGCACCCGTGGTCTCTAGTACCACTGCCGGAGTTGGGGTCTTGTCGGTACAAGCCTCACTAAACCCCGTCGATCCCATTGCCGGTGTGGAGGATGTGGCTTCAACCCTTATCGACGCCTCACGAACCGGATCTATAGCAACCGGGTCAATATCAGCCGGAGCACCCATAGATGGGTCACTACTAGGCTCGCCGGACGTAATACTGCCGCCCCCATGCACCGCCGGAGACGAACCTGCGACGGGTATGTTGGAATCGACTGGTGTATCGCCGGAATCTGCCATGAATGATGTATCTCGGAGGAGAAACTCGTTTTTGGTATCGATGAACCGAAAGGTTTGAGAAAATTTAGGAGAAATAAAGAAGAGTAAGAAGATTGAAGAAGATGAGGATTTTCGAATGTCACACTCTCGGAAATAACCGACCAAGAAGATTTGAATGCGTTTGAAAGAGTGGGAGAAAACAAAACGGTTTCGGGCGGTTTTAATAGCCACTTGTGCCGTACGGCACACCCACTCTACCGCACGGCACACCCTGTGCACCGCACGGCACACTCTTTTGCCAGTTTCACCGCACGGCACTCCATCTTTGCCGCACGGTACAATATTGATGCCGCACGGCACACATCTGAGTTCTTAATGATTTTTGCACCAGATTCAACCTTCCCAAGGACTTCTAAGCCAAGATTTCCAGCAATCTCACTCAGGATAATCCTCAATTTTGCCCCACGTCAACTTTGCGTGAGCACTCATCGGTTCCATCACAAGTACTCGAGCAACGATTGGATTTGTAAGTCCCCAAAGGCATTATCAACAACTTCTATCAGTATCGAAAGTTGTTTCGTAAGCCCTCTACGGCATCAACAACAATTATTTCAAAAACATCGAACGATTTCGTAAGTCCTCAATGGCGTCTACAACAACAATTTCGATCAGCGTCAAAAAGGGTTTCGTAAGTCCTCACCGGCATTAACGACAGTTTGATCAGCATCCGATGGTTTCGTAAGTCCTCACCGGCATCAACGACAGTTTTATCAGCACTCAAGAGATTTCGTAAGTCCTCGACGGCACTAAACAGATCTTCACTCCGATGATTTCGTAAGTCCTCGACGGCACTAAACAGATCTTCATTAACACTCCGATGGTTTCATAAGTCCTTCCCGGCATTAACGGGCGGTTATATCCCCAACATCAAAGTGGTTTCGTAAGTCCTCTCCGGCATTAACAACAATTTCGAACATCCGATGGTTTCCATCAGAACAGTTTCGCGATGTCCTCAGCGGCATTAACAACAGTTTTAATCAGCGCTCAGACGGGTTTTCACTCCGATGATTTCATAAGTCCTCAGCGGCATTAATAGATCTTCGTTAACACTCAAAAGGGTTTCGTAAGTCCGCTCAGGCATTGACAAACAGTTATTCAAGTGGTTTCGTAAGTCCTCCGCGGCATTAACAAAAGTTCTTTCAAGCATTCCGACGGTTTCGTAAGTCCTCTCCGGCATTAACATCATTCGTTTTTCCCTCGTTGAAAAGCAGAGTGACAATTCCCGCAAACCGATCAAGGTATGTTTCTCATCAACCCTTGCATTGCATTCAGCCTCGATGAACTACGCCGGTCTGATCCCTACAACGGGGTACGTAGGCAGCTCTCACGAGCGCGACCACATGCATCATGTATTACTTGTTTGTTTTCGTACGAGGACGTCCGCATCGAGGGGTGTCTTCTATCTTTGACGCGACTTCTGTCGACACAATGATTGTAAGTCTCGTCAAAGAGGGGCAACTGTAGACACCCCAAAATAAGCGTTCACGTACATTTTAATCCCCAATGATGAACGGAAATACCCGGAAGAACTCTCGGATTGAAATTCTCCAAGTCAACTCAGTCAACAATACCGCACGGTACTCATCTCTCAACGCACGGGACAGCCAGTGTCACGTACAGCAGAGTTTTGGAAATTTGACGGCCAGGTGTGCCGCACGGTACACAAGTTGTGCCGCACGGCACAGTTTGTGTACCGTACGGTACTGTTTACGGGTTCCCAGTTTTCACAGGTTCCCAGCAAGCCGAAAGTGTTGACGAGATTGGTTCCCCCGCCGTGGCCGAAAGGGAAGATCATGGCCGAAAGGAATAGGCTACTCCCTATGCCATTGTCCCCCTGGGCAAGAATCAAGAAAAGATTGGGAACTACAATCGGCTCCCCCAATCCTCTATAAAGACCGTCCGAACTCAATGAGAAAAGGACCCCAGACGGCCAAACCCCATACGATTTCTGCGTAAGAAAATACCACGAAATTCCATCCTTGAAAACCATTTTCTATTGCTTTAGCCATCACCTCTACTACATAGAAATCAGCCTTATTCTCTTTGCAAAAACCACAAACCCAAAACAGAGACTCATACTCTGTTTTTTGACTCCAAAGCCGTGAGTTAATGATTCCAAATTGACCAAAGTTGAAACCCTCAATCCCTCTTACCACTATACTAGAGTGAAAGTGAGGTCTAGAGAAGGTTCAAGCAGCATTCAGAAGTTCAATCCGACGCTCAATCCGAGAGTTCGAAACCGAAGGTATAAACCCGTTTCGCCAAACTCCTTGAATTTGGTACCCTGAGGGGAAGGGTACCAAGGGTGGAATGATTCCTTGTATCATTTTCATGCTTGGTATGCCCAAATTACAGCAAGTTCAGTTTCATTTCACACCTCCCGGTCGCGTCGTACGGTGAAAACATCGCCTCGTACGGAGCGATTCAACGAGGAGGGACATCCCATACTCAATACATTGCTTTCTCCCTTTAAAGTAGTTCATTTTGAATGCATTTCATACCTTGTATGTGCCTCTGATCAATCATTTCGAAGAGCCAAAGTTTCAAACTGTTTTGCAGCCAGGTGTGCCGCACGGCACTCTTACTGTGCCGCGCGGTACACTTTGAGTGCCGTACGGCACCCATTTGAAAATCCGACCGTTAATTTGAAGAACAGTGTCGCACGGTACACTATTTGTACCGCACGGTACATCAAGTATGCCGCACGGCACAGTTTTCTCGTAAAATATTAAATTTGAACCTTCCCCCTGCAGGAACAGTTTGAAGTTTGGATTTTCGTTTGATTTCTGTTATTTACATATTAGTCATTTGCTTTTCTTATTATTATCGTCTGCTTTGTTCAAATTAAATGTGTATCTGTTGAGGTTCAGCAATAAAATTGTTTTCTAATAAAATCCCACAAATGTTTAGTAAAGACCGATTTTTAATCGGGCGAACAGGGTGCATTAAAACCCTTCCCTGTTCGTAACCTGGCTCCCGGATCCAAAACGAATCTCTGGTTTTCAATTGGTTTTATAAGTCATTCGCTCAAATCATCATTTTCAAATTGGTTTCTCGGGTCCCAAACTGCTTTTCCCAAAACCCGGGTGGCGACTCTAAAATCTTTTGTTTTTCGAACTGTTTCGAAAGACCGTATCCGAACCGCGTGGAGGTCGACCGTCCACAATTGGCTTCGAAGCCACACTTTCAACTGCTGAATGCTTGAACTTCACGTGTAAACATATAAAACAAGATAGCTGACAGTTAAGACACGTGGAGTATGTCGTACAAGACAGTTATTTCCTTAATACTAATCAAATAAGTTGTTTGAGTAACCATGCAGATTCAAATTGGAACTTCTGAAGGGAGGTTAAGGAAATTCAAGTGCAGATATTGTTGGAGGGAAGAAACCGCTCATTTGAAGTGCATGATGGAGTTAGAAGCAAGCCAAGTTCAAATATTTTGAGCGGGAAGTTCAAATTACAAGCAGCGTCTATAAATAGAAGAAATTGAAGAATGAAAAACCCCCTGACAAATCTTCAACAAACAGCTATCAAAAAAATGATGCTTAGTTTGTTCATTGGCAAGTAGAATTAGGATTTTGACTCAGTTCGAAGTAGATTAGGAAGTAGATTTCGATTGTTATTGTAACAATCAAGTGTTCGAAGTTCTTGTTACCTTTTATTTAAAGTTGAAGACGATTTCGAAGTAAGTCTACCTTTGATTTATCAATCAATGTATCTTATTTCTTTGTTGTTCTTTGATTTCCTAAGTATATTGGTTTGTATTTCTTTACTTTGAAGGAAAAATCCTCTTAATTGAGGTAATTGAACAATTAAAACACAATCGCCTGATTAGATTTGGTTTTCCAAAGTTAATCTGAGAGAGAAGATTTAAAGGCTCTCTCTGGCACGCTCGCACGCAATTATTTTTCATTGCAAAGAAGTAAAAAAACCAAACATATTTTTTGGCACGTCCGGTGGGACACCAAAGTGTTGAATGACTCCAAAACTTAGGAAGCAAATAGATGATTCTCAGGTTGGCTATGCGCCAGAAGATGAGAATAATGTTAATCCTAAAGAGAACGAATAGGTTGAAGGCCCTCAAATAGGTCCAGAAACCCGTAATGGTCAAGATCAAAATGTAGGAATTGGCCAGGCTTCTTGAATGAACACTAGGAATAACAGGACAATGCATGTTGATGACCCAAAGAATCCAGAAGTTGGAGGAAGTGTGTCATCAAGTCAATTTGCTAAATTGATTGCTACATTTAAGGATTTGGCCCAAACCCAAAAACTTATATTTCAAAAGTTAGAAGAACAGTCAAAACTTAGGAATGAGCCTTTTCCTTTATCTGAAAAGGATAAAGAAGAGGCAAGTTCGAGCAAACATAAGTCAAGACCTGGAAAAGAGCCTATAAATATAGATGAAACACCAGAGTCTTGGTATGAACCTGCAACCCATGATTATCAAACACCCAAGCCTAAGAAAATGTTTAAACAAACCACTAGTGTCCCTTTCGAACCTAATTTTGATGGTTTAAATGGGGATAAAGGTTTTAAAAATGATGGTTACGGGTTTGATGAGTATGATTTTACTCCAGGAAGTCATTTTCATGATAAGGCTAGTTCAAAACGACCCAATCCAGAAACTGAAATTCCTTAGTGTTCAGGAGTACCAGAGATGGGAAGAGTGCATTCGAACCACCTTTATGAGCCTTTTGCAAGGCAAGAACCACAAATATGAATTGGGAACCACCAGTTAACCCAAGGGTTCATCTAGGAGGAAATCCTGCCCTTCGAGATGAAATACTTGGCCTCATGCAAGAAGTTTATGTGCGTCTAACTCGGGGGGTACAAACTCAAATATATAGAAAAACCTATCCAGAATGGATAGACAGGCAGTTCAAAGTCCTTATGGGGTTTAAGATCCCAGATTTTACTCTGTTTCATGAGGATGGAAAACAATCAACAACTCAACACATTGCTAGGTTTACTGCCCAGTGTAAGAAATTAAGCAATAATGGGTTCATTAAGTTGAAATTATTTTCCAATTCCTTGACAGGAACAGTCATCGAATGGCATTCTAAGTTGCCACCAGAGTCAATCCCAAATTGGCAAAGGATGGAAGAGATATTCCATGCTCAGTTTTATCAGACTGAACCTGAAGTTACCATGGCTGATTTAGCAAGGTTGAAACAAAAGCCTGATGAAAAGGCTACTCAATTCATTGCTAGATTTAAAAGGGCTAGAAACAAATGCAAACTCCAACTACCAAAAATTGAATTTGTTAGAATAGCACAAGATGGTTTAAGTAGAGAGCTTAGGAAAAAGTTTGATTCTACTGGGTTTAGAGATTTGGTTGATCTAACTTATAAAACATCAAGATATGAATCTTTGCTGGAAGAGGATATTGATAGAAATAATTCTTCTTACTCAACATATTATAGAGATCCTACTTATGAAATTGATGCTGCTGAAATTGTAGAACATGATCTTTGTGTGTGAAAATTTAGTTCGAAAGGATTCTTCTATAGCACCAAGGACTAACAAGAAAGCAGCCAGTAAAGTTTATTCATTTGATATTTCTAAAGCAGATGAGATTTTTGATTATCTGTTAAAGAAAAAAGTTCATAAAATTGCCTGAGAATGATCAACTTTCAACTTTGGAAGAAACAAAAGGAAAGAATTATTGTAAATGGCATGCTTCTTGGACTCATTCAACTAAGAATTGTAATATTTTTCGTGACAGGATCCAAGAGCAGATAAAGAAGGGAAGGATCATGTTTCCAGAAAAGACAATGGGCATAGACATAGATCCATTTCCAAAAATAGAAGAGGTGACTGCAAACACAAATGTGCCAACATCTTTGGCCAAAACAGTTCGAGAATTATGGCAGAACAAGCAAGTGCATGTTGAGATGAACTCTGTGCAATTTGGTAGAGGGAGACCAAAGATTGGTCAACTTCGAAGTGATGTTGGAAGGATCAACAAACAAAAGGATGCACCAGAAAATTCTTCTTAGAAAGGTTTTAAGCAGTCTCATCTTCTCATGCTTGAAGCATCCTTCTTGGAATGCTTATGTATGGAATGCAGAGCCAATTACTTAGTTTTAGTTTAGTTTTGATGATGTCAAAAGGTGTAATGAGTGGAGAGAGATAGAGAGAGAAATGAGAGAAATGATGATGTCATCAAAACTAAAACTAAAACTAAACTGGAAAATGAACAGGGCCTTGATTTTCAAAGACCTGGACAGGCAGGGGGTTGATTTCTTTCCAAAAAAGATGGAAAGAAAGGCTTTGGATCAGAACAATGAAAGGAAACCTTGGGTGAGTCCAAATCATGGGGAAAAAATAAGAAACCTTGGTTGGTTTCCAAAAGAAATGTGTCTTCTAGTCCAGTTGCACCAGCTTCGAAGAGGGAGTATCCTCCTTTGAAGAAGGTTAACACTGGAAAGGCTCCAATGGAGTAAGAAAATGAAGTGCAGAAAGAAGAATTTACCTTGGTAAAAGGAGTTCCTAATTGGTTTTTGAAGAAAGTAAAATCAGAACTTTTCCAAGGTTATAAAGCCTCTTCCAAGTTTGGTAATAAGATGGTTAAGCCTCCAAATGCTCCTACTGGTCAATGGGTTTTAGTTCGAGATCCAAAGACCAAGACACCTCAAATGGTTCCCATTTTGACTAGAACTCAAAAGAGGAAGTTACAAAGGAGGTATACTAGTTTTCAGATGGAAGAGTATGCGTCAAAGGAGAATTCTAACAGGGGTAATAAGTTTAACCCAAGGTTTAACAGGCTTCAAAGAGAAGATTCAAATGAATCTCTTCAAAAGGGGTTTACACAATCTGAAAAGAAAACATTGGAGAGTTTGGCTGTAAGAATGGACAATAAGGCGCATGAGAATAGCCCAGTTTCTCCACATTCCTTGGCAAGTTATCAATCTGGCTTGTTAGAAGCCATGATTGTAGAATAGGAAGAAGGTGGAGGAATAAGTTCCTCTCCTGTTGAAACATTTTCTCCTATGGAGATTTCTGCAATGGAGTCTTCCGAAAAGATTGATACTGTAGAAAATGAAGCAGAACAATAAGCACTTGGAGAAATGACCATTCAATTTGAAACTTTACCTAAAGTCCAAATTAATATGGTATTGCCTTCTTCTGTGAATTTTGGACCATTTGGACTAGATTATTCATTGGTTCGAAGGGATTTACAGCCAGAGGTTGTGTGGACACCCCTCCGAGGAATTCGATTCGGAGTCGCCATCCGGGTTTTTGCGGATTGTCCCCGAGGAACAGAACTTGAATGACACGTGCCTTATTCTGGATAAGGTTAAAAACCAGTCCGTCATCACCATAATATCTTAGGTTCAGGAGCTTGGTTACGAGAGGGGAAGGGTTTTATGGCACCCCTCTCGCCGACCCAAAAGTCGGTCTCTACTTAGCATTTGTGGGATTAATAAAATGTTTATTGTGTAACTTGGAGCATGAAAAAGAGGAACGAGGAACTGGAAAACAAGTAAATGTAGTTACAAACGAAGATGCACATGAGATGGTGGATACTCGTGCAATATATACTAAGTGATGATTGGATGTACTGGAATGTATGAAATGAACTATATATGTACAACATATGCTAAAACATTATCTTACATAAACTAAGAACAAATACAAACATGAATAATAACATGTGATATCCATTATGTCATGAAGCTACGTGATAATCTAACCACGAATAGACTAAAATGCAATATGATAAGCATAGACAAAAGTTAGATTGAATATAATGCAATGAATAAAGGCTGCTAGAACCAAGATAGATCTGTTTGCTGACCATGATCTAAGCACTCAAATGGGTTAACCTGAGTGCTCAAGTGGACTGACTTGAGTGCTCAGGTAACCAGAATACACAAATAGATTTTCCTCTTTGATAACCTTGGTTTACTTTCACTTTCCAAAAATGAATTCATTCTTTATGTCTAATCATGTTGTAGACATATAAACCCCCTGCTCACAAGACAAATGAGCTTCCAAAACACATTTTCATAGCATTTTATGCACAAAACAAGCCACAAGCAGATCCATTTTGGGGTAGAATGATGATAAAAACCTTTAGAAGCAACTTTAGACATAATACAACCAGTAGCAGACATAGCATATACAAGCAACAAGGATATATGTGTGAAAAATGACGATGGTCCAGATGGACCTGAGTACTCAGATGGGGGAACTTGAGCACTCAACTGGACTGATTTGAGTGCTCAGAAGTTTAGAGCTAGACCTTTGAGTTTTCAATCATAATACACTCTTTGCAAACATTCATGGCGGATTCATCAAAAATAGACTTGCTTTTCCCTTTTTCATCTTGTTTTCAAACTTTCCCTTTTATTTTCAAAAGAGAAATGCTTCCAAAAGCTTATTTTTGTACATTGATGAGATATATTTGAGTGAAAACAACCCCCATTTGAGCACGAACAACCATCAGAATGGATCAAACATATCAATATATCAAAATAATCATCAAAACACGTAATATAAAGAAAGAAAGTTTGATCATTCTGATGGATCTGAGTGCTCAAGTCAGGGTTTCTGAGTGCTCAAGTTAAGGAACCTGAGTGCTCAGATGAAACCTGTCCATTCGAAACAAAAACTTTAAGAAAACATTTTTATGAACTTTAAACCCTTAGCAAGTTCAAAACAGGTATAAGGAACCTGTCTAAACCTTTTGGGTTCCCTCAGGAAGCAAAAACAACATTTTGCAAGGTATTTCTACCTTTTTGAGCTTGAATCAAGGACTTTTTGTAGTGATTTTGGGAAGACACGACCTATGGATGAGTTTCTGAAGTGGAGTGACACAAGATGAAGGAGTATGAACAAGAACTCAACTGTTGGGTGAAGTTTGAGTGTATTTGATGGGCTTTTGAGCTAAAAACAAGGGTTTTCAAGTGATTTTTGGAGGATTCTTGGGGAAATATGGAATGAGGTTTGGATTTTGGGGTGTTATGGCTCTGGACTCATACTAAACTGACTTTAGATGGTCTTTGATGAGAGTTTTTGGTGGAGTTTCTAAGATGTTTAGGCCAAAAATGGACTAAAAATGAAGTATTTGGCCATGGATGTGAATGATTTGAGCTTGGATCAGAGGTGAAGGGCTGAGAAATGATGGAGAGTGGTCTGATGAACAATGGCTTTTTTTCTAGAGAGAGAAAATGAGGAGAAAAGGTGGGTTTTTATAGAGGAAATTTGGGAGAAAAATGTAAAATTAACTTGGTTTAGGGAGCTAAGATAGTAATTAGTTTTAGGGGTCTAGAAATGTAATTAGTATGATTTGGGCCATCCCAAAACGTGATATAGTGGCAAAAATATATCAGATTCACAGAAAATCTCATCATTGCTTCTGCAGGAATCCGCCACGTGTCCCACCTGAGCGCTCAGGTTCATGGACTTGAGTGCTCAGGTTCATGGACTTGAGTGCTCAGGTCCATGGAGGATCTGATTGCTTAAGTGGATGAACTTGAGCGCTCAAGTGGATGGACCTGAGTGCTTAGGTCCAATAAAGCTTCTTTCTTGTTTTAGAAGGTTTTGAGGTGTTTTGATGGGTTCGAGGTCTTCATTCAAGCTTAAGTATTGTTCTTGACTTACTCCTCATCATCGGGAATGATTGATAAGTTTCTCAGGTCAAAATCGGGATGTCTACAGGTTGCCCCTATGGAGATCATTGATTTTTCTAGTGATGATGAATATGATTTAACCTATGATAATGGTTGAAATAATGGATGGGGAGCAATCATTTCAAAGATTCAAAAGGAAGAAGAAGAAGATGAACTCCTTGTCATGACTAATGCAATAGAGGAACCAGAAGTCACTTCTAAAGAGAAAACAACTTTTGTTCCAGAAACAGATTCAAACTCTGAGTATCCTCTAATTATTGATTTAAATTGTGCTGAAATTTTTTATCCTTTCAAACCACCATCAAGTGATACGAGGTATCATCTGAAGCCTTTATATATCTCTGCTTCATTTGATGGAATCATGTTAAATAGGGTTCTGGTTGATAATGGTGCAACAGTAAATATTTTACCATGTAGGTCTTTGAAAGAAGTTGGGTAAAGAGAAGGTTCGATTGATTCCAACTAGCACTTCCATTGCTGGATTTACTGGTGAAAGTAAAAGCCCTAAAGCAATCGTTTCCATACGCTTGAAAGTTGGCCAAGTAAGAATTTAGAGGGTAAAGGCTTGCCTTTGTGCCTCTATTTGAAGCGCATTGCTTTCTTTTTGAGCAAATTCGTAGAACATTACAAAGACTACAAGGTGTTTTGGACCTTCATTTGCATTCTGGATTAATATACCTTTCACATTTTAGTTGTTTGAAAGATGGATTATAAAATGCATTCTAGAAATCGCAGAGTAGAGCCACAATCAATGTTCTAAAAGTCAGTCTAGGTGGCCGATTAATCGGTGCCTAGACACTAAGTGGTACCCCATCGCCTTGCCTAGGGGTCTAGGCGGTGATCATGTGTCGGGCTGATAAATTGTCTAGGCGGTGACTTGTAAGTTGTAGGACTTCCTCACCAAAACAGAAAATAAGAATTAGATAAAGAATTCAGGAATTTGAAATGAGCCAAGTTGTGCCCAACCTGATCCGGACATTAAGCAATCAAAGAGAAGAAGAAGACCAATTAGAAAAGGAAACTATAATATTTATCCCTTTGACAAAAACTAAGTATTACATCTTCAATCGAACACACAATATAACTTAGTATAGGAAAAAGGAAAAAACGCAAACAAAAAATCCCCCAATCTTTATTCTTTAATTCATAATTTAGTTAATTCCCAACATAGAGAGCACCATGCAAGTTTACTGGTTGTATAAAGCCTGAATTCCTTGTATATCGTCAGCATTCAAACCTTTGGTTGTTGCTGGAGGAATCGTAGGCCACATGATAGCATCTTGGACCTGGCAATGCTGAAGTCCAAGAAGGTGCCCAATTTCATGCAACGCCACAGTCTGCAGATCAAATGAACCCGCGACCGGGCCGTCTGAAAACGAATTGTCCCTATTGAAGTGAAACCTCCCATCAATTGGTGCAAAAGAATGGGCCAGGACCCCATCATTGGGTTGAAATGGGATTCTATATCGAAGGCCACAGCGCCATGATTGGTTCGGCACTTAGCTATGTCGCGTTGAGATTGCTAGGAGAAGGGCCCGACGATGGAGAAACGGGGCGATGACCAAAGCCCGGAAGTGGATTCTTGACAATGGTGGTGCAACTGGAATTCCTTCCTGGGGAAAGACCTATCTTTCAGTATGATTTTAACAGCTTTCTTTCGAGCTTCGAGGAAATTATTCGAAAATATATTCACTCCTTTTAAGATAAAATTGATGGATTGTATTGAATGCCTCCATGGCTCCATTGCAGGTGTTAGGTGTGTATGAATGGGCAGGCTGCAATCCATTGCCTCCAGAGTTCTGGCTTTTCCCTTCATTTTTGCCTTATCATCCAGGTAAATTTGCGAGAATCACGTTTTCCTACCGTGTGCCTGTCAAATTAGTATTGTGTAGCCTGGTCTGATCGACATGTATTACTGTAAACAGCGAAAATGTGGTGTTATTGTCGCACGACTTACATGCCCATGTCGTATTTGTATGGGAAGAAATATCACGGGTCGATCACTGATCTGGTCAAGTCATTGAGGCAAGAAATTCACACCAAACCATACGAGGAAATCTGTTGGAACAAAGCGCGACATGACTGTTGCAAGGTTGGTAAAATCTACCGTTGATCATTTGTCTTATGATTCACGTATAAGTGAAAAAATTACTGTAAAAACCCGGGCTAGCTGACCTGCTAACTCTTAGGCTAATCATATGATTTAAAAAGTTAACCTCAAGTTATACAGTAGCTCGTAGAGTTTCATTATTTACTATAACACTTTCTTAAATCCCACCGATATGGGACTTAAATGGGGTATCACAATTACAATTCTGATATGTTCATCTCTAATGCAGGAGGATCTCTACTACCCTCATAGCTATAAACAAGACTTGCTTTGCGATGGTCTTCATTACTTGAGGGAGCCGATTATAACGCGTTGGCCCTTCAACAAGATTAGAGAAAGAGCGATGCAAAAAGCGATTAAGTACATGCGTTATGGAGCAGAGAGTAGCAGATACATCACCATTGGATGTGTAGAAAAGGTAATTAATTAGCCTGAACTTGATTGTAAAAATATCCATTCGAAATATTAGAGTACAAAAATGGATGTGAAATCGTTCGTGTTGCAGAGTTTGCACATGATGTGTTGCTGGGCAGAGGACCCAAATGGCGACGAGTTCAAGTACCATCTTGCTAGAGTTCCGGATTACTTGTGGTTGGCCGAAGATGGAATGAAAATGCAGGTTTGTTTTTTGTTACGACAATCTGAATTCTGGTTTTGTCGTTCTTTCCATTTAGTGATCGTTGACGCTTGTAATGAAAAATTTGATGTTCCATTGGAGGCTAAATTGTCAATTGATTCGGTTTTTTTCATTTCAGAGTTGGCCGTGTGAGCGACGGTCGTAATTCGGAATCAATAAAAACAAATATTTGAAAAAGAAGTTAAATGAAATTGAGAGCTCCTCATGGACCTATCATCATCATGGCATGTCTGGCTGTAAATTGGAATTGGCATCAAATCCTCTGTGCCACTTTTCTGTGTGCGTCTGTTCCCATATACTTTCAACCGTATTTATTATATATTAATTTTTTAAACACTAAAATTTTATAACACAATCCAATTGCTCAAAACAGGTTGGGAATAGGGGAATAGAAGAAAATGGTTGCAGAGGACCCAACACCCTGTAAATTTGCAAAGATGGGCATTGCGTGTGAATTGATTTCAACTTATTTTTCTTATTCATAATTTTTTTTTCTGGTTATTCACCGCTTTTCTTGTTTTATTCTTATTACTAGTCAATCTGTAGGAAAATTACTTTACAAGAACGAGTGCAAATTTGTTCACCCTCAGCTAATGAGGGTGAACAAAACCCTCACTCTGATTGGCGGAAAAAATGTGGAGTCCAACACAAAGTGACGTCTTGTTTATCAAAAAGCGATGAGGTCTACCACAAAATAATGTCATGCTTACTAAAAGATGATGTGATTCCATAGACCCCGCACATTTTTTATCAATCAAAGTGAGGGCTTTGAGCAAATTTGCACTCTTACAATAACTATAAGTAAGAAGTGGCTGGCAGCCCAAGTGGCAAGGGTCTTGTTTGCCCTACAATACAGCCAAGTTTGAATCCCCTCCCCAACTAACTTTAACATCTAACCTACTAATACTGCTTCCTTCCTGTGCTAAAAAAAAAAAAAAGTACGAGAATAAGGCCCAATAGACGAGAACCCAAATAATAGCCCCCGTACAAGAAGAAAGAAATTACTCTATCTGTTCAAAAAAGATTGTCTGATCTCCAAAACAAGAATTTTTCAAAAAAAAAAACAATTTTTTGATAAATTACAACAACTCATTAATGTTTAGTTACTAGCGGCTAAAATTGTTAATTCTAATAAAAAAATTGCATTTTTTTTAGTTTTCGTTTTGTGGACCAAATATTTTTTGGGATGGAGATGGTAATACAAAAAATATTCTATTGAGGACAATTCTTCATTTGAACATGATTTTACATTTCCCAATTGAGAGCTGAGACTGTACAAGCATGACCAACAGGTTATCCTTAGTTAATTTCAATGTTGTAGTTTTAATTTCTTGTTAATTCTTCTTCTTCTTCTTCCATCTTTTCAAATAGTCGTGCACAGACGAAAACAACATAGGAGTATAATAATTCGGGTGTTTCTTACTACCTTACTCATTTGTTATAGCGTTAGCATCTTCAATCACACTATATTTCTCCAAAATGAAGACTAAAAAGCTCTTCGATCAGCATCTATGCAAGTGGTGGCTAGTTTATGCGGTAGCCGGTAGAGCTCTTGGATGTTCCATATTGCATTCCGGGATCGAGTCTCATTCCTTCCTCCTCATGTAATAGATTAGGAATGACGAATGATAAAAAAAATAAAAAAATAAAAAATCAGGATCTATATTGGACCCGCCTATTTTGAGTTTAAATATTTGAAGACACACCTAAAGAATCATTTTTATTTCTACTATTCACCTTTTTGCTCTTGTAAAAATTTAAAATCTATCATTTTCACATTCTGATGTCAATTTACAACACCAATTATGTTCGTAGGGTAAAGGGTGTGGGCAACGGAATCAATAAAAACAAAAATTTGAAAAAGAAATTAACTGAAATTGAGAGCTACTCGTGGACCTATCATCATGGTATGTCTGGCTTGTAAATTTGCAAAGATGGGCCTTGCATATGACTTGATCCACCAGATGTAATTTGACACTACAAAATAAAAACATAGTTGGGAAAAATATGAGAACCTCTATTTGTTGGGTGCAATCGTAAATTACTTCCACCGTCCCAAATTGGCAATCGCCTACAAAAAGACGTGTAATTTTTGTAGAAAAAAATGGAGTATTTTAGTTCATGATTTTTCAAGTTTCTTCGTATCAAATTGCAAATTTCGATTAGTTCTTTAATTTGGAGCGAATATTTATGAACAAAAGTATGATATGTTTTTTTATTTGAAAACCGCAAGTCTTTTCGTAGGAGACTAACATTTTGAGATTGAAGAAGTATACGGACTAGTTGGTCGCAACAACCCCAAATTATCCTTCTTTGCAATTGAATATAGGGTTGAAATATCAAGTCGAGACGAGTTTTGAACTGCTCGCACTCAGCTCGCCAAAAATAGGTTCAGCTCTAGCTGGAAAAAATTAACTCGAGCGGCATGCAATTCATATATATATATACAGTCCACTTCCGGTCCAAACTCCCGGATTTTTTTAAAATCCGAACCTCATTCAGTTTTGTGAAAAACTGCTCGGATCAAGCCCTTCCTGGTATTTTTTTTCTAATTTCTCGCGGGGGCCCTAAAAAACACCTTTTAAACACATTGGACGGTTCGGATCATCGAAATTCGATCGGGATCAATGAGGTCCCGATTTTTTTAAAATCCGGGAATTTGGACCGGAAGTGAACTATATATATATATTGTCTCAGCTCACGGAATTCGGTCGTATTCGCACGGAAGACAAGTGTGAAGGAGGCATGTACGGTGCTCCAATTGAAAAAGCGTGATTCACACGGAAGCCAAGTGTGAAAGGAGGAGGCATGGTGCTCCACTTGAATAAGATTTACCGGTTTTGTAGTTTTCTTGTGGGAACCTCACATTTGGATTCACTTGTCACTTTTCACTTGTCACATCGATGGGAAAATCTTCAATACAACAGCCATTTGTTACGTTCTCAAATAGAGTGGGTTTCACATTGATAGAAAAATCTTCAAAAGTGGGGAGCCTAAAGTGCACTAGATGCATTGCACCATGCAGCACGCCCCAAATCGGCGCTGTTGTTGTTCTGGGGCAAGTCAAGTGCTTCTCCAAATGTGGTCTTGTGGGACTCACTCAAACTATCCGAACCTTTTAATAATTTTAAAATAATTATTGGAGTGATCTTATGGAAAACCAGGCTCATTAGATATTTACATGTAATTGATCTAATTCATTCGATTTTCATTCAAAATTCAGGACTCTATAATCCAAAATGATCTTCAAGAAACAATTGTGTGCTCGGTAACCTATTGAAATGAAACGTATAGCTCATTGAGAAGAGCATTCAGTAAAAAAATTATCTTGATTAGACATCGATAATTATCAAAATACTAAGGGCGTGTTTGATGACAGTTATAAGTATGAGGGGATTAATAATGAGGTGGGATTAGGATTGAGATTGGTAATGAGGTGGGATTAGTAATTTGCATGTTTGTTTTACACCGGCTAAAAAAATAAAATTGGTATGTAACATGTTTATTTTACATATGATATTGATATATAGGTTTGGATTGAAAGCACCTACTTCCATTTTTACCCTAATGCATTACATAAAAAATGGTGAATGTTCCATTTCCATTTTTCAAATTTGCCATGCCTTTTTTCAATTAAAAAAAAAATTTATCCCAAACTAAAATGCTCATTGAGTACTTTAATTTAGTGCCAAAAAAATTTACTGAAATAAATTTTTTTAAGTTTAAGAAAATGCACGTTTCCTGAAGAGAACACTTAAATAGGGATAGAGGGAGTAATAATTTACAATCTTTATTCTCTTTTTTTTTGTGGAAAATGAAGAGGAAATAAATACTTACGTATAGTTAGAGGGCAATTGTGTCAATAGATGGCAAAAGGGAGGATCTATATGTCTTTGTAGCTCCAATCCCATGGGATAGGATTATTACTTTAACACCTCCCCATGGGTTGGGTAATCCTGCCAAATGGGGGCATTATGAAACCCCTTGGATTAGCAATCCCAGACAGCCAAAAAGAAAAAAGAAAAAAAAAAAGAAAGAAAAAAAAAACATGAATTCTTCAATCCCCTCCACTTTGGTAGTCCTATCCCAGCCTTGAAACCTACCATCAAATATGCCCTGAAAATATGAATTATTTTGATACCTATTGATAAATGGATAAACCAATAACCCTGTCAATGTATTGTAGCGTCATTAACTCTTGAATAATTGTTGTAACAACCGCGAACGTAGCCTTAGTAATAAGGTGTCTTTATATGTGATGGTCTTGATTTGTTCTTTATCTCTTTTGATCTACATCACCTAGAATTTTCTGTATCACGGTACAAGAATATTGTGTGTGTGTGTGTGTGTATGTGAATAAGAAGTTAGAACACACTCTTTTAGAGGGATAGAAATATATGCGGATTGGGAGAGCAAGTGTTGCGGAAATGAGAATGTTGAGGTGGATGTGTGGTAAGACTAGACGAGATAGGATTAGAAATGAAACAGCCCGCGAGATGGTAAGTGTAGCACCTATAGAGGAAAAGTTGAGAGAGAATAGGCTAAGGTGGTTTGGGCATGTCTACCGTAGACCAGCAGATGTTATAGTTAAGAGAGCGGATATGATAGTTTTGGATAGAAACGCTCCAGGGAGGGGAAGACCTAAACTGACTTTAGATGCGGTAGTGCGCAAAGATTTGAATCTATTAGGTTTAAGTGAGCAGACAACTCTTGACAAAGCTCAATGGAGGAGAAAGATTCATGTAGCCGACCCCAAATGATTGGAACATAAGGCTAGGTTTGGTTTAGTTTGGTTTGGGAGAGTAAGTTACGGTCATATATATGTATCATGTATTATTTGTTATATATAGGTTGTGGTAGTTGCATAGTAAGTATGGGAGTAAATGAAGATGTCAATTAATAAAGGAGGAAATGCCCTCCTGGTAATTCATTTGCTTGGAACAAAGTTGGCAAAATAGAAAGTGAGAAGAAAAGAGAGTAAAGGCATTTCGGCCATGGAAAACTTTGTGTTCTTAATTTACTGATGTTGATCTTGAAGTGGGAATTCATATATTCAACCACCGTGATCGCAAATTGAGGTACTGGACGTATACAATATATTCTAAATCTCCAAATTGATTTTTATTCACCATCTCCTATTTGTACTCTTTTGTGATCATTGATCTTATTATCAACTCTATTTATGGCATCATATTTGTGACTTGTGGTAAATTATGTTTGTGCTGTTGATTATCACGGATCAAATTGCTACACTGGGCAAGCTCACAGAGTTCAGAGAATTAAATGAGATTTAATTTATTGCACCGAGGGAAATTATAATATTATTGGTTTATACAGCCTACAAGCATTTGTAATTTATTTTGATCCTGGTGGTGCTTGACATCATATTATTGAGATGAGCAGGGTACGAGACATAAGTTATTTGTTGGAAAGTTTGACTCGGTTGAAGTTGTGAATGACGTTCACTAATTCCGTTACGTCCTTTCATTGTCATCGTATTGTATCCTTCCCGTGTAGTTTACGTGACATGTACAGAGCAGCACAGTAGCGGCTGGAATTGAAATATTTGAAGGACTAGACAATAGTTTTAGAGAAACCATTATGTACCTAATTGAGGTTTTAGACCGGCTTTTTGTTTTGAGGATTTTAGGCATATCGTTATATTTTGCAGAATTGTATTTGGATGGAAATAGGGCCTGAAAATAGATAAAATTCATTATATTTACAGAGCTTTTATTGAAAAAATCCAGCAACACCATTGTATCGATCACTACAACCGCCACTCTAGAGTTTTTAGAGAGTTAGACTAGGCACTATGATGTGTTATTTGCCGCTTAAAAGTTAAATCATCTGTACTGTATTTATTTATTTATTTTTTTTGACTAAGCAATCTATAGCATGTTACCATGAGAATTTAATTATTTCATTGTCTTGGGTACCGCTGTAACACCCCGAATTATTTCAAAAATATTTGATACATATTTTGGAGTACTTATGAGAATATTATTGGATAAACCGAGACCGCGGTTAGTCTCAAGATAATTTATTGGAGTCATGGTAAAATTTTTAGAATTTTCTGAGGTAATATCTGGACTGCACGGTCGGAGCGGAGCTTGTTTCCGCTGTCGCGGGAGTTCCAGCCGCCTGCTGGAAGTGGAAATTTCTCAATTATGGGAGTGGGTCCTACCCCACCCCCTAAGTCGTCTCTTCTTTCTCTCTTTTTCTTCTTTTCTTTTGTTTTTCCTTCTTTCTTTTCATTTGAGTGGGAGATTAATCAGAGAAGAGAGAGAGAGAGGGAGAGAAAGGGAGAAGTGGGCAGAGGAAGAAGAGAAGAAGGAAAAGAAGAAGAAATAGAGGAAGGAGAAGGAGGATGGACCGAAAAATTGGGGAAAACCCAAATTAAGGTACGGATTGGAGTTTAATTTCCAAAATACTTGGGTTATGTTGTTTATTTGCAAATTGATCGAGTATTTTGCATCTCATAAGAATGATTTGGGGTTTGTTTTTACAAAATTCGTGGAAGAGAGTAAAGGTGTTCACTGACTGGTTTTGTGAAAAACCATATCTGCCATGATTTTTGGCGAATTTTAAGACAGAGTTATTGAAGTCGGAATCTTATGAAATTTTTACAGTAGATACCCACGGATGTTTTGTGTGTGGTGTAAAAATTTCAGAGTTTAATTCGAAGTACAGAAAATATGAAAATTCGTGAACCAATCTGCTGTCAGGCTCGTGTTTGTGAAGACAGCACTGTCATGTTCTGGGAAAACGATCATAACTTCTAGCGTGGGTATCCGATTGGCACACCGTCTTTTGATTATGAAACTAGACTCGTATACCTTCGAAACGATGTATGGGTTGTGCCTTAATTATTTCCAGAGAATAGCAGTTTTTAATTTGAAGTTGGGGAAAAATCTGTTTTGGGGAATTTTCAGCAAGTTCTGGGTTTGTGTGGAGGTTGTTTAAAAATAGTTACGGAGCTCAGAAAATTCTGAATTTTGGATATGATGATGAAGTGTGATTCTGGAGTTTGTGGTGAAAATTTCGTGGGAATCGGATAAGTAGATTAATTCTGAAAATTCATAGAGCGCAGCACTGTTGAGTTGTAGGATACATTTTCATGCATTTCACTTGCATTTGGGCATGAATTTTTGGTAGTGAGCTTATGGGTGATACATAATTGATGTCATAGGTGATGATACTGTAAGATGGTCGTGGTGACAGTTCTGGTGCATAGGGGTTAAGTCGATGGCGGAGTTGGTCCTGTTGTGACAGGTGAGAATGTACAGCCTCTATAATAAATAGAAATATGTAGTGTTTATGTGGTGTTTTCAAATGTGTGGTGTGATTATTGATGTTTTGAAAACTCTCCTTGTGATTTTTGTATATGTTAAAAATATTATGTTTGGACGGATTAAATGATTTTCAGTGATGGATCAAATGATTTTTGGTGGGTGAAAAGAGAATATTTTATGCCTCTTGTGCCAATGTTTAGTTTGCAAGGTTGGCAACTTGCATTCGTGGGCTGTGCCATCTGGCTGTGTGCCAGCATTTTAGCCAAAAAGTTACAAGGTTGGCATCTTGTAGCGTGGGCTGTGCCAATATTTTAGTTTGCAAGGTTGGCAACTTGCATTCGTGGGCTGTGCCAAATGTGAGCAGTGCAAGCTTAGTTCTTGCTTTCTGTGTGGGCTGCACCTACCATTGGTGATAAAGAATGGCCCTCGTCACCGCCACTATATGTGAGCCTGTGAGCGAGGTAACGGTACCGTCATAACTCCCGGTCGTGAGGTTGGCGACTCGTTGGCACATTGGGTAAATTGATTTGATATTATTTTATATTGTGAAAGAAAATGTGAAATATTTTGCAAAACCCGCAGAGGTGTGTTGATGAAATGGGCCGGTGGGCCGTGTTTTTGAGATGAGCCGAAAGGCTGTGTTTTTTAGATGGGCCGGTGGGCCATGTTTTGAGATGAGCCGGTGGGCTGCATTTTTGAAATAAATATGGTGGGCTGTGTTTTTGAGATAAAAGTGTGGGTGTGATGTTTAAAACTGTGATCCATCTGAATTGTTTAAGCAAATGTGTTGGTGTGTGTTTATGCTTCGATCCATCTAAATACTTATCATTTCCATTTATTATGTTGCTAACGTACATTCTCCTGTAACCTTTTTGGTTGCAGATTCTCAGTTGAGCTAGACGTCGGTCCACTACAGTGCCAGGGTGTCAGTCAGGTGTTCATAGAGGTTGAGTTTTATAATTCTGTCAGTTAGAGGGTGTTGTAGAATGACTTTATAATGTGAGGTTGGTGTGGTTCAGTACAAGTCTAATATGGTTGACTGTACAATTGATGTGGAGGTGTGAACACTTGTTTATTTTTATTGGTTCTGCTGCGAGCTGTAGTCTAATTTTGAGTATTATTTTCATGAGAAGCCGGAAAGGCGTACAGGTGGTGACAGGTGTCATGTCACTTTGTACAAGTTTTATTTTGCCAGGGTGGGGTGTTACAACCGCTACGTGATGTCCAATATTTTTATGCACTACATATATACTAGCCCCACATAAATATGTAATGGATAAAGGTGTTGAGCATTACGTGGTAGTGCCTCAAGACCATAGAATAATTGGTCTCTTATTACACTATGAGCTATGAGAAGGGGACAAGGCAGGCCAAAAGTATTTGGAGCCTAGCATCTCCAACAGGCTCAACAAATGGAGCCTGTTAGCTTTAATAGCTAGTCCAGAGCATTTTCTTCACTCTAACAGGCTAGCTATTCCACTAGCTATTTTACAGTTTTTCAATTCCACTAGCTACATGTAGCTAGCCGGCTCCCCTAGCCTCTCTTATTAACCGAGTAGAGAGTAGTGTTGGAGTGTGGTGTGAAAAAGAGACTAGGCAAAATAGAATTAATACTTTTTTAATATTTTTGGCTCTTTACTCTGCCTAGCAGTGTTGGAGATGCTCTAAGACCATCCACAACAAGGCTCCACAAATTTTGAGCCAAAAAAATTACTGAACAGTGTTTTATTTACTCACGTCCCTTTCAACACTCCAACAATACTACCTATATTACCTCTCTACTATTAAAATACTATTTTTTACTTTTCAAAATAATATAATATATAACCCATATATACATACAACCCCATATATACAAACAAAACCCAGATTTCCATTCAATCCAAACACCCAGATTTCAATCCATCTCTGCCGACCCAACGCCCAGATTTCCCATTAGCTTTTGATTTGAAAACAACTTTTGAGGCCTCTTGATCGCTGTGATTCGGGCACGGTGTGCAATCCAACTCAGAAGCTGTGCAATCCTCTTCCGGCGAACCCAGATAAGGGGAGAGATGCCGCCGTCGAACTGTTGCTGCAATCTCGCCGTCGACAAACCCATATATATACGAAACCCAGTCTGCCATGGACAAACCCAGTCCACGATCTCGCCGATCTGTTGCTACGGGAGAGAAGGGGAGAGAACTGTTGCTGCGTGCAGAGAGAGGGGGTGAGGGAAAAAATGATTAAAAAATAACTTGGGAGTGAACAGTGGCTCAACAAATGGGGTGGGATTTAGGGAGCAACTGTTCACTTTGGTATTTTGTTCACTTGTTTAGGGAGCCTCTTGGAGGCTGTTTTTGGGGTTTGGCTCAACAAAATAGAGATAGAGAGGGGTTTGTCGAGGCTCTTGTGGTTGCCCTTAGGCTCAATTGTAAAGTGGGGCCCCAAATTGTCAAGGAAGACCCTGAGCATACTACATATTGATGTCCTCTGAAATCCATCACTTAGAGCATCTCCTACCCATCTCTCACTCTTTCTCCATTTTGGAGACTTAAAAAATTATATTTTATTCAAAAAGCAAATATGGAGAATGAACAACTCCAATCCCAATTCTCCATTTTTCATCTCCCAAATTTTCCTCCAAAATTTTGCTCCCAAAATTCCTTTCCAATGCTTTTCCCTTCAGTAATGGTAGCATTACACCACTAGTAATATGATGCAAGTGCAACTAGATTTTTAATTTACTTTCTGTGCTCCATAATTTCAATTTTTTTATGAACAAAAAAAAAATTATGAGAGTTGAAATGGTTTGAATTTTTTTTTAAAGTTATTTCAAAGTGTATTTATACCTATGTAATATTAGGCTCATTTTGAAGATACTATTAATATCTTTTCAATGATATAAATTTTATAAAAATTGAGTGTATAATTTAAAAGTTATATGTCATTCAAGAAAATTTAGTAAAAAGAAATTAGGATATGGTTGGTATTATAATTTGTTATCAACACATCCAAAGGATAAAATGGTGATTTTAAGTAAAAATGGAGAAATGGAGATGGGTCTCCATTTGGTGGGAGATTCTCCAAATATGGAGAATGAGAGTTGGGTCTCCAAAATGGAGAACCCAAATGGAGATGGGTTGGAGGACATGAATTCTCTAAAAGAGAAATTTGGTTCTCCAAAATGGAGATTTGGAGATGGGAAGGAAATGCTCTTAGAGTACTGGTACTCTTACTTCTGAAAAATTAGAGTGCCCTCCCAAGGCCGGCCCAGGCCTCAAGGCCTTTCATATACTTTACTAGCTAGCACACAAGATAAACAGTAAATCAATCTAAGAAGAGAACATATATGGTAATAAGATAGGTAAGATAAATTTTCGAAAGTATTGATCACTAAAAGAATGTAAAAAGTATCCCTTAAACATCACCATTCTTGCATTTTTAGCGGTAGAAGTAATAATTACACTGGGACACGCTTATAATACTCCCTACAAAATTTGGGGCCCCTCGTTTTCAAAAAAAAAAATTGCTTATTTTTAGCAGCAGAAGTAATAATTACGCTGGGACACACTTATAATACTCCCTACAAAATTTGGGGCCCCTCGTTTTCAAAAAAAAAATTTGCTTATGCCAGGGATGGGTCTGACTATACTCTTTCACTATTATTCTATAGCCATCTACATGGAGCACAGATTTGGCTGAAGATATTAAGTGGAAGAGGTCAATATTGTAGTCAATTTAAATTATACTAATAGTTTTCCCTTTTTGCATGCTTTGCATGATACACACACTTAGTCAAAATAAGCCTGCTGTAATATCATTCACAATTTTAATAATGTAAATCCAGCTGTACCGACCTTTTTGGTACCGACCACACACAGACAGTGCCGGGGACCCCTTTGTGGGTCCCCAAACAGTAAATTCAAACTGTTGATTCATCTCAAAATCGAACTCCGAGTGGGCCCACGTGAGAATTGCTGCCATCGGATGGCCCTATGTACTCGATCCAAAATCACCCGATTTCATTCAGTTGTTATTTAATGAAATGGGTGATTTTGAATCGAGCACATAGGGCCGTCCGATGGCAGAGATTCTCTAGTGGGCCCACTCAGAATTCGATTTTGAGATGAATCAACGGTTCGAATTGACCTTTTGAGACCAACAAAGGGATCCCCGGTACCATCTGTGCATGATCGGTACTCGCCCGGTCTGTACGTATAGGACGGTTGATTTAATAGAAGCGGTGTGGCGGTAGTAGTTGGACGGTTCTCTCTTTTTGACCTGGTGCTTTCTTTTCCCATCTCTCATATAAAAAGACCAAGGCTACATAATCTGTTTCCCTCATAATTAAGCTGCAGCATCGATATTTGAAGCTAGCTACCTCCTCAATCCTCAAGATTGTTACATCTTCCTTGAGGTACGTACTCTCTTCCTCCCTCCCTCTCTCTCTCTCTCTCTCTCTCACCGTCTCTAAAAGAATTTGCATGCTTGTAAGGATATCACGTCGTATGCGACTTGATATCCGTAATGCTCTATCACAATCGTTTATCTCAATAATTGATAATGCGGGTTTTAAGTAAACTCTTCTATAGAATATATAGTTAAAACTCAGGTGTTCTTGGAGGATTAGGATGCGTGCCTGATATCGCCATTAATGTTTGGCAACGTAGTACTGTTTTTGAGAAATAGTTTGCCAACCTGCAGATTTTCGAAACTGTTAAAAAAAAAGGGTATCTGTCCGATTATATGATAACGCTCTGAAAAAAACAAAGAAGCTGAAAACAAAAACAAAAAAAAAAGGATGGAAAAAATAACCTGGTAAAAAGCTTACCAAAATAGTTATTTACGGCTTAAAAGTTTTTAGCTTATTTATTTTTTCGACTTTTTCGGCATTCCAAATGTCGAAAAAGAAGAACCTATGTACAAACATGGTGTAATATGGTCGGTGGCATAAGATTATGATTTTTTTAAAAAAAAATTGGTACATTATTTGATTTAATTAACTAATCATTTTTAGTAATTCATTTCTAGTAATTCCGCTAACTGTGAACTTATGAATGCAGATATCTAGCAAAGCATCTGAGTATTTACTAAAAGGAAATAGAAAATGTGGAAGCTAAAGATTGCTGAAGGCAATGGTCCATATTTATTTAGCACCAATAATTACGTTGGTAGACAAATTTGGGAATTCGACCCTGATGCTGGGACGGCCGAAGAGCGCAAAGCAGTTGAACAAGCTCGAGAGGAGTATAAGGTCAATTTTAAAAAGGACCGGTCCCGAGCCTTGCCCTGTGCTGATCTTTTAATGCGGATGCAGGCAAGTACAAAGGTCCCGTTTGTTATCGCTACCAAACGGGACCAAACTCAATTTCATATTCCAACTATAAAAAATAATTCAACAACTCGCCATTTGAGATTTGTGATAAATAGGAATAATTTCGTCGCTATTTTTTTTTTTTTAGTAAAAAGCATTCTTTTTCTGTCCTGTACAATTACAAAACTAAATTGCATTCACCAGTTCTTATTTGGTTCTCTCTTAAATAAATAAAAAGAAATAGTATGATTATAATGACGACAATAAATATTCATTTCCCTTGATTTACCATAAAATTGTATTTTTTTTTTTTTTTTTACAGCTCAAAAAGGAAAACAACAATATCGATTTGAGTATACCACCAGTGAGATTGGGGGAGACAGAAGACGTGAACTATGAAGCAGTGACCACTTCTGTGAGGAAAGCCATTCGATTAAACCGTGCAATCCAATCAAGGGATGGGCACTGGCCTGCTGAAAATGCCGGCCCCATGTTTTTCACACCTCCCCTTGTAAGTCAATAATTTCATAATCTCTCTCTTTATATAAGTATATATATGGATTCGTTCCGTAGACCAATATTTAGCACAACATACGGACGACGTCACCAGAATTATTATATATATGGGTTCGTTCTGTGGACACAATATTTACCACAACATACGAACCACGTCACTAGAATCCGTTTGAAAAGACAGAAGACCGAGTCATCGGTGGATTTACTATTGTTACAAATTTTAGTTGAATATTACTGTTAGTATTGACCCAATTACTATTGTTACAAATTTTGCGCAGATAATCATCTTATACATTAGTGGAGCAATCAAAACGATTCTAACACCAGAGCACAAAAAGGAGTTGATTCGATATATTTATCTTCATCAAGTAAGTTCTAATTCAATTCCTATGGATCTCTGATGTATAGAAAATTCGCACTGGTTAAGGTGTCGGTAAACTGGGCCGGACACCTTGTTATGAAAAAAAAAAAAGGAAAATTCACGTTGCTACAATGTGTGTCTAAGCAATGGCGGCAATGTTTACTGTGTAGAACGACGATGGGGGATGGGGATTCTATATAGAAGGCCACAGCGCCATGATTGGTTCGGCACTTAGCTATGTCGCGTTGAGATTGCTAGGAGAAGGGCCCGACGGTGGAGAAAACGGGCCGATGACCAAAGCCCGGAAGTGGATTCTTGACAATGGTGGTGCAACTGGAATTCCTTCCTGGGGAAAGACCTATCTTTCGGTATGATTTTGACAACTTTCTTTCGAGCTTCGATGAAATTATTCGGGAATATATTCACTCTTCCTAAGATAAAATTGATGGATT
The DNA here is from genome assembly GCA_020921065.1 of Vaccinium darrowii. Lineage (NCBI taxonomy): Eukaryota > Viridiplantae > Streptophyta > Magnoliopsida > Ericales > Ericaceae > Vaccinium > Vaccinium darrowii. The sequence continues at coordinate 27,813,968 of CM037161.1, read as the reverse complement.
GTATTGAATGCCTCCTTTGCAGGTGCTAGGTGTGTATGAATGGGCAGGCTGCAATCCATTGCCTCCAGAGTTCTGGCTTTTCCCTTCAGTTTTGCCTTATCATCCAGGTAAATTTGCAATCGTGTTTTCCTACAGTGTCTGTCAAATTAGTATTGTGTAGCCTGGTTTGATCAAAATGGATTACTGTAAACAGCGAAAATGTGGTGTTATTGTCGCACAACTTACATGCCCATGTCGTATTTGTATGGAAAGAAATATCACGGGCCGATCACTGATCTAGTCAAGTCATTGAGACAAGAAATTCACACCAAACCCTATGAGGAAATCTGCTGGAACAAAGCGCGACATGACTGTTGTAAGGTTGGTAAAATCTACTGTTGATCCTTTCTGTCTTGTGATTCACGTATAAGTGAAAAAAACTACTGTAACAACCATCTGACCTGCTAACTTTTAGCCTAATCACGTGACTCAAAAAGTTAACCTAAGGTTATATAGTAGCTCGCGGGGTTTCATTATATGTTATAACACTTTCTGAAATCCCACCGATGTGGGACTTTAATGGGGTATCACAATTCTGATATGTTCATCCCTAATGCAGGAGGATCTCTACTACCCTCATAGCTATAAACAAGACTTGCTTTGGGATGGTCTTCATTACTTGAGCGAGCCGATTATAACCCGTTGGCCCTTCAACAAGATAAGAGAAAGAGCAATGCAGAAAGCGATTAAGTACATGCGTTATGGAGCAGAGAGTAGCAGATACATCACCATTGGATGTGTAGAAAAGGTAATTAATTAGCCTGAAGTCGATTGTAAAAAATCCATTTGAAATAGACTACAAAAAAATGGATGTGAAATCGTTCGTGTTGCAGAGTTTGCACATGATGTGTTGCTGGGCAGAGGACCCAAATGGCGACGAGTTCAAGTACCATCTTGCCAGAGTTCCGGATTACTTGTGGTTGGCCGAAGATGGAATGAAAATGCAGGTTTGTTTTTTGTTAGGACAACCTGAATTCTGGTTTTGTCATTCTTTCCATTTAGAGATCGTCGCTTATAATGAAAAATTTGATGTTCCATTGGAGGCTAAACTGTCAATTGATTCGGTTTTTTCATTTCAGAGTTTCGGTAGTCAGATATGGGATTGTGCTTTGGCAACTCAAGCAATTATGGCCAGCAATATGGCTGATGAGTACGGCGATTCGCTAAAGAAAGCTCATTTTTACATCAAAGAGTCACAGGTTATTTCCTATCCATTGATATGCATGTATGAGTACATTCAAACGACAAAAACACACACAATTATGTGTATGGTAAAATTATAATTTAGCTGTTTACACTTTTACATTGAAGGTCAAAGAAAATCCAGCTGGGGATTTCAAGAGTATGTATCGGCACTTCACGAAAGGATCATGGACTTTCTCCGATCAAGACCAAGGTTGGGTTGTTTCGGATTGCACCGCGGAATCACTCAAGGTAATCTAGATCTGTGTTAATCATTACTATATACTTGGAGCAAAAAAGAAATTTATTGTTGCCATAACCAAAATTTTTCTTTTGAGTGCAGTGTCTGCTTTTACTTTCTCAAATGCCCTTTGAAATTGCTGGAGAAAAAGCCGATGTCGAGCGATTGTATGATGCTGTAAATGTGTTGCTGTACTTACAGGTAGTGTATACGGATCATGTTGCTCGTGGTTATTTATAAGCTTATTTTACAACTTGGTAATTTATCTAACTTCTCTCTTCTCTTAGAGCCCTGAAAGTGGTGGGTTCGCGATATGGGAGCCGCCAGTTCCACAACCATACTTACAGGTAAATTTTTAGTTCTACAAAGAAATTATAGTCACGAGACTCCTTTTACACTCGTTCTTGCTACAAAAATTCTAAAACATAAGTAGTCTTTTCTTTCTTTGTTCGCTTTTAAATCTACGACACCATTGAAACAATGTGATGCTTTGTGTAATCCTTTTACGACGTTTTAAATTTTTCAGGAGTTGAATCCTTCAGAACTCTTCGCTGACATTGTGGTCGAGAAAGAGTAAGAACTTCAACCATTTTTTTTTTTTTCCTATTTATCTTCATAGATTATGAACAATGGTTAGTTTTAGTCCATATGACTAACAATATGAATCTTCTTAGGCATGTTGAATGCACTGCTTCGATAATCCAAGCTCTCGTGACATTCAAACGCTTGCACCCAGGCCATCGAGAGAAAGAAATAGAAACCTCATTAACGAAAGCAATTCGTTTTCTAGAAGAGAAACAATGGCCTGATGGTTCTTGGTGAGTTTTGTAATGGCTTTCTTTTGGACTTACTATTATCTGAGCAAATACTAGTATTTTGGGAACACATACGTAAAACGACTCTAACACGTCCAATAACCCTGTTGGCAGGTACGGATACTGGGGAATTTGTTTCATCTATGGCACATTTTTCGTTCTTGGAGGGTTGGCTTCGATAGGAAAGACGTACGATAACAGTGAAGCAGTTCGTCGAGCTGTTGGATTTTTGCTTACAACACAAAATGAAGAAGGGGGTTGGGGTGAAAGCCTTGAATCATGCCCATCTATGGTAACTCCAAGTCTCCAACACCTCAATGATATGGTGCACGATTCTCGATGAATTTTCCGTGCTCATGTTTTATGTTTTATCGAAACAGAAATATCAACCGTTGGAAGGGAATCGAACGAATCTGGTACAAACATCATGGGCTATGCTGGGACTTCTTTATGGTGGACAGGTTAGTCTTGAAATCTTTTAGTGTCGAATTCCTTATTCGCAAGCCGTAAGAAAATAAGTTCTAGATCGGAAATATTTGCAAGTGTTTCGTGTCTTCTTTACTAATATCTTCCTTTTTCCAGGCTCAAAGAGATCTCACACCATTACATAAAGCAGCAAGGATTCTAATAAACGCGCAAATGGCCGATGGCGATTTCCCTCAACAGGTGATTTGCAAAGTACTCTTGCATGCCAAGAAAGATTGTGGAAATATTACCAAAGTTAAGTGTTATACAAAACTTCCTGTCTGATCTTTTCTTTTCTTTTTGTTCGTCCTGAAATAGGAAATCACCGGTGTCTACATGAAGAACTGCATGCTACATTATGCACAATACAGGAATATATTCCCGATGTGGGCGCTTGGAGAATATCGGAAACGCGTTTGGCCGTCTTCCTAGAAAGTATAAACTCGGGTTCCATGACTGAAATTCCAAGAATGGAAGCACAGTTCACCTCTAACATAGTGTGGATTCATGAATTCTTTGATCCATATATCTATTTATGAGTTACAAAAAGAAAGTCCTCTGTATTTTTTGTCAATGATGTATTCTTTTCATTATATTCATTGTGTAGGTAAAATCTCCTGTATCAACAAGCCATCAAAAGAGAGAATCATTTCATCTTTTATGTTGACAAAAAATCTATAAATGAACAAGAAATCGCTGTTGATACTATATTTGCATAAACACTCATGGCCCCTTCTCATGACCACGGAATATGGGAATTTATAAGTTTCGTATAATTATGAGTGATATGTGATTTGTGCCCTTAATCAAGATAAGTTTTTTCTGCTTCGAGTTCCCCCGGAAAAAAGTTAGGGGTGCAAACGAGTCAAGTTGAGCCCGCAACGAGCCGAACCCAGTTCATCTACTAAACGAGCTGAAACCAGACAAACGAGTTGAGTTTTGGAGTGTTGAGCTCGGGCTCGTTTACTTAACCAACCTAAAACTCGAACTCGATCTACTCGCAAGCGGCTCGGTTCGTTTTGTAGCCCTAGAAAAGGTCACCAAAATAACATAATCCTGCGTGCTTCTGGAGTTGTTTTACCGAAATCAATCATCATTAGGTAGAAAAATATTAAGAGCAAAGTGAATGCTTATAAATCACCAGGAGTCGCATCTCTCATGAAGATCTCATTGCCGACCATAATGACAAATTTGGCCGAAAGAAGTACCAAAAATGCATCTAGTCCACAAGCTCCAAAAAAAAAAAACCCTCAAAAAAAAAAAAAAAAAAACCGACAAATTTTCCATCCTTTCAGTTGTGACTTTTGACAGATACAACATTGACCAATTCAATCCATTTCTTATTTCGAATCTATGATTGGTCTTTGTGTGTCAAAGCTTAGGACGCTTTGTTTTTTGGCAATGGTAAGGATTCAGAAGAGTTATCTTTGATAATTAACCCGAAAGTGAAATCAGTGGTTTATATTCATTTTGGTGTTTATCTGAATCACTAATCTCACTTTCGAGAAAATTTTAGGGATACTTGGCGTTTTCCTTTTTCTTCTTTTTCGAGAAAAAAGTAGCCTATGGTTAATTCAAGGTGGTCGAATAGCGCACCCAGCTCAAAAAATTCGAAAGGAATCAATCTCACTGTTCGCTAATGTTTTAGATATGAAATCTTCCAGAATCAACTCTTGAGGTGCCGGTCTATACAGGACTACCCCAGGCCCCTCTATGGGCTTAAGTAGCCTATTATGCTAAGGTCCCGTTTTTTTTATCGACTTTTTCGATTTCTTGCTCAAAAAGTCTCAAAAGTCTCTCTCCACTAAAGTCTCAAAAGTTCAAAAATATGCAATAAGATAAACAACTTCATTTTTGTCGACAACTTGAAGACAAAAAAGTCACGTGAAACACATCCTAAAGACTATGCTTTAGTGCAGGGCTTCCGTACTCTCTTCCAAAATATTACAACCAGCTGGCTGGATCTATTTGTGGTTTGAGATCATTTTCACAAAAGTGCTTTACCCCAATCTTTTATTTTTCCAAAGGCCAGGATTATTCAGATCGGCTTAAGCACTCCTCGATTAATTCTCTTCCCAATTCAGTCAAACGATACGTCAGGACTAAGAAATTCACAAGAAATTATTTGCTTACGGCTGTCAGCCTGACCACAAAAATCAAACCTTAGTCAACAATGTGAGGAGCAAACTCACCAATCAATCGAACAAATTCTTGAATAATGATACAGACACACCATTTCAGCCACACTCTACCATACCCTCACTTACATGTGGGTGGTCCCCACACCTATATGTGAGTGAGGATGTGATAGAATGTGACTGAAAAGATGTGTCTTTATCATTTTTGCAAATTCTTTCACCTTTACCCCAATCAAAATACGAAGTGTTAGAAATCTCAAAATAAAGAGGGGTGGGCCCATCCATAGACAAGGACAACATCAAACATGCAAGTTGCAAAAGTTGCAACCACATAGGCCTAATTTGGCCTAAAAGTGGTTTTTGGATTATTGGTTTTTTTGATTTGTCTTTATTCAATTTTTTTTTGCATTTGTTAGTTTCGCGTCAAGATTTTGTGGTTTCTGGATTCCTCTCGGCGAGACGAATCTAACGAGTATAAAATTATGGTCAAAACTCAAAACTTTTTGAATAAAGCCAAAATAGGTGGATTATTAGAGAATAATCCACCTATTTTGGCTTTATTCAAAAAGTTTTGAGTTTTGACCATAATTTTATACTCGTTAGATTCGTCTCGCCGAGAGGAATCCAGAAACCACAAAATCTTGACGCGAAACTAACAAATACAAAAAAAAATTGAATAAAGACAAATCGAAAAAATCAATAATCCAAAAACCATTTTAGGCCAAATTAGGCCATAGGAGGTGAGATATTGGTGCCAAACTTAAAATATTACTTCCTATCTATCTTTTATCTAGTCTAGTAAAAGTAAGTAAGGTTTGTGGCCATTTGATTTCAATGTCACACAATATAATATTGTCCACCTATGGAAAAAGTATTTTAGTAATGCCCCATTTTTATTATAAAAAAAAGTATGAAATAGTGAACAATGAATCTTTATTATTAAATTAATATATTAGTTAGTTAAGTTGGCAACTTGTATTAAACATTAACCTACTCACAATTGACGTGCTGCTTTTTTTTTTTTTTTACTACATTGTAGACAGTAGTTTTTTTTTTACTACATTGTAGACAGTAGTGAGGGGTTGGAGAGAAATTAACAGATTAACAAACAAAGAGAGTTCCATAGCTTTCTATAAACTCGAACTCCAGACCTTCTTATTTAAAGTCAGGGGATAAAACCGCATAGGCTAAGAACCATATCTTTTTTGTGCTACTTATTGCATTTTACTCATTCCGTCCCAAAATTTTGGTCCACTTTTATTTTTTCAATTCTCTTTTTTATTGTCTATATCTTTCAATTTATAATATTTTTTAAGATTTCAAAAAAAATTGTGTAATAAAACTAATTGAGATCCATCAAATAAGATTCACATTGCACATATAAAGTCTTATATATTACAAGATATAAATCTTCTTTTTTTTATCAAGTTGGAATAATAACATGGACTAAAATTTTGGGATAGAGGGTTTTCGCCTTACACTTAGTAGATGTATATTGTGTACCGTTCTCGTTATAAATTCAATTAGAATTTCTTGATTACAATTCAAAAGTTAATTTTAATTTTCAATTTTTTTAGATTAAGATATGGAGGGCCCCATGTTTGGGATTTGATTCTGGCCCCCAAACTTCATGAGCCGGCTCTGTCTATAAAGGTTATTAAGCTGAAACACCTTGAGTCTGGACCCGGGGATTAAGTGCGATGCACCGTGACAGAACAACATTCCATTTGTTCAAAAGTGTTTTCAATGGTCCGGATTCACATATGCTTTCTTACTAGTCAAAGTGTTTTATTACCGGTAATAAAGTTCCAACAAATCTGGACCATTAATTTCGAAGATGAACGACTATGATATGTGATATACGGTACCGCGGCACCATCCCTGCTTCCCCAGTCTACCATTAAGATAGTCCTCAACTGTAGATTTTGAGAATCAATCCGTGAAATATTTAATTTGCACTATAAATGTAGCTTGATAGAAAAAAATAGTTTCATTTGTTAAATCGAAATGAGCAAGCTGTATCCCATTGAACCAAAATAGAAATTGTTACCTATTGAGTCAAAGTGAGACAAGTGTGTACTTTTTTTAAGATGGGGCAATTGGTTAAATGGCCAATCTGGAAAATATTAGTATTTTGTAGAAGCAAGTGGCAACTCTTTCCTTTGAAAACTGTACAAGAATTAATTTTTAATGCGTCGACAAAACTTCCGAAATCTGAGGACCAAATTAAGAAACTTGGAATTTTGCAGGGTCAAAGCAAAAATTTAATGATACAATTTGTGCAACACCCTTGATACCGTAAATTGTCACGTGAATATATCATACAAAGATACTTCAGAATTGTACTTTTTGTTATATTTATTCATGTGAATTTTTGTATTTAATGATTCACACAAAATATGCTAATATTGTGACAATCAACATGGGAAAAATGTGACGATATGGATGAGAGTGCGAAAATTAAATTGATGCACCGTCTGATAAAAAAATAAATAAACAAATTACTAAATCAAAATTTATTTTGGCACTCCTCTTTGTCATAATATATATTTATACACACACCACGGACCAAGTATGAGATCCCTTACTTTCCTTCCGTGCAAACCTCCCATTTCCCTCTCAAATTTTGATGATTCAGACTGTTCAATGTATTTAAAACATGTTTTTACGAGTTCGTGTGAGGAATCACAAAAAGAAAAATGACCGGAAAGGACTTGATCCAAGCAATTTTTCATAAAAAATGTATCAAGTCCTTCTCCTGGTCATTATATATATGCAAATCCTTGTTTTTTGTTCTTTGAAATAACAAAATTGCATGTTTCTTTCCCAAATAGGGAAAGGATCCTCCCCAATCCATGAAAATAGACTTGATGATTTAATTCATCAATTTTCAGGTTCTTATGGGCACACTTTGACGATCCAAACTGTTCACATTTTAGAGTTTAACGACGAGAGCATCCACCATATTACAAATTACGCTAATCAAATACCCTTTGATATGCATTTATTATGAAACAAAGGGATTACAATATTGGATAGGAATCCTTTGTGCTCATTTCTCACAAGATAAATGTGTTTCAAAACACATTAACATGTATTCAATCAACTTGATTTTGCTATGGTAAATCTTTTCGACGAGCACTAAAATGTAAATGGTATGATCACTAAAATAAACACACAAAAAAGACCAAAAAGTACGTAAATTGATGGAATCCTGAAAAATTGGATAGAAAATGATCTTTTTACTAACAAATAACAGCTCGCCCATCCCAATTTGTGTCTCGAACTCCAGACCTTCTCCTAACCAAAGCTGCCATAACCAAAGATCTTATCAATGATTTTTTCTTGATTTGTGCTTGTCAAATCTTTCCATAAAATCTGTAGCAATCTGTTCTACATCAAGATTTCCTGTGATATAGTGTAAAAATTAGTGATTCAGTGTTAGATTAATTATTAATTTCACTTTGACCAGTATGAAACCAATTTGGAGTCAAGCCATTTTAGAACCAAATTTGCCTTCACACTCAAAATTCTATTTTTTAGTTAATTATTAATTTCACTTTGACCGGTATGAAACCAATTTGAAGTTAAGCCATTTTAGGACCAAATTTGCCTTCACGCTCAAATTTCTCTTTTCTAGTTCCAAATTATTGGTATAACACCCCAAATGACTATCATTGAGCTTACTCTCACAAATTGAGATGGATGGAGTAGTAGTATTCTATTTTATGGATGCTTTGGCAAAGCACAATAAATTAGGAATATAAATATATTACTTCTACTATTGACCAAGGTTCGATTCTTGGAGTCGGACTGCAAGTAAGTAATTTTTTGTGAATTCTCTAGTCTTGGAGTTGATGCCTGACTTTGACGAAACCAAAAAGGGAATTAGTTAAGGAGCTTATAAACTGGACCGATCACACAGGATGTCAAACCAACATATTACTCTACTACGGCCTTGTTCAGTTGTCAAGAAAGTTTGGGAAAATCAACTTTCCCAAAACTTTTAGGGTGTTCAATTACCAGGAAAATAATGGAACCCACAAAAAGATTTTTCCCACTAGGACTCACTTTCTCTCAAAATGTATGTAAAAAGGAAGGAATTATGTGTCCTAGAAAAATTTGCTCCCGCCAATTACTCATTCTTGGAAAAATCCTTTGTCAAATGAAAACTCATAGAAAAGTAAATTATCATTTCCTTTACTTCGCTTCATTTCACTTTTCTGAGTATTAACTTTCTCACGTAACATTCTTGGCAAATAAACAGAGCCTACAAGTAAAGAGAAAAAAAGAGATCACCATACATCTTTTTGTAATAAATACTCCATTCGTCTCAATTTGTTGGTCTTGTGTAGGTTTTAATAAATTTTTTAATTTGTTCATATTTTTCAATTTATAATAATTTTAGAGATTTAAAAAAATTATAGTAAAAGTAATTGATTGTTGCTAAAATCTCCTCCCCATTTCATTTGCTAAAATCATCCACTTGATTTTAACAAATTTCTATTTTAGCAAATGGAAAACCAAGTCTGAAATTCACACCGGACAAACAATTTAGAACGGAAATAATATGCAAGATAAAAGGTGAAAGGGCGCTGAGCTGTGTACAACTCAACAGTGTTGGTCCGTACACTGCTTTTTCCCCACTCCATCAGTTCCCTCCCACCAATGGAGTCGCTGGGTCGATGGAGTGTACAAACAGATTCCCAAGAGTAGAGTAGCGCTCGTTTTTAACCCCCATTCTTTTGTCGTCTTCGTTATCATCACCTCCTCTCTTCCTCTCACTAGAACTCTCTCTCTCTCTCTCTCTCTCTCTCTCTCTTTGCTGAAGAAAAATTAGAAGAGAAACAACAAGGTAAAGCCAAGTTCCTCAAAAAATTCAAGAGTATAAAACTCAACCCATTTTTTATGTTGCTCCAAATGATGTGGGTTATTTTCGATTTTTGTTTTTGTTAATCCCTTCCGAATTCACGGTGTATGACCCTATCGCTGTGTTTGGTTGGTGAGAAAACTGAAGAAAAGAGCAGAAAATGATTCTGAGATTTTGCATGCCCTCTAATCAATCTCGCAAGAAAGAAGGAAATGGTACCCAAATTTTTTTTTTGGTTGATTATATGTAGGTGAGTTTTGCTTGGTTTCTGGAACCTAGAACAAAATGGGTAATGCAGATTGTCAAATTTTCTGTTTCTTTTCCGTTACTGTTCAACTCCGGTTTCTCAGCAGCCAAACAGGGTTATTAGTTTGTTTCTAGTTTCTTGATTTCTTGATTTAGGTACTGTACTCAGTATTTTGGGCAACCTATTTGTTTGAATCTTTTCTGTTTACGACCACTACATTTATAAATGAAACGGTTGAATGGAGCTCTTTCACTTTTTCTAGTTAATACAAGCAGAAAGAAAAAAGAACACTTCCAGTCTGTCTTTAATAAGTGCTAGAATTTGAAATTTTGAAACGAAAAGCATCCTTTGATAGAAGCCTGCTTTAATTATTTCAATGCTTTTACTCTGCAGTAGTTTGTCTATAGGAACATTGTAAGTTGTTGACGAAGTTTAGTTATCAAAGAAGAACTGTTTTATTTTCTGATTCAGAAACTTGGAATTGAGGAACAATAATTTTTACATTTTTAGAACTTCCCACTTTTGAATTTACTACGTCTCTTTTAATGGTAATTTTGGTATCTTTTTAGCTTCCCCCCTTAATGTTTAAAGTTTGTACCAATAAGGTAGGGATAGGATGATGGCAGAAATATGGAACTAATTTTGCAACGAAAGACCCTCCCGCAGAAGAGGCCACAGCAAACACTAAATAATGGTCCATTGCTAGAAGCAACATTCCTCACCCAGTAAGCATTTCACCATGTCAAGGCATGCTCGCCTTCCTCCCCGTTGCCCCTTTCAAAAGAAAAGTACAGCTCACTCGATTTATGACCCTCTATCTCCTAGCTCATGCAAAGAGTTGTACCCTCGACACCAAAAATCCATATCACAAAGCTCCATCCTAGAGGAGCAGCCAGAATGGCTCGACGACCTGTTGGGTGATTCGGACACCAATACAAAAGGGACACTCCACCGGCGATCAGCTAGCGATTCAATGACCCTCTTGGATGACCTTGTTTCACTTAATGATGATGCAAGTTCAGTTTCCAGTGAAACTGGTAGTGGTTTCGAGTCAGGTTGTATGTACGGTCCTAATTCCCCTCGGAGCAAAGGGAAATTTACCTTTCCAGAGAATACCATGGTTTCAGCATTATCAGATTGTCTTTTTCAAAACCCTGTGGAGTATTTAGATGGCGGTCTTTGTGCTTCTGGAATGGTGCATTGTGAAGTGCAAGATGGAAGAGGCTTAGCTGGGGAGGCCAATGCAGAGACAAAGACAGATAAAAGGTGGGGGTCACGTCTCACATGCTTCCCTCAGCCTATTGTTGTTCTTTATTTGTTTTCCATTGGTTTATATTTCTTGGTCTTGTAATTATGTCTCAATGGGAGGTTTTCTCAGCAAGTCCTCATAGACTCGGTTTTTCTGCATAGCCAGAACTTCCAACATGTAGGGTAAGTAGATGAATGAAATAAAGCTTTTATCATCATGTTGGTACTTTCCTCCTCATATCTTCTATGCATTTCAACTTTCTTGTGGTTCAAAAAAAAAACTTTCTTGAAAGTTAGGTGTCTGCATTTGGTTCTTAACCGTCTATTGTACCCAATTGGCAATTTGTGAGCATTCTCCTTCCAAAGACTTGCTAATAGATAAGACTAACAAGGAGTGATAAACTTGGTATTTAGATAGTGTGAATGATAGTGTTTCCAATGCCAACATAAAGGCAGTTAAAAGGTTAGATTTCTGGATTCATATGCTTTCTTTGCTTATTGGTGCGGTATTCTATTTTCTTTTGATTAATTTTCCTGGTATGTCATAATTATTGTGAATTGGATGTTGTCATCAACTGTTCATAGACTTGGCACTTCTATGTACCTTCAACATGTGAAATGCCTAATTTCAGAGCTGTATGGTCAATTTGTGCAGTGTTGTGATTCTGATTTAGTCAGATGATTCCCTAACAGGATGTTCTTGTGAAGCTTGTACTCCGTATGGTGGTTTTTCCCTTCTCCTACTAATATCCATCCCAACTTTGAAGTTGGGTCTCTGTATTTGGTTGTTGACTGAATGCAATATACAATTCCTGAGCATTGTCATTGCCATGACTCGTGTTGTGACAGCCACGAAGTAGAGAAGTAAAAAGACATAATGATTTACGTGGTTCCGCTCAAGCACAAAGCAAGAATGTACTCCACGGACGAAGAGCGAGAGAAGATTCGCTATGAACGAGGAGAGAATACATAAGCCAGCTATACTCGTAACTCTCAATGAACCACCCAAACTATATTCAGGGACAAATCTCTGGTGGAACCTGACAAGGAGAACAAACCCTAGATGGAACCCAAAGAGACAACCAAAAACCCTGATATCAAAAGCCCCAACAACAAAAGGATCCCCAATCTCCACAATGATACCCAACAGGAAACACTGCATAGTGGTATCCAAAGGACCCTAACCTTAATGAACCCAAGAGGGATAAACCCTAATACTTCCCAAAGTCTCTATTTAGGAAAGCTATAAATTAAGTCAAATGAGGGAGTTGTCGAATTCAAGAAACGTTCCTAACAACTGATTAATAGGAAAGACTACACTGAATGGTAGGATTGCCAATAACTTCTTAGCTCGTGTATCTCCAGTGTTGATGCTATCTCATTGCAGTCTACACTGTGCTTGCTTGGACCACTATCCACATTTTATTTTATTTTTTTGCACGGCAAAAAAAGTTTTACTAATCATTGAAAAAGATACAATGACTAAAAGGAGCAAGGAGACAACATCATATTCAAAAAATAATCCTATGCCTAGTCCAAGAGCCTCGATTGGCAAGAAACCAATCAAAAACACCCAATGGGCCGAAGCCCACACCTAATGGGCCTTGCAACACCCAGAATAATACAAATAAAGCACATGAAAACCCTAACAGATCCACGCCGCCACTGCACGGATTTCTATGAAGAGACGGGCGAAGCCACACCGCCATTGGAACCAGGGGAACAAGCCCCTATTGCTGTCCCGGATGAAGTCACGACTGCCCCACCACAAGCAACCCTCCCAACAGCAACAATGACCGCCGCGGCACCACCATCCACCACCCAGCCATCGAACAGCCATCGAACCACCACCCAGCCGCCGCCCTTCTTCACCAAATACCCTGTCAATCGTCATCCATGGCAGCCAATCTCCAAGCCCAACATCACCAAATACCCCGCCAATCGACATCCAAAGTTGCCGCTGCAACTCCTCAATCCACCCAAATGCCCATCCTCCATGGCAGCCACCTGAAAGCAACACCCTAAAAACTAGAACCCAGATCCAAAACTCCCATCACCCACCCGCCATACCAGATCTCCCACCCCACATCACCACGCCCCACGCCGTTAGGCAAAACCAAAGCCACCCAAGAATGGAATCAGCGGGCCAAACACGAGACACCACGATAACCTCGCCGTTAGGCAATACCGGATACTCCAAGTGAGGAATCTGGCGGAGATCGGAAATCCCAGGGAAACGAGGGGACGAGCAGCTAGAACGGAGGGTAAGGGAGAAAGGAGAGGGGCGGGGGGAGGAGGAGAGGGAGGCGGCGCCCCCCTCTCTAAAATAATATCTCTCTCCAGTTTCTTTTTCCTTCAACTTAGTAGCTAGGGTTTTGGCGTATTTCTCTCCCATTCACTCTTGGACCACTATCCACATGACTCAACCCTTACATTTTTTTGGAGTGATGCTATTGCCACACACGAATATACACCCACCCACCCACCCACAAACCCTTGCATGTCTGTAAATTTGTGTGTGGTTGAAGTGTTTCCATTGTTTTTTGTTTATATGAACTCCGCTTGTGTCATGCTTCAAGTCTTATGTACTAGATAGTTGGTCCTAAGCTAGGACAAAAGGGGAGTGTTGTGCATTAGGTAACTGCAGCCAGCACCTACCCATTAGATCCTTGCAACATAAATCCGATTACGTAGACGACTTCACTTCCCCAATTGATTGGGACTTGAGGCTTGGTTTGGTTTGGTTAGCTTTGTAGGATGTTATAAGCATTGCCATGTTTAAGTCCCGGAGGGGGAGCGGTCATATCCTAAACCTTTTACGAAGGTAAATTAAGAAGACTGAAAGAGGGGAAAATTCAAAGGTGAACGGCACGTTTGATGACGTGTCACCACATAGGTTTCCATAAAAACAATGAAGCTCGTGGAGTCTTGGTCTTTGTCTTGGTAGGCTGATGGGAAGTCCTCTTTAGAGGCTAGAAGGCATTGTTCCACTTACTAAGAAAAAGAAAGCATTTGTTGATGTCCAGTGTTATGGAAGTACAGCTTCAGAGCTCACTTATTTTGGTCTAATGTTGATATTGATCTTTGTCTTATTACAGTCATTGTAGCAAATCCTTTTGAAAATCAACCCTTCCTATGCTCACTCAAATCCTTGCCATGAGATCACAACATTAGCCAAATTTTCTTGACGTGCTTTGAGTTAAAGGCAATGCTACTAAACATGAGAGTTATTTACATCTGATTTGTATTTCGAAAACCCCAAAAAGTGATCTCTTATGAATAATAATTTGCTTGTTTTACATTTCCCAACTCTCACTGATTTGTTATTATCTGCTCTTACCTTTTATTCCCCATAGCTTCACCTTTTTGTGTGTACTCCAATGAACAGCTGCATCAATGAGATCCTATTCTATTAAGGAATTATGAGCATAAAATAGCAAGCAAAATGCCAGAAAATGTTGTATTCAGGCTGTTTTTTTAGTATAAATTTGTGATATTTGTTATCAGTGTGGTGGCATGAATTAGAACATTGTTATATTTCAGGCATGCCTTTCGTAGCTCTTAATATTTGCAAACTATAATTTTTTGAGATCATATGTCTAAGGCTGTAATTCATTTTTTAAGTTCTAATACCATCGATATAGTTCCACCTTTTTTTTTTTTTTTGGTTTATGCTTTTTGATGCTGTTCTATGTTTTGCTGCATGTTAGGATTAAACCAAATGGTAGATACTTGGACTTGTCATATGTTAATGGAGTTGCTATTAATGATCTTCTTTACAGGCATTCTGGGCAGCGCTCAAGGGTTCGGAAACTCCAATATATTGCAGAACTGGAAAGAACTGTTGATGTTTTACAGGTAGTTAGAACAGCAGGAGAATGCTACTTTTCTCGTGATATCTATCTTAATCTGATTCTGGTGGCATTCCAAGTTCCTCTTTACCATAAGCCGTCTTTACTATTAAAATCCCCACACCTGTTCGGAAAAATCAAGACGTTAATGGAAAAGAATTTAAGCTATCCCTTTTCTTGTTATCCTGGTGAATATCATGTAAAGTCTTTATAGTGTAGCCTTTTCCCCCTTCCCTTTAAACTGAGCCAGTTTCCCTGCGTTAA